>JBAMHV010000012.1:25259605-25281969 GCA_037177535.1 Pseudomugil gertrudae
TCTATCTTCGTGTCGGTCTTCTTCTATGGTATTCGTCTTCTTCTGTGGTTTTCTGCAGACTCCGCGCAAAGCGTCTATAAACTCATTGTGCGGGGGACCCCTCCCACACTAGAGGATCGCGACTTGTAATGGAAAAGCAGTCCAGTACAATATCGTACTGCCCGGGCTGGTAGAGTAGTGTCGTGCAGGTACTAATGGAAAAGCACCTTAAGTCAGCAGGCTGGACCATAAAATCATTATAGTTTTTCTAATTTACAAACTTAGCACTAATCCATTTAATAACACAGCCCAAATGAGTGATTGCAGTTGGCTTCAAATATCCAGTAATTAGTGGAGTGTCCATTTTGAGCATTTTCTGTGGATTTAGGGAAACTAAACTCCACTTGTTCCCCTGTATTTTTGGAACATAACTGCTTTGATAAACCTTTAGACAATGGCAACTAAATTTGGTCTAACAAGGGTCTCAATCCAACACATCAGACCTACTATGCTCCACCTACATCACATTAGCTTCATTCATAGCACACTTTAAAAGCAACAGCATGACAAACCAAAGTGTCCTGCAATTTAAGAAAAGTGCAAATAAAATAACAGACACAAGCACAATTTTAAAGATAGATGTAACTAAATGAAAACATCTGAAACCAAAGAAAAAAGGAAAAGGAAATAATAACATTAAAACCCTCTGATGGTTACTGCTATAATGTAATTGTTAAAGACCAGAGTATAAAATGGCATCGGTACAAGAGATTTGAAAAAATTTCTAATTGAGAAAAAGTGCTGAGGAAGCAAATTCCACAGCTTAGGTCCAGAACAGCTTTGACATTTCACATTTGAGTTTCCTTTATATCCTTTAAATTCACAAAAAAGATCATATCAGGTAACCTAACATACAAATAAGAATGAATGTGGACATTAAAATATATTATTAACATGAAATAATTAACTTTTTTTTTAATTAACATTAAGCTTGTGAATATTACAGTTAATCTTGAAAAAGCTAGCACTTGAGTGATGTGCTAAGCTTCCATTAAAACCCAAGTGACTTTTATTTTGAACTATCCCACTATGATGGCCGGGCTAAGACAGTTAAAAAGATTCAGTCAGAATGTAATAAATGCATGAAATGCAGTTTTAAGATTATGCTTGGATAGAACATGTTATCCTTTTGACAGGTCCCAGAAAAAGAAAAACCAGGACTCAATTATTGCATTGACAATGTTATCCTGTTTTTGCTCAATTTTCACACCTGAATCTGTTAAAAGGGGCTTTTTGTAGCGAGCAAACCAAGAAAAATCAATGCTGAGCGTCCTGTAAATGCAGCTAGGTCTAAAGATAACTTTACTCTTTATTTTCAATAAAATTCAAAAAGTTCAGAGCTACGTACCTTCTGTTATGCAAGCCAGTCAAAGAGAGGTACCAATTTGGGGTACCGTACTTTATGATTCTATCAGATTACAATTCAAGGTGTCATGATTTGGTTATTAAATTATTACCAGGATTTCCCAAACATTTTTTCACCCTGTGGCTTTACTGCTTTATTCTCCCTTTAGTATTCATTAAAGAAAGTAACCAAACATGCAGTGCATGCAGCTTATTCCCTGCTGAGTTGTGGCAAAGAGCTGAACAAATAATTTTTCTAGAAAAACAGTGTTTCTGTCATGTAACCATCATGAGAAATAACTGTTTTTGAACTTTTAAAAACTGAATGATTGTTACTGCATCAGCACGTGTTGCATCACACTGCATTGATTAAATGGTGAATTGGTCCAACCCCAAGAGGAAAATAAAATTGATAATTGATGTTGCGTGTGACTTGCATGTGACAACATATAAATATCTGCACAATGACTCAATATTGTGAGCCATGTTGTTGGAGCAGATAAACACTGAAGCCTGCAAGACTGCAACCATCACTGGACCAGACTAAGTAGCATTGTTTTAAACTTTCCTCTCCCAGAAGATTCATTGCTAACTAACGGTACTGACCTTTAACTTACTGATAACTGTCTCAACCAGAGGCTACCAAGTCTGTTAATATACAAGATTTTAGTAAAGATGTGCTGTAGGTTGGAGAAAGGTTGACAAGAGCTGTCTCTGAAACTGTTTATCAGTAAAACACATAGCCTGTGGAGTTAGTTCAGTTAGTTTTAATCTAATTTTGTTTTTATTTAAATGGATTTTAGTGAATGGCTGAGTAAAATACAGTAGTAGACGCTGAAATTAATATTTTAAACTCTTGTAATGCCTAAAACTTAAATAAAAATTGTATTTGCATTTTATTTAAAAACAGTTGAACATTAATTTTCCTGGTAAACCGATTACACTGAGGTAGATCTCTACAAATAAATTAGCACCTTTTTCATAGTTAGCCATTTCTTAGAGCCCTCTTGTGACTATTTAAAGAAAATCAACAAGTTCAGAAACGTTTCAGGACATGGGAGACTTTTAGTGAGTAACATGAAATGTGTGGTTCACTCTCTGTGAGCAGCAGTGGCTGTGACCAAATTTCCCAAAATAAATATTCATTTATATTTTCTGTTTCAGATTTTATCTTTAATATTTGCAAGCTGTATATTTGATCTTCTGTGTGGTTTGTAATTTAATCAGTATTGTTGATTTTTTTACCTTGTGTGTTAATAAAATGAGAATAAAAGTGAAGATCTGTATTGTATTTTCTGTATCTGTATCGCCTGTATTGTTTTTTTTATCTGAATTTCCCCTTCCTTTTCCACCTTATGATCATAATTGTCACACCGATGACAGTATGGTTACGGCAACAGGTACTACTGGGATTAAAACCAGATTAGAAAACATGGTCTTTATAACTTAAAGCTTGATTGTAGCGTTATAGCTTGATAATATGTTCTGATAACTAATAACACTGTCTCATGATGCACGCACTAATTTTCACACCATAGCTAATTTAATGGAATTTCATGGCATTAAAAGTAATCATTGTTAAAATCAAACATGCAGAAATAGTTGTCATGTGTTGGTTAAACAGGGAATTTTGCTGTATCAGTTGTGTTTTTTTAATTAAAATTGCTTTCAAAATCTGTTGAATCATCCCCAGCTGCTCTGAAAACTCCCTGACATGCAGTTTATTGCTCTTATAATAATAATTTCTGGGAAAATAAAAATACAAGCATCTATTAACACGCACTAAAACTTCAGTTATGAGCTTGTTGTGTTCCTCTCTCTGATGTTTGTCCTGGCTCTTTGTTACGCTGTAATCATTGGATCAAATTCACATCACACATTAATATGAGGCAGGCAGCCATAAACGTTACATTCCTACACTGGGAATTTATAGCCTGATTTATATTGTGTTCTTATATCACATACTCACATGTAGATTCAGGCAAGCTTGGCTGAGGCAACCATTTGTTAGTTTGACCTCAATGATTTCCCAGAATTAGAGCTCTCACTTACGCAGACACGCATGCATATACCCGGATCTTGCGGGCGGAGCTGTAGGTAAGGATGTGGTCGGCAATCTGGACAAAAGACAAGCATGCTTCGTCGCTTGGAGGTTGTTTTGTCCCTGATCATGTCCTCAAACTCTTCACACCAGTTCAGAGATAATTACCAAGTCTGCATGCTGCAAGGGACTCCTCTCTTCTTCGTTTTTTGTATTCACCCATTTCTAATTATGCACTGCAGGCGAAGTTAAGGTCTGTTTTTCATAATTCATGTTTTGCCTACAAAGTGTACGACTGCTGCTTCCCGGACCTGACTCTTCACCACCTTGTTAAACTTCCGTTTTGGAAATATAACGTATATTTTTAAGTGGAAAAATCTTTCCATCCTTATGGTACATAATGCTGCTGATGTGAAAACTGAGCACAAGTTGCTCCAGCAGAGTAAGGAAAAGCTGCTCATGGAAACAGATTTTTTTAATGATTATGCTTTCAGGAAGGCTGCCAGCCACTATCACTCTCAGCTTTGGCACAGATGCTCATTTAAAGTGACTGTGAAAGTTAAGTTTTCCTCTTTTTTGTCAAAATGATTATTTTCTTAGTGCTGCATTTTGGGGCGAAGCAGCTAATGTAACTCAGTAACCACAGACAGTAGTCGCAGCACATATGGACACATTTGCTGTGATGCATGACATAACTGTGGTAAATGAGCATGAATAAATGCCAGGTTTATTACGTTTTGATATGTGGTTTGCTGCTCCTCCAGGGGTGAATTAAGACAATAGGCACCTGGATTTACTTATGTGAAAGAAAAACCATCTCTTGTATTTACCAGGATCACTTAATGTACATCCATCTTCATACACACTGGTAAGTGTTCCCATCACAGCTTGCTGTTCTTAATGGCATTTGTTACGTGAATGCTCCCTTTTCAGTTCTGAATAGCCTTAAAGCTAAAAACCTGAACTAGAAACCTTGAAGACAAATCCAAGTGTAACAGAAATATTATCTTTTCCTACTATTTGCCCATTAAACACTTCCTTCTTTAACTGTCCTAAGCTACACAAAATGTAGATGAACTGTGCCTGGAGCTTAACACTGTACCATGCAGCAGTCATTAAACATATCAAATTGATGCAATTTAACAGTTTTTCTTCCTATTTGTTACTTTTGTATTCTATTACACCATCCTGTCTGCACGTTACCTGGAAAAAATAAACTTTTATATAATATTTTTGCATATTTGGCATATGGAGCCCTGATTGCTGTTTGGTACTGTGTTTGATTGCTGTGAGGTAGATCCAGGTTTAATTGAAGTTGCTAATGAAGACTGAAAGAAAGAGAAGAAATTTTTACAAACGTCTCAACCTCAGATAAATGTGATGCACAGATTCAGTGCATTTCAGAGAAACAGCTTAAAGTGAAAACATAATCAATCAATAATATCATTGTATTCTGGGATGCAATTAGGATGCAAAAGGCAGAAATGCATATAAATATAAATTATTCCAGCCTGTGGATTAATGAGGAGACGGCTATCAGTCACTGCTGCAGCGTCCCTCTGGCCCTCCACAGTAAGTGTGATCTATGCGCACAAATGACACAGCATGGGGAACAAATCGCTTGGCTTCAAGTAAGCCGCTTTTACACTTTTAACCATGAGAGGAATAAAGTGAGATGACCAAATGATTTTTTACCATTTATAAATGTTGTAATTGATAAAGGTAATATTTCTTCCAGAGCTGAAGAAAACAGTCTTGTGCACAGTAATGTGCAACGCAACATAAAAGATATTAGTTACAGCAGACAGATCTGTGTGCCGCACCCGGAGTTGTCCAGCCCTTCACAGCATGTTGGATTAACCCAGTGTGAGAGAAAATCACCCATGCAGTCATCCCACAGCTAAAGAAAGAGTTCTTTAAATAAGGTGGAATAAAAACTAAAACTGAATCATTACAGGATGGACAGATCTGCGTTCGGTTCTGTGTTTGACCCATCTCATGTTTTAGTGCCAGGAAGGGTTAGGGCCTTGCTCAACGGCCCACGGGGAATATAAATTGTTATATGGCAGGTACATGGTTACACAATGTTGTATAGATTCATTTTCTTTTAAAAAATGTAAGCTTTAAAAAGCACAGACTGACATAAAGCGCAGCATCAAAGAGCCAAATCGTTTGGGTTGTAAGTTTTTTATCTCTAACATATGGCTCCAATCAGGAAAAGAAAATTCAATTTGTTTCAATTAGAAACAATATCTGCTCTCTATCTCACCTATCTGTGTTTTTAATTAAAGCCCAGCAGATTGTGTATTTCTGCACATATGTGCAGGCTCACAAGCTAAAACACACACACATACACACACACATACAGCGGAGCTTATTCACCCTCCTGCTTTCCTCTGAGTCAAATCATTCATGTTTGATTGACGTTTGACAACAGCAGTGAAGATAAATGGACGGGAAGGCACGTGGCAGTCATAGGATATTGTAACCTGTGTTTAATCTCAGATTTCCAGAAAATGAAAAAAAAAAGATTTTTTTTACAATCTTTCTAACAGTGACTCTTGTACAACAACATAAATACTGTGCTGGAAAAAATTTATTTCCCCAAAAAATTAAGCAGTTTTTTCCTCAGCAGTCTCTCTGTAAACACTGAAAAATGCAAATGAAGTCTCCTCAATTCTCAACAAGACAACATCAAAATAACAACAACTGTTCCATCTGCGAGGCTCAGCCGCCTCGCTATGCAAACACTCTCTAATAGACTCAGAGAACCTTTCTGTTTTTATTTCTTTCCTTCTCTTTTCTAATCGGGTGAAAGTCCGAAGGTGTGAACAATGCTCAGTTTTAGATCCAGAGGGGGTTTGGATGTAGGTGATGTGTGTGTGTGTGTGTGTGTATGAGGGGTGGGGTTAGAGCTCCGACCATCAGAAGAGGCTGGTCAGCGTGGTCTGTGATGGGCTCCGGCACTCGTGGACATCCATGCCGCCTGGCACTGAGGTGAGAACAGAGGTGACGGTGGGCATGGTGGGGTTGGTCAAGTCTGTTAGGGTGGTGGGGGTGCTGGAGGGGCTCATGGAGGCATTGGAGATCTCTGAGGCCGGGCCTGAAGGTGTCCCTCCCTGCAACGTGGAGCCGTCGGATGCCTTGTCCACCCCGGTGCTCTCCTGCCGCAGCAGGTTCCTCCTGAACTTTGCCCGAGCGTTTTGGAACCAAACCTGCAGAAAGAAACCTGCTTGTTAATTCAGTCCACACTTATGTATGAAATATGTCCATATATAAAAGGTTAGGAAAGGTTTAATGCAAGAGGAAGCCTGGTTCTCAAAGGTGGGCTGATATAGATTTAGATAATCCATAAATAACCCTTTCAACTAGTTTTATTGACTGTTTCTTCCAAAGCAACTCCAATAAAAACTGCAAGCAAAGCGATGGTTCTGGGCAGATGTGTCCATGCTGGACAGCACAAGTATAGAAGCTCTGCAGCTTCCATTTCCCACAAATAGTTAAATATCACATCACCTCGAAAAATCCATAACTCGGTGTATAACTAAAGGTTAAAATGTTTTTTTTTTGGCTTTTACTTCATGAATCCATCCTACTATAATCTACTGGCCTTACTGCTGTTAAATGATCATATCTGTGACCTGAAGACCACCCACTCATCTCACAGGAACATCCTGGGTGTGTACTGGAAAATCCAGCATGTTCACTGAAAATAATCAGCAAATAACTTATATTTTCTGTCTAGGACAGGTTTACACTGAAACTATGGTGAAAGGTGAAATGATTACTGATATGAGGTTGTTATGGCAACCACATTTATTCTCACATAAAAAGTTTGGATGATTATCAAGGGTGAACTCATTTTTTTTTTACATTTTCTTCTTGATTTTAGTCACCATAACAGTAAAAGACAAGAAGAAAAATAAAAGTAAAAGAGTGAAAATTTGAGGCATTTTAGTTTATGATATTAGAGTTCATTTCTTTTTTTCCTTCCTACTGAAATCATTACAAACTTATTGTTACTATCACTATTTAAATTACTAATCACCCCCCCCAAAAAAAATGAATAAAAATATTGAACAGTACAGGGAAATGTCTTTATGAATAAGTATCATACTGTCAATAAGCATTTATTTGAATGTGAATGTAAAGGTGTTACACTGAGATTATTATCAATCATCTAGATTTTTAAAAAAGTTATAGAACATATTCTATTAAAAGCAGATATCTGCATTCATTCAGCAGTATGGATTACTATGTTTCTTCTGAGGGGTAAGTACAGATGAGCATGACCTTTCACAGAAGATGTTCCGATTTCTCCTGACAGGCCTCTGTGCACCGTGTCAGGCACAAACATAGGAAACGTGATGGTCATGAGCTCCGAGCAGACATGATACCTAATAGCTGCCTAAGTCTGCTGCAGTAGTTTGTGTGTTTTAATCAGGAGTCTGGTGTAGATGACAGTAAAAAACCTGCAGACGATCATCACCAGAACCTTCTGGTTCTCCTCCAAGTCTGTGTTGTTGTTTTTTATGTGGTTTTTGTATCTTTTTGTATTACTGCTTTGGTTTTCTGGTTCTTATTTTATTTATGGATCCATTTTTTATGTGTTCTACTTCAGTGGTCTCATCAGAACATGGAAGGCTTGTAAACCCACTGTACATCACTGCCTCAGTAGTAACAGAAAAAATAAGCAACGATTGCTGAACACGGAGGAGCATTTTGTCATTCTGCAGCAAGAGAACCACAAAGCAAAACAAACGCATCAGAAAAAAGAAAGTAAAAGAAACATTTTACAACCACAGAAACTTGTGGATGTTGCTGTGAATTGACAGTAGGGAGAGAGATGGGGGGGGGGGGGGTGGGTCGAGCGAAGGGCCACGGTGCCAGGCTCCAAGCAGGGCCTCTGTTGTGAAAGTGTTACGAGCTAAACGTGGAAAAGCCAGACATTCAGGCTTTAAAAGCTCGTCTCATCCAAACTGACTCAACTCCAATCAAGAAGGCGTTTAAAACAAATCATCTTTTTGATATACGGGTGCGGTTCCACGTACCCAAACCTGCTGGGAAAGATGAGTGAACTGTGCACCACTGAGCCCAGGAATTTAAAAACAACCCATTTTTGAAAGTTTTGAGCAATTTTCCAGCCTAAAAGTATAAAGAAAAAGATTTGAAAGAAATGAAGAAAGACCTTAATATTGTGGAACTGGAGGCAGACACACATTACCTCCACTCTAACTTCCCCTGCCTCCATTTACTTTAAGTCAAGAGCTGCTTTTTAAAGCCTGTTTGTGAATGCTCTGACTGGAGTCAGAGATAAAAGCAGACTCAGAAATACAGAGTCAGGGTCCTCCTCTGCTGTGTACAAAAGTTATAAAAGCCTTTAGTTTTCCTGGATAGTCGCAGAGAAAAAAGCAACAGAAAAATAAAGCCTCTTCTTTTATGTTTGCAGATGAAAATGGAGCCTCCACTTCCTGTATTTGCTGAAAAAATGCTAATTGACCTGTCTACAGTGTGTGAGGATAACAGGAGCTGTGATTCCACTCATTATCATCATGTTTGCAGCAAAGTTAATGTGTTCCTCCTCAGGAAGCGGCTGCAGCTGGATGTTGGAAGCAGCATCACACTCCTCAGAGTGTCCGACTGTAATTCATCATCCTTTTTTGGGGAATTTGTTTTTCTCTCTTTTTCCAGAAATCAAAAAGCAGAATGTGTGATGTGTGCAACGAGTGCTGAGCTGAGTGTTGGAGCACGTTAGCGACGGAAATCATGACGGAGCCATGGGAAACAAGCGGCAGGAGAGACTTCAGCTGGAATAACAGGCATGAAAACTCAAAGGCATCAAAGCAAAACGAAAGCTTTGTTTCCCGCAAGCGTTAATTAAAGCAGTGGGAGGGCTTCTTTTTGCTGTTTTTATCTTTTTTGGATTTTTCTTCTTATTCAAAAAGCTTTTTGTCTCATTTTTCTCCTTCTTAGTACCCCAGATAGTTTACTGTCGCCTGCAGTATGCGCGGCTGTGCCGGGTTTGCGTGTGTTACAGAACATTCCTGTTTTCATCTCTCATTTTTCATCCTGGCCAGAAATACTGAACATGTAGAGGTTTTTTCTTTACTTTTCTGTCATATTTACATCATTCTGATCTACATTTAGACAGGTTCATTTTATCATGTTTTTAATACATTAGTTTCATTGGACTGCATGTTGGGAAACATTCTAAAAACAGGAAAAATAAATATTTGATTTAGTTCAGTTTGTTTCCTTAAAGAAAAGAAGATCATCCCTTGTTGTGTTCTAAAGGAAGGGGGGGTGTCGTCTGGCTGCTGTGGTTACCTGTAGAACTCGCTTCGTGAGGCCGGTCTTCTGGGCCAGTTGCTTGAGGTCCTTTGCGTCTGGGTTATGGTTGATGGCAAAGTAGGACTTCATCGTCCTCAGCTGGTGGTGCTTGAAAGATGTCCGCATGCGCTTGGTTTTCTGACTGGAGCTGTACTGGGAGTCCCGGTCCATGGACTCTCCATCGTTCTCGTTGCAGCTCAGTGCTGCAGGAACAAGGTCAAAAGTGCAGGTTAAGATAGCAGAACCTCATCATCCTCATCATCATCCTTGCATTGCTCTATGGTGGATTAACTCTGCTTTGCTTTCTCCTGCTTCCTGAAGCAGCTGATCGTAACAACATAGTTTACGACTGTTTCTGATCCCAGTTTTAGTTGAAAAGCAGAAAAAATGTGGAGCCATTAAACTGAAGATGCCAGCCCACTTCCTCTCACACCATCCGTCCAGCAGTTGGTACAAGAGAACATTTTAGATCCATCCATAAGCTAAAGTCAGGTCATCATTTCAGGCCCTGAAATTCACCTCATCCCAGAACTAAACATGACACAATTACCTGAGAACAAGGAACATTCAGCACATCAGACTTAGTATTTCAAAGTTTCTTTGTCTGTTTATCTTTTTCTCTTCTGCTTATTTCTAACAAGTTATTCTGTCTACCCTCATTTTTTACTTCACCTGTAATAATGAGACTAAAAACAACACAGCGGAGAATCCTCATGAGACCCAACTGAACCAATACAGCAACAGGAATCTTAAACGTGGTGTTTACGATCCAGATCATGGACTTTTACCACCAGGTAAAGGTTGTCATTTTTACCTGGATCATATCACACCTGAACAAGCCCTCAGTAACTCATCTTTTATGTGACTTCTTTTGCACTTTCATCTTTTTGTTTTTGTTGCATTTATTTGTTGATCAGTCATTTTTTGACAGTTACATTACTGTAATGTGCTATATGTGTATAATATAGACTTTGCACAGTATCTATGTTACTTTTGTTGTCATAGATGAATCTGTGCTTAAATGAGTGTCGCGGCAGCTTTTTATCTTACCTTAAGAAAAGAGAAAACAAGTCAGGAAAGCACTTTAAAATGCTTCACAATGTGCACTTTTTAGTATTATTCTCCTTTTTTTACAATGTGTTTAAGAAATCGGTAATTTGTCTCCATGTAATTTCCTGAAATCAATCCAGAGACACGCTGTGACCTGACAGCTGTTTCTTCCAGCTGCAGTTCATTTCCCTCTCCTCACCACATGTGTCTGTCTGTCTCTATCTCTGTCTTTCTATCCTGGGAAGAGGTGTAAACCCAGCTTCTGCAAGCATGCACACACACTCACTCATGCACACACAACAGTTCCACACATGTATTAGTCCCTGCCTACAAATTTCTTGGCAATATTCAAGGTGTTGCTGCATGCATAACAGTTCAATATCAGAACGCTGCAAATGATGAATATGAAGAAGTGAAAACCATCAGAATAACACTTCACTTAATTAGCCCATACACACCAGGCAGAACAAATGTTGCTTTCTGGCCAAGCATATGCTGCATCATTTCAACCAAACAGAATAATAAAAAGCAGCTTGTTGGTGGTTTGCTGCTAATCTCCTCATCCTCCAGCAGACTGCACAGAGTTAAAACGACCTGCTGCTGCTGTGGGTCACCACACACCGAGTGGTTCAGGTGGAGCTCTGCTCATTCTGGCTATAAACAGAAGAGGGCGCACTGCCTCTTCTCTCCTGTCTGCCTTACCTTCATCTTTTACCCACAACCAAAAGAATTAATTAGTATTAAGATGAAGTGGCTTGACTGTTTTTTAGAGCTGCTTCACATGTATCATGTCATTTAAAAATAAACATAAGGGCAGGGTCATGAACAATGCACAACAATCCTTCTCATCCAGAGGAAAGCAGCGCTGAAAGCAGGTAGAAATAAAACTGATACACTTGTTGAAGCTGAACTGAATTTTCTGATCTATTACATAACTCAGATTATAACAAACTACCTGTAGGGTCGCTTTTAGAGTCCTGGCACAAGGTCTAGTTGGTAAAAGCATTTTTTAAAATTGAAAACAAGAAAAGTTTATGTAAAACTGTCAATAAAATTAAAGGAAAATACAAACCATACAAAAAAGCTGCTGTTATAAGTTACTGTGCTCCCTGCGCTCTCTTCCAGTGAATAACTCATCAAATCACATTGATCTGCTGGTGTACACCCATTTTGGCCTGGCCCCAATGAAAAGAGGTTCCAGCACTGTGTGTGTGTGTGTGTGTGTGTGTGTGTGGTAGGGAATAGTTGAAGATGTGTGTGTGTGTGGTGGGGGGGTTGTTAGGGTTTGGTTTGTAGACGTGTATGGAGCCTGACAAGTGGAAAAGAGTGAAAGCAAAAGCCGGAACATGGAGAAAAAAAATCTCTTTTCATCCCCCAAAGAGGACATGAAGGGAAAACAAGACAAACTGAAACTTCCACAGAGGTTTTTACACACACGTTCACATTTTTAACAATTAAAGGAATGAAACATGTTCTCAAAATCTTTTTTAAAAAATCCAATCCAAACACTGAATGTGTTTTTGTAAGTGTGTAAATACATTTAAATCCAGAACTTTTCTCCATATTGTTGACATTTTTCAGCTTTATCTCTTTTTTTTCTTATTTTCAGGATTATTTGTCCCCAATGTTTGGCTTAATGTGTGTGTGTTTTTCTTTCTTTCTTTCTACTGAAACTTCATATTAAAGTACCTCACACACATGATACAACATGCCTAAACTAAGTAAATGTAAACGTTTCTGATACGTTTATCACATTTTATTCACACTGACACGAGGACTGAGATGATTTTATGATAAACTAGAAATATTATAGCAAAATGTAGACAGGAAGAGGTTTTAGTGATGAGCCTTATTACACCTAACCAGAGCTGAGTGGACAGGACCATTCGTGTTCCTTTTTAGTTGTAAACAGTTTATTTTGCGGTGAAAACCCATAAGAATGTCTCATTTCACATAAAAAAAATACATCCATGTGCTCTTCTGTGAAGAATGAGAGAAATCTCCTGAGTTATTGTTTTCTTACCTGCGTTATAAGCGGCCAGCTCGGCTCCGGGACCCGGACTTTTCCTCTTCCTGGGCCGTCCTTTCTGCACTGTCCCCACGCCATTGAAGTAGGATAGTCCGAGCGTGTTGGCTGGGCCCAGGCCTTTGTGTGGGACAACGTCCGCGTGGTTAAAATGAGTCTGATATTCTCCCTGAATGAGAGTCTCAAAGTGCAGGCGACAGTACACCAGGCTGTCCTTCATGCCAAAGTGGTCCCCGGTGGTGAGCATCTTGCTGCACGTGGTGCAGGTGAAGCAGTTGAGGTGGTAGACCAGGTCCCGGGCCCGCATCACCATCTCCGAGGCTGAGATCCCTAGGTGGCATCGGGCGCATCTCTGCACTGAAAATCTTCTGCGGACAACACAGAAACCTCATCACCATAACTTCACCGTAACTTTGGTTCAAACTGCACAAACAGTTTTAATTCGCTTAAATAAATGGATTTCTCACATTATAAACACATGAGTGCAGGGTGGGCTGGTAAGGAGGAGGGGGGGGAGGGCTACTCCTTGTGAAAGCTAACTATTTTTCAGCTTCCATCCTCTTACAGCCGACATGTTTTTGTTGTCTTATTTCTTGTAATTTTGGAAGATAATAGAAAATAACACAAACAAACCACGTAGTCATAAATAACTGCGAAATGTTTATTTACTTTCCCTTAAAATCAGTAAATTCGCATTTTAATTCAGTTTCCATTCAAACAAATCTGAATTCAGGCTTCTTTTAAAACCTTCCTCCTTAGTTTGTCACAGCTGAGCTTAATTTCTTGCCCCACATTTAGCTCCAGATGAGGAGCTCTCATCCTTCGCGCGCGCTCCTCCTACCTGTAATAATCCTCCTTGCAGTAGATGCTTCCGTCCTTGCTGAAGCAGGTGAGCTCGGACTCCAGGTTGAGTTTGCACTCACAGCACTTGAGGCAGCGCATGTGCCACTGTTTGTCCACGGCCAGCAGGTAGTAACGGTCCGCTATCTTCCTGCCACAGCCTGCACACAGAGCCACGCGCTCGCTGGTCATACACGGCATGGACTGTGGGTCAGGGGGACACACGCACGAGCACATTAAAATAGAGAAAAAGATAGCTAATAAATAATTTACTTAATAAAATCATATCAATAAGTGACAAAAATAGAGAGAGCGCATCCAGAATATTAATGTAAAATATGACCTGACCTCCCCACATGGAGATGCAAAGCTCTTCATTTAAATATTTATCAATATAAAGGAAATATTACATAAATGTTGAGAAACTTTTATTAGCAACAGCGACACAACCAGGAATAATATTGTGATTAAATGTAAATGTGAGAAATGTGAACAATATGAAAATGAATTTTCTGTTAGACTGAAATAATTGTTTATAAAGCAAAGCTTGAATTACTGTCAGAGTTTAATGTTTTATCTGTTAACACAGATAAACAGTGAAATAAATATAAACTCACTTAACTGATTTCTTATGATTTTCACGCTGTGTGTAGATTCACGTGTCTTTCTGAGCTGTTTTAGGAAAACAGCTTATTTAGTTTTAACCTATTTACTAAACTTAATATTATTAGAGGCCTGAAAAACAAACAGACAATTCCCAGAAATGTCTAAAATATTTGTTCGTTTGGTCTGGAGTTTTTTTTTTCATTTTTAGATCAACTCTTCCAGCTAATGTGTTCATTTAATGACTCATTTTTACTTTGTGGAAAACAGCAAATAAAACTGAAAATACGAGCAAATCTATTTGTGACTTTCTCTCACTCTGCGATTAGAAAAATACAGAAATGTTTTAAAGGGAAGTGGGCTGCATAAAACAGCTAGTTTTATAAAGCAGTCTGTTTTAGGCGTGTGTTTGGACGCGTAATGAAATAGGCCATCATTTTATGCAGAAAAATATTCACTAAATTGTTGAATTTTTTATGGAAGTAATTCTGAATCTTTGGTTCAGGATTTTTTTTTAAAGAGAGAAAATAATTTCACGGTTTTTCTGAGATTAAAAGTAGTTTTAGATTAAACTGTATCTGTCATAATCAGTCTCTTTGGGCCTGATGGGGAATAGTTCAGGAAAACAACTAAATTATAATAAAGAAAAACAGACTTTTGTGGCTATTAGCAGTCCAACTTTAAATAAGCAGAGCAGGTTTTCTGCGGCTGTAACAGTGCAGACTGTCACATGTTACCAGGCTGCCATGCTGCCTGCACGAGCACGCCGAAAGGGCCAAAATGCACGTCTCCTTACCGTCTCTGACTCTCCCATATCGATGGCTGAGCTGATGGCTGTTGACTCGCCCTTTCCTCTCCGGTCCATTTCTTCCACCACACCGTGCACGTCGCCTCCAGGGAGGCCATGGAAAAGCATCGTTGCTGCAGAGGGGAGGATGTTATAACTGTTCTGTTCGGATCTGCAAGTCAAGATGTCCATCAGCGGCAATAACGGCTCTGGATATTCTCAATTTTTTTAGTGGTGTGGGGGTTTCCTTTCTTGCGATGACAAGTGAGAAATCCAGATCAGCGAGGAAAAAAATATGAGGAAAAAATTGGACACGTGCTCTCCACACTAGCTCTCATCTGCCAATGGAAACCGTCATCCGAATCTCTGCAGCTCTCATTATTAATAGGCTATGATTAATTCATTAAAAGCGCGCAGATTGTTTCTCTTATCGGATTCGTTTTTTCCCTTTAAGTTATGTTTTTTTTTATTTTCGATACCAATTGATCTGTCTGTCCCTTTTTCCATTTATGGGAAATGAACATACCAACTATGAAGCCCCCGTTGCACGGCTCTGAGCAGCGGAGCCTCCTCGCTGGGAAGTCTCTCCCCCCGTTTTGTTTCTACAGAGAACGAGTAGCTGCTGGACAAGAGAAGCAGCAAAAGCTGGAAAGCAGCATTTTACAGAGAAAAATAATGGATTAAAAATGTAATCTGACAGATTGTGGGAACTGTTTCTTTCCCTCTTTTCGTTCAACAGTCCAAGTTGATGCTGAATTATGTCGCTCAGACTAGTTTTGCTTGGCAGAGAAAATAGAAAAGTAAAATGAAAAATAGATGAAAACACAGTCTTTGTTAATAAAATCCCGTCTGGTCGCTGAAAGCAGCAGTTTCCTTCACAGCAGTCTTTTTACTGTTTTGTCTTTGGCCAAAGAGGCTGCATGTATGTGCGTAACGGCAGAAGAGGAGGAGTTGGCTTTACGTTGACTGATGATAGGCGACTGTTTGCTGGACCCCCCAAACACCCGGTCCTCCTTCTCAGGTCCCGGTTGGACTCTCCGCTCCTTATCTACGGGGCCCTGTTGCGTCACGACGCACCGTTTATGTTCATTGGCTGTTCCGCCATCACCGAACTGTTTGGCTGTACTTTTTTACCGAGCGGTGTGAGAAAGCTGCGGCCCCCTATTGCCTCCTGTTAAGCACGGACCACCGGCTACCCTCGCCTCTCCCCCACCTCCTCACGCGTCCATCCGCAGCTGCAGCTTGAAAAGTCCGTTTATGACAAAGTGGAGAGGAGTCGGTGCAGGAAAGAGTCCTGCAGGAGTTGCTTGCTTCTGGGAGTGTTTGTGCGCGGTGGAAAGGTCTGCTGGGACATTTTACTCTAGTGACGACCGGAGAAGATTCGGCTCACACACACACACACACACACACACACACCACAGCTGTTCACAGCGCCTCCATGACACCCAACAGCCTCTGAGCCCAACTTAATGAAGTCACCCAAACTCACACCAGGCATTTTTATTTTGTTTGCATTTTTATTATGCTTAAACAGATAAAACATAAAAAACTCTTTTTCTTTATTTTTATTTTAATTTTTCATCCCATGACTGCAGTGAAAGAGAGCAAGTTTCTGTTTTCCTATCTGGATTCAAAATTAAGGCCAAAATAAAAAGCAGCTGAGTAAAAGAAACATAAATAAATACAAATGATGTTACATTACTAAAAGTTTCAAAATGCCAGAATAACTTTATTAATATCAAAGAACAGCCTTATAAAATGCAGCAGGTTAGTTTTTTTTTTTTAAACTTGGCACCAAAAGCAGTTTTGTTCCGGTAAAGTTTGATTTGAAAGCATGTTCAGATCCTCCCAGAGAGCATCTCATCTCCTGAACTTCTCAGTGTGATTCAGTATCATTTGCAGCCCAGCAGCTTCACTCTTCTCTCCCAGACGGAGCGCACATTTTGGTAACAACAGCGGGGGCTGCGGCGCGAGGCTCAACCGATCCCAGATCCGCTCCTTCTAATTAGCTCTCTGCTCTTAATTGGGAAGAGGCGGGGGAGGGGGGGGGGGTGTCTTGGGTTTGTGTGTGTATGTGCGTGGTGGAGTGTGTGTTGGTAAGGGAGGAGTATTCCTCGTCATCAGAGGACGTGTTTGAGGACCTGAGGAGAGGTTTGATTTTGCACAAAAGACGGTTTAGTTGCAGCAATGCAGGAATAATGACATGTTGTCACATCGGTGCTTTATGTTGTTGTGGAATCAGTTTAAAGCAAAGAAATAATTCATATCCAGAGAAATATTAAACTTACCCGCGTGTTCCTTGAGGATTTTTATTATTGTAGTGAAATATTAGCACAAATAATTTACCTATAAATCCCTTCTTCCGTACTTGAAAATTAAGAAAAAAGTAAGAAAAAAAACCAAAAAACCCAAAACAAGTCCCCCCAAAAACCCAAACAAACAAACAAACAAAAAAAGAAAAGAAAAACAAACAGGCCTACCTGTCCCCCTCCCGCCCTTAACAGCTCGCGTTTAGGCTATTGTGAGGTTTTATAGCACAAATATGATGTTAAGCTCCTAAATCCTTATGCAAATCACCTCCTCTGTAATACCCTTAATTGAATACATGCATATTTATCATCTGCGTTTTCTATCTGCTATAATGCTGGCTTTATACATTAAACATAGCGGCAGCGGGCATGTCTGCGGGCGTGTGTGAAATATGATATTAGGTGCTCGTGTTGGATTAAGGAAAAAACATCAGTTTGTGTAAATTTGTATCTAAGGCGCGAGACTAGCTTTTTCTGGCTTTTTGACTGAAGATGAATTAAAAAGGACGCAGAGTTGGAGAGGATTTATGCAAATAGGTGGAGGTCCGGGCTGAATAAAGGATGTTATTCTCCGGAATGTGAGCCGGAATATTCCCCCAAAATATGAGGACAGTCACAATATGTTCATTACCAGCAGGATGGTGTGGATTAAAGAGCTGCGCCGGTTCAAACAGCCTCATGTTTAACGACACATTTATTATTTAAAAATATAATAATGAAATTAATTTTAAAAAAGGGAAAATTGAATATATTATTGCACCTCGCGTGCGTGTATTCAAACGCACGCGCACACATTCAATTTGTCTTTTTAAACAGGGGGGGCAGCAAACTCACGTCTCCAGAAATGGGGGATAAATAGATGCCAGAAGGAAGAAACAGCATCAACAGCAGTGACTCAGTTGTCAAAGAGACTGTTTGCATCCCACTTCCACCAGTCAGCCTGCTGGATCCAGAACCGGAAATCCAGAGGCTGAGTCAGGAAATGAGTCAAAAAGTTCCCTTTCTCTGTGTTTGTGCGCAGAGCTGGACAGGTTTCAGGCTCCTATAGAGTCCTAGAGGCCTTCTGTTTAATACAAATAATTCTGCTGCACTTAGGAAGCTGATTCCTGATGACACAAAACATTTTTACTACGAAATTAATCTATTAATATATCAAAATAAATAAATAAGAAAGAAACATTAAGGAGAAAGAACACTTCTGCCTGTGTAGTTTTAAAAGAAAAGTTTATTTTAAAAATCGTTACTTGAGAAAAACATTATTATCATATAAGTTTAGTTTAGATAAAAATAATATGTTAATGGACAGACAAATACATATAAAGAAAGGAAAATATAATGACAACAACATGTTTACATATCATAAAAGAGATGCAAACTTATTACACCATCTTTCCTAATAAATCATAATTATTTAATGACTCATTCCGGTCAATATAATAATGCATTATCATGTGATTATCCTAAAAAAACAATAACAGTATTCTATGTAATATATATTATTGCTCTGATAGTTATTTGCTTATTTATTTGGAACAAACACACCCTCCCCTGTTAAGTAAAGCTGATATTACTCAAAAATATCTATTTATTCTTTTGCTCAAACCAAACAGACCTCTGCAGAGGTACACATATGTTCTCTGCAATTTATTTCAGTGTTTATTTTTAAATATGTTTACACTGTAAAATAAAAACAAGTTTATGTGTTCATTCAGTTTGCTGACCCCTCCTTAGGAAAAATAACAACATAGACCTGTAAGGATCACACCTGGAGATACCACGTTGTTCTTCTATAATCCCACTAAACAGTTTATTCAGTTCAACTCCCAGAAGACTTCAAGTAACAATTCAGTTACATCAAGTATAAGATGCTAAACTAGTTAAATGGACTTATTATTAGAGTGAACAAACTTTCTAACTTAAAGCGCATCAACGCAGCGTGGATGTGCATGCGTGTGCATGTGCGCGCGTGCTTGTCCACGACTAAAATGCTGATGCAGCTCCACTGATTGCTTGTCCCGTAATGATTACCAAATGGGGCATCCATCAATAACACAAATCTGCATTTCTCAGAAAAACATCCTCCTCGTCAGGCTCCTGTTTGATCTCTGGCACATTTTTAATTGTATTCTGCATAAAGGTAGAGGGGGGGCGTCGGGGTGCGTGGAGGTGGGGAGTGGGTTACTCACTCTCTGAGGAGAGCTCGGCTGTAATTAAGAAAGGGAACAAAGCAGAGGAGACTAAAAACAGATGAAAGGAGGAGGGGGAAGCGGATCACCTAATCACTGGACGCGCTCAGCTCGCTGTTGCTGCCAAGTAAACACAGACTTCTGATGCGCTGTGAAGAGTCACGCGCGAGCACAAACCCACAGAGTGGTGCAGACAGCACACCTGAGCCTCTTCAGTGTCACTGTCATTCACGCGCTGCCCCTGAAGGCCATTTTCATATTGGAAACACACTTTCTTTCAGTCATACAAAGCAGCGACTTTTTCACGCGGTGGTTCCGAAAAGCAGGTTCGCGTCACAGAAAAGGGCCGCAGGATGGACGTCAGAAGCCCGGGCAGAAAGAAATATATGAATGAAATCACCAAGATGTATACTCAGTTAAGCTGAGGATGGGACCTTATCAATTTAAAGTTGCTGTCTAATTGTGTTGTTGTCATGTGACAGGAATCTCCAAAAATGGGCATAAAACTGATCTCAGCTGATTCTTAGGGTCTCATTAACCAGTTATCCACTCTATGTGAAATGTCTGTAAACTATACCTTAGCAAAAAGTTGGAAAAATGTAGGTTATTTTCTTGAATTTGTAATATTGAACAAACTTTTTCCATAACCTCATGCCCCGTGAGGTTACTGAATGTTTTATTCCCAATAAAACAGAATTAATGCTTTTCGGTGCCAACGTTAACATAAACAGAATTGAACATCCATCTCTAAATGTAAACCTAAAGCAATGCGAATAACATTTATGGGGTGACAAAGGTGACTTTGTGCTGAACATTTCCCTGCATGTGCCATTTGCAGTATTTCAAGTCAAGTCAAAGAGGTTTTTTTGTCACATGCACAGTTATACACAGCATTATTATACAGTGAAATGTGTATTCTGTACCTGCATCCTTTAATAATAGAAGAAAAATCTAAATATGTATTAAATAGAATGAAAATAGAACAGAATAAAATGATACATGTTGAGTTTTAAATAAGATAATAAAAATAGCAGCATATTTGTGTATATTTGTGTATATTTGCATACATATTTACATGTGCAAATAGAAGTAGGAAGTGGCCATATTTGTGCTTGGTTCTGTGAATGTGTACATCTAGAGAAAATCTATGAGGACACTAATATGTCAAACTTAATTGTTGAATTGTGAGAGTAGAAACTAATCTCAGATTACATCAGAACAGGATTCCAAGGCTTTGTCTCATCTAGGCCCTGGTGATCACCCCTTTTTCTGGCATTTGAATGTCTAGAGAGGAAAATACAGTGCATCCACAATGCATCAATGCTCAGAAAGATCAATATAGACCATAATGAATTGCAGGCAGGAGCTGAAAATAGAGCAGGTAACATGAACTCAGAGCAGGTTAAAAAACTGTAGACCAATCATTTTTATTCTTTATACTGGCTAAATAGGGAATAAATAAATAATAGCATACAGTGTGAGGAATTATAATATTTTACAAGAGTTTGAATTGGATCTTCACACAGTTGTGGTTGCCATAGTGACAGCTGACCTGCAGCAACCTTTCCCCCTTTGCTTTGAACATGTATCCTTTGGCTTCAATAAATCCATCTGGGAAAATTCAAATTTTATTTGATTAATTTTATTATATTTTTAACTAAGTGACATGTCCACAATAGTTGGCGCTCAAAAAACACTCTTCTCTGTCTTCCATAACAAGGTCAAACAATACGCATGTAAAACCAGACACACCATGAATATGAGGCCATTGAGACTTTTTTCTGCATTTGTGTAACATGATATTCTGAAATGCTTCTGGGAAGATGGTAACCCACTGTCGACTGTATGATATTACTCTGCACTATTTGTTGTAGTTAGAAATTAACCCTTAATACTCTACAGGGGATAACCAGTTTCATGTCATCTCTGACAGAATGAAGGTGGTATACAGCGCAGCCCCATGGGGAGTAGGGTTGTATGGCATTCAGACACAGCTTAGATGTGTGTAAGAGGAGTTCATGGGTCAAACTAAAACAAGTAAAACTATTGGAAAAAAATTAGAATAGAAAAACCTTTCCATTTGTTTTAGCTACATTTGGCTCTTTTATCCCAACTGTAAATAAGGAGGAATATTTGCATTTCCTTTTGCAAAATCCATCCAGCAGTTATACCAGAGTAAATGTTTTTCAGTGTCCTCGTAGTTTTGTTCTTTTTTTTTTTTTTTTTTTGTAAAAATCTTTACGACGATAAATCTTCCTCACCGGATTGGAGGCTTTTTAAGCTGTTTAATTGCAAATATCATAATTTTATGCAGCAAAATTATGGGTTTGATTGATTTTGTGTCTGAAATAAACTCCAAAAATGATTTGTTTTCTGTTCCATCTCAGTTTGGGGTTCAATGGTCAAAAGCTGAATTAGAAATGTCAAATAAAACAAATCTGAATTCCAATTCCAAAATTTCCAGTCAGAAATTCAGACTTAACATCCAGGGAAAACTACAAAAACCACCATTCAGCCAGTCAAGTATGCTCCACTGGTTATGTGACGCCACACTGGAAGCTGTCCAGCCCAATCAGCTGCTGATTTGATCAATAAACCATGACCAGTAACTGAGAGAATACTCATTTAAACCTAAAACATGAAACATTACTATTAATATAACATTTTCTCATTTAAATTTTAAAAACTCTTGTATGTCACCGTGCGAGACAAAGCTGCATACTAACCTAACTTTAGAGCTTTACATGACTGGGCTGCACTTGTCCTATCTTTTCTTTTCTATGAATATATACATGTATATGTGTATGTA
>JBAMHV010000012.1:25283516-25294640 GCA_037177535.1 Pseudomugil gertrudae
TATATATATATATATATATATATATATATATATATATATAAATTAATGGCGAGAGCAAAGCAGTAGGACACACAGGTGCCTCGATGCTTTTTTTCCTTGACTTTTCATTGCAGTCACCGAGGCAGCATATGTTCTCACTGACGTGGAGACCTGCAGAAAACAGACTGGAGGTCTATATTTGGCACAGATGTGGAGGTGGAAATAATTCTATAAGGAGACATGCTCCATGGATGTGCTGAGTGCGAGCTTTAGGAAGATAACAGAAGCTGTAATTGTCTGTGATCTACATTGTATCCCCCATGAACCTTTACTGATGTTAACATATGTAGCATGTTCAGGTTTCACATTGTTACTGGATTGCTCAACTTTCAGTTTATTTAAAAAACTGACTTTATGTGACATTTTATTATAAGAATAGGTAAATAAAATATCTATTTCTTAAATGAAACAATGCATCCTTGATGTCAGACAAGTTTCAAATGTCCCTTTTCCCTTATACAAAATAACAAAGTCATAAAAACAATGTAATATTGTACATAATTTTTGCATACAGCTTTGTAACAACAGCTGTTTACTGTTCCTGTTTTAAATTCACCTGAAAAACTGGCTTTCATAATACGTTTATCAGTCTAAGCAGCTTTTGTTGGAAGATATTCTCCTAAAGGACGATAACGTGACACCAGTTTGTCACTTAAATGGACATTTGTATTATTATCTGTAAATAATCTAAATTGGATTTACTTTGATGACTAATTTTAACTCAATACAGGCTGTGGAACAGAAAATAATGTGAAAATCAGAGAAAAATCCCCAGTAAGAATAATTTATACTCAGCTCAGTACCATGTACAGGCAGTAGCGTTCATGTCCTGATAATTTAATAGCAGCTCGGCTCAATTTTGAATCCATAATTCAGTGTAAATATATCTCAGACCTGCATTTCCCACATAAAGAATACAATATAGCACCGTTCTCATATTCCAGTTTTAACTATAAATGCATCTAATTTATTTGTTTGTTTTTATTTTAACATTCAGTGATGTTGGTATTACTGATAAAAATACATAAAAATGAAATAAAATGATATTTTTCCCCTTTATTTGACAGTGTGGACACTGTCAACAAGTATTGATGCAAATGGGTCAAATGCATGACCGCAATTAAAATGAACATTTTCTTATTTCAAGCTCTCAGGAGGCCACTCTGAAAATTCATTTATACACCTCAGCTTTCAAATAAAGTTAGGAACATCCTTCAAGAGATTAAAAAAAAACAAACACAACCAATAAATTAAAGATAAAAGTGAGGAAGAGCCATACAGTAACAACCTGTTGCATTTAAATAGATTTACTGCTTAATGATTTTGTCACAGAATCTTAATCCTTAATATGCTTTTTGCTCAAATTGCTCCCAACTTGTACTCAATGTCTGAACTAATCAGAGGTTACTGACAGAAGGGAAAGGTCTTTACAGAGGATGGAGTTTAAAACAGGAGGGAGGCTCCATGGTGTACTTTAGAAAATGATCTTTTATGATCTTTTGTCTGAGTCATTCCTCAGTGGGTGAACTTCAGCTATTCTGACCCAGCGTAGAGAAACCAGGATGAAATACCGGCTTAGGCTGGTCATGTGATCTTTTAATTCCTGTAAAACTTAATCTCCAAAATTGCAATTACAAGGTCTCCCCCTGATAACGACACCATTCCGAATGGAGATAATCAATAATTAGCATTGTGATTTTGTCCTGTTTCCCATCACAGAGCGCTGGCTGTGTTTTTCTGTATCACCGTGCTCCCACCCCGGCTCCTGTCAATCAGCCCCAGACTGCGAGGATTACAAAAGACACTCATTCTGCCACAGGAGCCCCTCTTTAGAGAGCAATTCTAAAACTTACATGCCTCTTATTTGTTGGGTCAAAGGTTAAATTGCTGACCCTCCCCTCCATTCCTCCTTCTTGCTCTCCCCACCGTGGCCAAGCTGTACTCGGAGTCTTATATTTACATGGATTAGAGTCCTTTCACACTGAAGAAAAGAGCTGGTTCACAGTCAAAGCCCGAGGAGCAGTCCATGCTGCCCGAGTGGCCACATTATTCACTGGCAGACAATGACCATATTGTAGTTATGTGGAGGAGGAGGGGGGGAGGAGGAAAGAGAAATCCCCCCCTTTGCCATGGCAAAGTCCTACACTTGTGCCACAGAGAGGGGAGGGCCGAGCCTCATCCGCTTTTTCAAGCAGAGCAAACAAAGCCTGCCCACTGTGAACAAGATGAAGATGTCAAAAGCTTTTAGGCAGGGAAAGGGGGTGGGGGTGGGGGGTGAGACAGGGTTTAGGGGATAAACCAACAAAACAAGTGAAAAGGTCTTTTCTCAAATGGATAAATCCTACTAAGTCTACATTTCCACATCAGATTTACTCTCTCCTGTAACATCCCCACTTCTTTCCCTCTCAGTTTCCTTTCTAAATAAAACCATAAAGAGACGCAAGACGATGGAAGTTCTGCTTTCAGAAAAAAGAGAGGAAGGGGGAAAGGGGGTGCTTTGCTTGTTACCCACAGTTTCCCACATCATATCTAATCCAGAACCAAGCTAGCTGTGTTTATTAACCCGAATATAAAGAATGCTACATTAGCATCTTCCTCACACTGCTGCCAAAAAGCAAGCAAGTTTATCATTAGATTCATCTTATAAAAACATACCTGTAGTACCCCCTACATTTACGCATAAACAAACAAAAAAAGTAAGAAAAAAATAAAGAATTTCTGTTTGTTGTGGACATGATGGCAGCAGAGTTCCCACATATGCAGGTGCAGGTATTTTACAGAGTACACCTATGGCAGCACGATGTCTCAAAGGACAGAAGCCTGAGGCACTGAGGAGTGAATGACATAAAGAGGCCTGGTATACAGGCACAGCCAATTCACATGCAAATAACCAGTCCTGCACTGACTCTGATTAACTCCCTGTGAGTTCATAGTTTCTCTGTTAACAAAGATTTAGCTGCTTTTGACTGAAGCAGTACATTAAGAGGGGGGAAGACAGAGAGAGTGAGAGCTGGTAGTGAACCTTACTGTAAAGCCCCCTCAGGACATAATGCAACCTCCGTCTTGTCGGGCTAATCCGCCTCCCAGATGCAGGACAGAGCCAGAGCTGCAAGGAGGAGCGAGGAAAAGGAGACAAAAGAAAGCAGCACTCTTGTTTCATAGTCCATCCCAGCAGCAGAGGTCCTCCACAACCCCGTGCCTGAACTCAGTGAATAACTTGAGGCTGAGCCCGTCAAGAGCTGTGTGCTCGGTAGAAGCTATGAATGAGAATGGGTCATGCTAGTCTGAAACACAACTTCCACACAGTACCCTGCTGATTTCACACAGACAAAACAGCTTCCTCATCAAGTGAAAATGTGGTGAATCGAGGACAATTTCAATGAAATCTCAATTAAATGTTGACAGAAAGTCAGGAGAACGTGATTAGGTGGAATACAGCAGGATCCATATGGAAGTTAGGTATAAATAGATGTTAAACTCTGGTTGATAGAAAAGGACAGTTAAAGAACAATAAGAATTTTGCATTGAATGACAAAAAATAGATAATTTCATTAGATAAACAAGCTCTTTGAGGTCTAAGCCTCAAATTTAAAGATAAAATCACCAATAAGACTTTACTGACTACTTCATTAAAATATTTTTCAGCCTCATCACTGGGTTGATGTGATGCACAAGAAATGAGGCACAATCTCCATTTCAGTCATGTAGCACCAGGTGTTTGCTTACCTAAATATAGCAGGTGCTGCAGCCTTTACAGACTATCTACAGACATATATAATTGCCAAAGACTGTCTGCAGCTTGCATTTTAATAACAGATGCAGCCCGTCCCAGTGCAGAAATTCAGGGTGCTCATATAGTTGCTTTTAACTATGTGCTTGGTATGTGTTTTGTTGCATGCATGAAGTCACTCAGTGTCCTTTTAATTTTGCTGTTAACATACCACAGGCTGCTTCTGTCAACATTTTATTTTTGTTTTTTTGAGGAGGCTTTGTGAGAAGTGCACATGCATCAGTTTACAGACACCATGCTCATGCTTTGCTTTATCTTTTTGTTGTTTTATCAGGCTGTTTTTGTTCTTTTTCTCCCAATAAGAGCAAACACACTTACTTTAAAAGTGATTTGGTGGTAATCAACCAACATAACTTCCCATTAAGATGGTTCATGCTTATTGAAACACTTTGCTTCCTCTGTAATGTTGAAGATAAGTGACTATCCTGACCAAAATAATCATGCCATGCATCATACATGCATGGTGCGTATGGGCTGTGGTAAATGGACTGTACCCATACATGCCTTTTTCTAGTTGTCTGTAAACCACTCAAAGCATTATTACACTACATGTCACATTGACCTGAAATCACACACATTCAAACAGTGCTTCAATTATTTTCATACACACATTCATACCCCAAAGGAAATATTTGGAGGCAATGTGGGGTTCGGTATCTTGTCTAAGTACTGTATGTTTCAGCAGTCAGAGGAAGCCAGAAATCAGTCCGTTGACCCTGGTTGGCACAAGAGTTGCTATATATGATGTTCCTGCTGCCTCTCTTCTCACATGCTCATTTACCTCAATGAAAAGCTGATCCGGGTGATTTTTTTCTCTGTCAGTAACTGGTCTTAAGTTTATTTAATGCTGTGAAAATAGTACAGACTGGGTTTAACATTTCTGAATGTGAGTTAACAAAACAGATTAAAATGCTTTGCAGAAGCTTCCAACCTTCCAGATGGCCAGTTAATGCTTTGTTGTGTAAAGACTTTGATAGTGTTGACACAAAGTGAACAGTAAAAGGTTTCATTCTTTATAAGAAGGCAAATCTAGCTAACGTAATTTGGTTGTTATCCCCATGTTTGCAGCATGGAATTGAAAAGATCATCTGGTTGCAGATTTTTCCAGAGAAAGGTTAATATCAGTTGCTATTGCTATGGTCTTACTTGGCAGTCATTATCCCTGATCAACACCCTGTGAGGGTCTTGTTAGTTTAAATCCCGAAGCAAAAACGACACAGTGGTGGAAACGGATCTCTGTTTTCTCTTAAACAGAACCCCAGAAGTAAAACAGGACGAGTATAGGAGCCACATTTTCATTTGTGGCCATATGGCAGACATCAAAACCTTGCTGAGGCTTAAAATCTTGATCATGGATCAATAATTCTGAAAAAGGCAAACAATTATGTGAAGAATAGTACAAATTTTCTCACTTTTATTCATTCAGTTTTTATACCACTTAATCCCATTTTTCCACCTTAACACAAAGATGGCCTCGGGACAAATACAGGTGGTCCAAAAATTAAAGTAATTTAAAAGTCAAAGCACTCTTATACAACCTACTTTCAGACATTCATACAGACCTTCAGCTTCTTATGATGAAAATGTTCCTGCTCTCAAACCTCTTTGTTGCCAGAGGAGTTCATTGAGAACGGCCATAAAGATTAAATGGCATGTAAAGCTCCCAAATCAAACATGTGTCTTGTCTATGGAACTTCCTGTCATTTTTACCATTGCCCCCTACTTGCATATTGCAAGGTGCACTGGTGCACAAGCAAATCTTCAGACACCTTGAAAATACAGAGTAGCCATAAAAACAAATGAAGTGAAAAACATCCACCCCCACGCTTAGAGCACGCTCTCAGATCCGGCCCTTTGCCGATTTTTTATATTTTCCGGCAGCAACATGTTGCAGCAGCCAAGATGGTGACGATTCACTTCTGCTCTTCAGAAACCTACTGAGAGGCTCCATCCATATTTCATATACAGTCTAACTTAATGTCCTTCTGTAACCTTTGTAAAAATGTTCCTAGAACAGAAAACACGTGCATCAAATAAAAAGAAAAATGTTTGGGCAAAGTGTGTGTTCCCTCCGTTGTGCTGGTCATATCCTACATGCATTTCAACTCTGATCAGCACATCGAGGACTAAGTTGGGCTTCGCGGCTTTGCACAGGGACACTACGATGTTGGTCTGGCTTCCCTGGACCACACAGAGCGAATTACTAACGGACTTTTCTCTAAAGCTGTCCCGGTAGGCTCCAGAACCAAACTGTGAAAAGTACATTATTTTAATCATTTACTACAACGGGACAATGGATATTAATGAATGTAAACTATTGTTGTAAAAACACTAGGTTGCTAATTTTCATTCGTAGTGCCATAAAATTTGAAGAGGAAAATGTTATTATAGATGCAGAGACAGATTCTGCTTTTCAGATGTTTCAGCTACTTAACTAGAATTTATTTCCCCTAAATTCATCTAATGGTTGATTCTTCTAGCAACCAAGAAGGTGAAAACATGGCTTTAACTTACCCAGAATTTATTTTAACCACCAAATAATCATATTCCATTTGCAAGATAGAAAGGTGTGTCTTTTCCTTGGTGTTATGTCTGTGCTTATGTTCTGTCATGCCAATGAATTCATGGCAGTGATGTGTTAAGCATTCTATAGCGAGTTTGCAATGCTAAGAATGACTTTAAGAGGTGTATAAATTGCACAAATGTGACTTTTGTGCAGCTTTGATTCATGCTGGCTGGTTGCTGTGCCACCCCCTAGCCTCAGCAGCAGCACCCTGCATGGTGTGAAACCAAGAGAATAGCCTTTGTCAAGGTGTACTAGCTTCAATTCTCACTCATCTCCCCTGACATAGGGGTGTTAAATTATGTGCACCAGAGAACCCACATTCATATTTTTACAAGACCCAGGTTATTAGGCAAACAGGCTCTGCACATGTCCCCTGCTATGACAGTTTTCACAGTCAAGGATTTCGACCTTTATTTCCATCCAAGTACCGCCTGCACTCCCCTTCGTACCCCTTGTAACACACACATACACACACACCTACATGTACAACCCCTACCAAGCTTCAGCAATTCCCGCTCCCTCTCCTTCTAACTAGGCGAGAGCCTCGAAGTCGGTAGAGGGTGTGATCACAGAATAGTTGCTCTGGGTGTAAGACTCCAGGCAGAACGGCTGCAGATCCAAAACCTCCCAATCTACTTGGTGGATTGACAGCACAGCGCTCAACCCCCTCTACTGATTTTTTTTGGAGGGATTTTATTTTTAGACCCCTTTTGCATAGTTCATAGAGGTGAAAAACTGTGTTTTTGATGACCATTTTGTTCCTGAAGAGGAAACAAATTATATATGTGAGCTTTGCCTTTGTACTTTAAAAAAATGCCTTTTTCATTACCAAAAACGCGGCTGATGAAAAGACCAAGGAACATCAAAGTGGTCCACCCTCCAACAGAAAGGTTAAAAGTTGAGCTTGAACACCAATTCTCTTGCATTCTTTCTGGCCTGATACTCATTAGCCACCCATTTTAATCAGATGCACCATCAATTAGCATGACTTTTCTGTGTGTTTTATGCTTAAAAGTTGGATCTCAAGGACGCAGAACTTTTAGCGTGCTCAGATGTGAGGCAGGGTCAGTGAAGCATCCACTGCTTGCTGCACTCATAGGTGTGTGTCTGTGTTTTTATTGCCATCTGAGAGGAAGTGGTTAATTCTGAGACAGCCAGGGTTCAAGCCTGCAGGACAAGAGAACATGTATGTTTAGTGTAAGTGTTCTTGAGGAGGGGGATATGTGAAAATTTCAGAGGACAGAGGAAATTGTATTAGGTCAAAACAATAAGGCACTATTACTCTCTCTTGAGACACAAACCAGTTCACGTTGGTCAATAAACTGGTTGTCACTTAAAGGTGTTACCAGTTACTCTACATTTTAACATTTGCTTCAGCCTTTAAGGTCAAAGCACAATTTCAGGAAGTGTGTGTTTGGTGAGAAATTTCAGCTTACTTTGAAACCTGCATGTGGCCAATTCCACTGATGGTCAAACAGATTTTATCTGACAATTTAAAAAATCCTATTTCTAAAGAATTAATGATGAGTTTTTAATCATGTTTTTGGCAAATGTGATTGTGTTGAAAACCTGTCTAATTATTTTCTTTTGTTCATGGGATTATATTAGAAATGTATCATCTTGTTAGCAACATCGTTTAATTAGCTTCCTAGCACACGCTTCAGTCTGTCTTGTACGTAAATTAACAGCAAAGTAAAAAAGTTAAAAGACAAATATTGTAAGTTGTGAAAAAAAATTATTTCAGCAGCGATTAATGGATTTCCAGTTATTTATGTCTGTATATAAATACACATACATATGTGCTTCACTACATTTTTCTTGGCCCAGTTTACATGATATTTCTGGGCAGTGAAACTTTGCAATGACACAACCAGGTGTATGACATAGTCATAAGCGACCAGTTTCGCTCCAAATTGTGTAACTTTACGTTTGTCCACTGTGCAAAAAGAAAAAAGGTAATTTCACAATAAGGGCTCTGAAATTGTATCATGACATCGTTTCATTTTCCTCATCATTTCTATGGGTACACCTTTGGTCATGTGACTGCTGAGTTTCTCTCTGGCATGAACAAAAAATGGCAGACATTTCTATTTTCTGTGGAAACAGCTATAGGCAGATTTGTAACATTAGCTCCATTTTGTTAACTTTTCCAGCATACTTTTTTTGATGTACACGTTTTCATAGTTTCCATTAGTTTTATGTACACAATTCATAGGTTTTTGTTTTCAAGTACATTGTTTTTTTTTGGTCTCTTACAAAAACTATACAAGGTTTTTGTGTTTGTTGATCATTTAGCAGAGAAAAGATCTCGCTTACTTTTCTTTAAGTAGTGGATAAAAAGAAAATTTAGGATATTTTACAGGAATGTAAGTTCAAACAGTCCTCTGATGGCAATTATATATGTCTGTAAAAAAATGCCATTGGGGGCATTTCTAAACCATCTGTAAGTTATAATTTCAAACCGGTTCATTTCCAAAAACGATGAATATATTAAATGTTTTACCCCTACTCCATCTCTTTATGACCACAAAAAATACTGTAAAAGCTCTTTACCATCAGATAATCCTAAACCTGAACTGATTCTCTTCAAGTATTTTGTGCTTTTGTAGAAGTTTGTACAAACAGTTTAACATTAATAGCAATAATTGGTGTAATAGAGGAAATCACCAATGTTACAGATCACAAGCAATATGCTGCTGAATACTTATTTTCTTAAAAAGTCTCTGATACAATCAATATTAAGATATGAATTAGAAAACAATAACGATTATGGCATCGGGGGAATGGTGCTGGAGTGGGTAAGAAGTTATTTAATTGGGAGAGAGCAATTTGTCTAATTGAGTGTCCATGTTTCATCATCATGCTTGGATATTGTTTGTGGTGTCCCCCAGGGGTCAGTGTTGGGCCTATCATTTTTCCTTTTGTACATTAATGATATATGTAAAATATTTAGGCTCAGCATTTACTGTAGTTTGTAGATGACACATGTGGTTTTTGTTCTGGGAACATTTTACTAAAATTACAGAAGGACATTAAGTTATAAACGACTGTATATAAAAAATGGACAGAGCCTTCCAGTAGGTTTCTGAAGAGCAAAAGTGAAACTTACTGGGTGGTTCCCACCGTCGCTATCTTCGCAGCATCATGTTGCTCCCGTAAAATAGAGAAATGGACAAAGAGCTGGAGATGAGAAGGCGCTGTAAGCTTGGGGGTGGATAATTGGCATTTATCAAACTCCGAACTCATAACTAAGAGCTAACTGAGGTAACTTGATCCACACAGGCGCTAACTGGCTAATGGAGGTAGGTGGCTCTAAGCTAAAGACATTTGTGAAGATAAAACAGTATTTGTGGTACACTCTGCCCTCTTGCCGTGGTGAATATTGGAAACCTGTCAATCAAAAGGACATGCCCATAATTGTTCAACAATCGCCCATTACAGTTGTCATGAAGGTAAATTTGACCTATTAAACCTAAAATTTTTACTAAAATTCACATATCCATCCAAATGTTTTTTACTATGTAATGTAGCTTTAGCCTTTTCCTGTCTCCGCTTTGAGCTGTAAACAGGACATGTGTTTGACAAGGTTAAAACAAAAAAACTGCTGTAGAATTTAAATAAATTACACCGATTTAAACTGAAAACATCCGGTACTGCAAGCTGTTGACCTAAGTAAAGATTTCAACCTTTATTGAAAGAAGTATTTTAGATCCAATCAGAGTGGCCATTTGTGTTGCTGTTAAAAGGGAATCATAGTGTACCTCCATACCGTTTTGCATAATAAAATCAAAGACATTCAGTGCTCTTTATCTATAAAAAGTCTTATTCTTTTCAGTCTTTAAGACCATGTTGGACTGTGGAACACTTTTATTTGGGATTGGAGGAGAAAGAAAGGAGCCTTGGCAGAGGTGTTTGTAGGGGATCTGCTGTTAGAAAGCAGGTAGCCGAAAGAGTTAACACTCAGCTGTGGTTAATCTCCTCAGGGGGACTTTGGGGCAATATCCAGTTAGACTGGAATGTGAATGTGTGTGATTCTGACCAGCGGCTGGCACAACTGTCTCTCACTCCTCCTGCAGAGAGACTATGCGCGCTCCCCTCAGCAGTGTTATTTCTCCCCAGCACCCTATTAAAACTGCTCTCAACACATGGAACTGGCTTTGACCATGGCAGACAAGCTTCTCCCCAGAGCCTAACCATCGACGCTTGAATCCAAACCACACAAGACCTCAGAGTACACAAGTAATACACTAAAGAATTAACTCTGCTTTCTACAGATGTTGTAAAGTTTAAAACTTTGTAGAAGAAAAATCCTGACACAATAATAAACAAATAACATGAACAAGATGTCTGTCCAAATATGACGGAGATGTTTTTGGGTCTGCACAAACAATGTGTGGATATCTTTTTACTGATAACAGAGTTGAACTAATAATTTTAAAACAATATTGAACAATACAAGAATTTTACCTATAACAACTTCATGTCAGGTTGTGTCGGTCCTGGCTGCACTATCAAAACAGGGATTCAGAATATGGTATCATAAATAGTAGGTGTGAAATAGTACATAAATCTACATAGATGCATCAATTCATTGATCAGTAATCCAGTGATATGAATCCAAAATTATTTTCTCCTTCTCTTGTATCAAATATCTACTATCAAGCATTAATGCAATTACTCAGTCTTTATTTTAATAATAAAGACTTTAATATATATATATATATATAAT
>JBAMHV010000012.1:25294740-25318574 GCA_037177535.1 Pseudomugil gertrudae
AGTTTGTACTTTTTTTAGCGTGCGCAACGAGTTTGCACGCGTTTTACTACACGCAAACCTTTAGTAAATCTGGCCCCAAGACCACAATAAGAGTAAATGTAAATGAATACAAATAAAACACTTAAACCATCTAAACTGTGCAATAAAGACCCAAAAAATCAACAAATACAAAAATCATAAATAAATGATGTAAAGGCTTCTCATTTAGGATTTTAAAAATACAAAGACCGTCTGCTGTCCTCAGGAAGGCCTTTCCATGAAGTGGCTAAACACCTTCTTGCCAAATGTTTTGGTTATGTTAGTTTAATTTGGCCATTTTTGGTTAATTTTGGTAAAGCTAAAATAATACAACCTGAAGACCTGAGTTTCTACAAGGAGCTCTGATAAGTTTTCTAGATCGAGATAAGAGCCTAAAAGACCAGAAAAAAATCTTGAAATCCCTTAAAAAATTAAATTGGTTTAGAATCAGTTTCACTCTGTACAATCGCTTTGTTGCAGCATTTCTAGGAGAACATCGTCATATCTTTAGAGCTTAACTAGCTACTAAAACTAATAACCATCTGACTCCTGGACTTATTACATAACTTGGGTGATCATAGACAGTATAATCTGATAAGCTTCATAAAGCACACTACTAAACTTAAAGCACACTGAGAGGTCTCCTAAATGCATGTAGCTCAGGAGGAAGTTGTCTTTCAACCAGAAGGTTGGAAGATTGATTCCAGGCTTTCCCTGACTACATGCTGAAGTTTCCTTAGGCAACACACTCAACCCCAAGTTTCCTTTAAATGTTCCTGTTGGCTGTGAGTGTGTGTGTGAATGGGTAAATGTGCTGTGTAGTGTAAGACTCTTTGAGTGTTCAACATGAGATGAAAAGTGCTAAATAAGGACAAGTCCATTACCACTTAACCATGTTCAGCTGGGTATCTGATTTATTTAGTGTTTTTACTCCTTCACATGTGCAAAAATCTGTATTGATTCCATCCTTTTAACATCCTTCACTGAAAAGACGGTAGCAACTAAGGAAAGAAACACAATGGCATACAACAGCAGGACGCCTGGGTATAAACAAAGTAAAGCATTCTTGTTTTACGGCATATTACCACATTAAGGCTGGCACACACTGCAGGATTCTCCAAACCTTCACAGACTGAGAGACCACACTCTTGATGATCTTTTGATCTCATAGTGTGCCGTGTGCACTATGAGCACACCATACACGAACAGCAGACATAACGGGCGAACAGAAAGAAGCAATGATGAAAAAACATGCAGAAAAGAGCAAAACTGATTGACACAGTCACGGAGACGGTGGGAATGTGAGCTGTATGCATTACAGCGTAAGTAAAATTCATCACAAGTATTACAGAAAGCTCGGAGAGCTGGGCTGTATGCTACATGCTAGCACCAGTGCTAGCAGGTCAAAATATTAATAATGCTATCAAACTTCCACTAATTTTAACATTATGTGCTGAGTGTGCTCGGCGCCTCTAGGACCCCCACAGACTACATAGTTTAGTAGTTATAAATATTAAATGTTAATTATTTACTATCCATCCTTTTGAGATCTTCTAATCAGACTAGATCAGACAAAATCACTCCTACCACAACCTCACATCACCAGATTATCCTGTAGTGTGCACCTACTTTAGCAGCTAACTCTGAGACCCACAACGTTTAAGAGACTGGAGTGTTTATAAAATTACAGCAAGTTGTATCACTATGCCTGTACGTTCTCCGAAAGAAATCCAATAATGTAATGGAAAATGTAGCTCAGGGTTTTTTAAACATGACATTTCTAAAGTGCATGAGTATGCCTCTGGGCCAATCCTAAACAGACAACTTTAGATGCTGTGTGACTCCGTATCAAGATCCAAATATCAGAAATGTACATAACCAGAAGAATTTCAGCCCACAGCTTAACAAAGATATTTTAGGAAATCAGAAACAATACAAGCCATGAACTCACAAAGAGACACAAAGAAGCTCAGAAGGGACAGAGCTGGACCATGTCTGTGAATCTGCCACTGCAGGGGAGACTGGGATCTTCACCGTCCCACTTTATATCCAAAAAACAACCTTTTTTCATTGTTTTACCCAGTATGTCAGTAGTTTTTCTTTTATTTCTGTCTGATTTTATGTATTTTATGTCTTTCAAAGTTTTAGTTTTATTTGATTTGAACTTTGTTCAGCAGCTGTCATGCTTTATAAATAAAGTTGGCTTGGTTTGGAAATCTAGAAAGAGAAAAGGGGAGTGACAGAAAGGGGATAATGCTGTGCAGAAAAGCAGGAATTTTACACGATCTGCATCCGCAACGTGGTGTTTTTACACGGTGGTTAAGGTTTACGCCTTCTGGGCTCCTCTCAGTAAACTGTAGGAGGTGTGTCTCCATTTCCGTAGTGAATTATGCTAACTTCAGCAGATGGTAGTAATTTACAGAAACCAACTCTTGGTGCAAAGAGACAGAGCAAACACTCTTTTGGTATTCTTGTGTTGAGGGGAGAACAGAATACAAATCCTTTAAAAGCTTTAATAAGAGGCAACTGGTCCATCATCATGTCTTCCACAGTTTGGTTTAGTAAATAGTGATTCTTCTTTTCAGTAAAAAGCATCATGGCACCTAAAACTGCTTTCAGTTATGATGTGACTGGGGCCACCCAGGTAACAAATGAATGCAGATGCAGTGTTTTCCTATCTACTGGATTAATTGAGTACAAGAACTGTGCAGACATCAATGTCAAACTACAAAGTCTTGCTTTTATGCCTTCGACTCTACAAGGCCATGAATCCCCAGGGTTTGTTTTCCCCTTGTATGAGCATGTGGAGTATTATGTAGCACGATGTGCAGCACAGAAAGCAGTTTACCGTGGGCTTGGCTGGGTATGGCAGATGTCTGCAACACTGCTCGGCTCTGAGTTGAGGGCTCCATTTCAAAGGCCTGTTTACTGGCAAGCCTTAATAGGAAGTGATCTTAAAGTGTTCTTTTAAACATGTCGGAGGCTAATGGTTTAATTTGCTCTGGGTATTGCTCTGTCTAATGAGATTTAACATGTGCTCCCTACTGCACTGCTCAGACACTCATCTTTTGGAAATGGATACATAATTTCTTTAGTTCATTCATAAAGCTGAATTTGTGGGATTCATTACATCATGTTTTGTTTTTCATGTCTTACAGGATTGGACTTGCGTGTAAGAATAATGTAACTCTTTAAGTTTAAGCTGCTTGTCATGTAACAGTTTCTTTACTTGTTTATGTGGCAGTATTTAAAGCCTTATTGCTCCACTGAGCAACAAATTAGTGAGATGCTAAGCCCGCAGACATGTTCCAAAGTTTTAGTCGGTGAGTGTGTGTGCATGACATGCTCACGTTTACACAAACTACAGCAGAAACAAGGTGTAGAACTAAACAATGATGGATTGGGTCCCACAGGCCTCTGGTGTGTTCATTTTCAGAGTCCAAGTGGTGGCTCAGGTCATCCCACGGATCAAAGGCTGTGACCAGATCACTGTAACATCACTCCCTCAGGGGACTTAACCCTCTCCTTCAGTCCCTCCTCTGGATGAAAACAGATAGAAAGTTCTCTTCTTGTCTCTGACAGCTTAACTTTCTCTGATGGTGGAAACCTCATGTATTCTTTGCTTGAGGCAAAAACTTTCTGTCTCTACTAACGTCCATCTTGATTTGTTAGTAATGTTATAATGACAATTGATTTAATGTATTTCATTACATTACTTCTATCTGAAATAGATAAAACTACTGTAAGTACTGTTATATCTAAGGTTAATTATAGTTAATACTCAGAAAAGTAAAAACGTTGTAACACTGTAAAATATTAATGAGATAGAAATGTATCCATTTTTTGCAGATGTGGGTTGGGGGACATGAAGCCTGCAATTATGCATGCCCACAGTTAGTCCCCCTCTCATTTCAAAATCCCCAGTTAATCTTAATGTGAAGTTTTGTGGAAGGAAGCTGGAGTAACACAGTGAGCATCCAGCTGAGGTTGGTACATTTCCACTGTTATGGAACCACATGTCCATCTAGATTAAACTACAAACCTCCTGAACCCATATGTTATTCATCACAGGACAGTGAAAACACATCAGATGTTGGGATGGTGTCACTGGATTGTTACAGGAAACAATTTTGCTCATTAATATACGTTTTTAGCATATTGGAGTATAAAAGGAACACTTGGGCCTTTGGAGAAGCAAAGTCTGAGAAGTAAAGATGATTATGAAATTCTGCAAAAACTTCAGGAACACGTCCAGAAATTCATGTTGTCGTCCAGACGTCCTGTCCGAATGTGATCCAGGATTTTTTATATCTATTTGGTGTCTTCCCAGCCACGAGAAACACATCCAATCAGAAACCGCTAACTTGCAGCCTCACATCATGTATGCATTAGAGCATTGCAGTCCAATTTGTCGGACTGAATCAACTGGACAGATGCATATGGTTTAGTTTGTGTGATTGGAAACATTTAGCTAACAGAAGGGATTTCAGTGAATGCAGATCACATATTCATTGTACAGTTTTAGTAAGTGAATGATGAAGCCCGTGCAGAGTCTTAAGGGCTTTGCTGTTAACATGGTTCAATGAAAAGTTTTGCCTTGTCAGAATATGAAACAGGCTGAGAGACAGAAATGGTGCTTTTACAACAGTATTGCTGCAATGTGGATAGATCAGGATGTCCTATATAAGACACCATTCTGTCTGAACATGACTTTCCTCTTGATGTGGCTTTGAGGCCTGGAACAACTTGCTCTATCACTGTTTTGTTTTTTTTTTTTTTGACTTTCACATCTATTCACACAAGTATTACAGTCAATTTCTCCATTTTTTACCTTTTAACCTTATAGTCTGAACATAAAACACGATAACCAAAGCTAAAAAAAATGATTGAAAAAGCAAATAATTTAATTTGTTGATGTTTTACTCTGAGTAATTCTTACCGGGGCTTAGTTTATGTTAAACATCTCATTTAAATGAGCACACTAGAACCCATCATGACTTATATGATATGACTTCATGGTAAAAACTGCTCCTTACAATCATGTTGAATTCAATCTGATACCTGTCTCTGCCCCTTACACTATAATGCATGTGACGTATCACATGGTAATAAACGTAATACCATGGTAATAAAAACTCATTAAATAAATTCTACATTTCTAAACATCAGTAAGGTCTTAAAGGATTATACTACACAAAGTAATTCTTTTTTTAAGTTAAAACAGTTACACGTTAAAACTGAATACAACCCATGTTTAGTCTGAGGGCATCATTTCATCATGAGACAGTTGCATTATGTGCATTTTCTTCCCAGATTGATTTTGGAGTGACGACTGCAGATACTTTGCCCTGGAGTTTACAGATGCATGGTGGACAGTGCCCTGTGTTAGGGGCCAGCAGCAGTATGCATAGGGCCCAGAGCAAGACAGGAACTGTGCAGGTTCAATAAAGTGCCCACCCAGACTGGATAGATAAATTTAATTAAGTGTGAGGCAGATCACACGGGAGGTTTGGACGTTGCTCCATTTACAGGATGAGAATTTTAGTGATTATCTGGTTGAGTGAGACTTTGTACTCAGAATGATTTAGGGTCAATCTTACACATTATTTCCATTTGTTACAACATGTATTTATGTAAAAAATGGTTGTCAGTGAATATTTGTGCCAATTTTGTGACACAATAAACAAAACTGTAAAAGCTTGTTTTACCTGATTATTTCTGAGCTTGATAAGGACGATACCTGGTTCTGCTTTCTTATGACTAACATACTGTATGAAGAGGACTTCACTTACAGTATTCTCTACAACAAAACATCTGCTGATGTATGTCATTTGGCTTCTGGTTGTAGCACACTAGCATTAAACTCAGTGAAGACAGAGTCTGGTTAGTAGAACAGCGGACCACCAACTAAAACACGTCCAGTTTAATAATATTATTTGATGATTTTATTATTCACAAGACTCAGCAGCCTCCTACGGAACTTTCCCATCAGTCCCACGCCTTTCCTCTGTCTGGTTCCCATCTAACCGAGGGGATAGAAGCTGGGGATAAGCTTGTCTGGCTAAAACGCCATGAAATGGTGCAATGGGATTATGGGGTCCATGCATAAGTCTCAAGGAATCCTCACTGAAACAGATTGCAACCATTCACGTCTGCTTTTCATCTCTTTGTGTTACTTTCATTTTCTTTTTCTTTTCCTTAAATCCACCAGTTTAGATGGTTGCTTGTCAACAGTCTGGCAACACATATTTATGATTGTAAAACCTAATAAACTAAGGTGGTGTGCTGAGTTCTAGATGTAGTTCCTAAAGATTTGTAAAAATAGTTTTTGTACCAGATGTCTTTCTGGTAACTGGAGTCTTCTGTCGTTTTAGAGGACTTATCAGGGGATCAAAGTCTCTGAGGGAACTGAAGAAAATTCTGTTATATGAAATATAGTCTTGTACACCATCAGGTGATCTTGTCAGGCTGCATAGCCAACAGTTTGCTACCCCATGTGCAGATCCTCCTCTGCAGTGATATGTCCATGATGGTCCCATCTGTTGTTAAAGGGGACTGAAATACCTGCTCGCGCAGCCTTGAAGCAGTGTATGAAAAACCAGTTGGGGATATTTTTGTGAAGATTTTCTGTATTCCTTTTGTATCTTTGTTTGAGCTCCTCTATTTTGTTTGCCAACAACTTTGCATTTCCTAATGACTGTAACGGTTCTGACAAACTTTGACCGTTCCTCTCTATTCTCTCTATGTTGCTCCTGCCCTGCAACCTTTTCTGGAATGCTGCAAGCCCAGTGGGCTTATGCTCGACCTCGCTACTTCCTGAACTTAGGACAGCTCTTTTGTTTCCTTGATGTGGCTTTGAGGCATTACAGTTTCACTATTGGATTAACTGATTAATCCAGGCGTGTCTGGTCTTTGCCACTGTGGTCACTGTGGTCAGGCACACCTGGATTAATCAGTTCATCCAGTAATGAAAGACAGGAAATAAAGAAGCTGTCCTAAGTTTGGGAAGTAATAGTGTTGTGCAATAAGATTTGGATTTGCTTCCATCGTGACGATGTCTGTTTTCAGAAACCCCCAGGTGATGTCACTGAGGCTCTATCCATCTTTTATCGTCCAACTTTTTAGGGTGTGTTGCTGCCTTCAAATTCAAAATGAGCTATAATGTTCCATGAAACGGTAAAATTTCTTAGTTTCATCATGTGATGTGTTACTTATGATCTATTAGAATAAACTATAGGTTTATGGAGGATGTCGATCACATGTTAACAGCATTGGAAAAACCAGACGTGCAGAGAAATACTTGTTGGTTTTAACATATGATGTGTTTGGACCACGCACGCAGTCGGGCCGTTTTTAACCATATTAATTATAGATTACAATCAGCTGCTCATTTGCTGCTCTTTTATTATCAGCAGGTTTGTCTCACTTAATCCAGGCCACACAGGAGTAAAGTTTAACCCTCATAACCCGATTCTTCCTCAATATTACTACTCATACTGATGATACATTGAGACAAAACGTTCTAACGAGGAGCTGTGAACGAGGATACACAAAGGAGCTTTGCAGATTTTTTCCACATTATACATTATATCATTCTGTGACTTGAAATTAAATGTTAAGAGCATTCACCTTAAGCACATCTAGATAAAACAGTATAGAAAGAAAATAGTAGATGCTAAAATGGAGTCCAGGATGTGCAAACAGTTTATTCATGAGATGCTTATAAATAGTGCTGGGTTATCAGTTCGAACGTCTCCCAGTTCAGAGTCTCGTATGCTGCTGCAGCCGGACTGTCTAACCCTGCTGCCACTTTCTGAACATGTTTACAGCGGGACTTACTTGGAAATAAGATGTCAGCGTTTGAAATAGTTTCTCAAATCCTGCTCTGGCCTGAAGATGGAAATAAGGAATTTTTTTTTCTCTCTCTTGCCGATGTCAGCTGGGATTGGCTCCAGCCCCCCTCGCGATCCTGTTCAGGGATTAGGTGGTAGATGTATTTATGATATCAGTAAAAGTTCATGAGTTCCTACTGTTCGTTGCAGTAAACAGGGCTGTAACACGTAAAAAAACAATGGTTGTTGAGGACGTCCATCAACGTGTCCTCAGTAATACTTCTGGACAAATGATTAGCCCTTGACATCAAAATTGAATGTAATGTTTTATTGTCTAATGGATATTTGAAATGTTCATTAGAATAGATGCAGTGGACCTGTTTGCTTGTCCAGTCATGTGTTGCCCTACAAGTTTAATCATCAACAGCTACAGTTGTGTTTAAGTTTATTTCAGCTGGTGTTGTGATTCTTTTTTTTCAGCTTGATAAACACAATTTATTATTTTTAATAAATTATTATTATTATAAAAAAGTTAAAATACAATGTATATAAATGCAAGTGTTTAAAATCCAAACTCATGATAATTGTCAAACATATATGTTCCTCTATAATGGTTTCATCCTGCTCAGCCAAAAAACAAGTCACCACCAAAAGAGGTTCTACAACTTTTAGCTTTGATCATGACACTCATTCATCGTGTCATTGATCCAAGAAGCTTCTGCAATGTCACAAGATTTTTTTCCATCCAGTGCTGCATTAAGGTGTCACCAACATCTTGAATTGATGATGGTCTGATGGCTGTGCACAGCCTTCTCCAGCACATTCCAAAGATACTCAATTCTGGGCTCTGTGGTGTCCAATCCATGTGAAAATGATGCTTCGTGCTCCTCCAACCAGTCTTTCACAATAAGAGCCTGATGAATTTTGGCATTGTAATCTTGGAGTATACCTGTGTCATTAGGAAAGAATAAATCCATTAGTGGAATAACTTGGTCATTCAGGATATTTCAGGTATCAGCTGACTTCATTCTTTGAGCACATACTGTTGCTGAACTGAGACCTGACCAACTGCAGCCCCCACATCATAACACTGTCCCCACAGGCTTGTACAGTAGATACTAGCATGATGGCTGCATCACTTCATCTGCCTTCCTTCTTACTCTGATGCCCCATCACTCTGAAACAGGGTAAATCTGGACTCATCAGACCACATGGTCTTCTCCCATCGCTCCAGAGTCCAATCATTATCCTCCCTAGCTAACTGAAGCCTTTTTCTGATTAGCCTCACTGAGTGGTGGTTTTCTTAAGGCTACACAGCTGTTATAGAAATAGTAAATGTTCTTCTATTTGTATAGTGTTTTTTCTACACATCTGTGCACTCAAAACATATTAACACTATTCAGCCATTCACCCATGCGCTCACACAAACAACCACACATTTACACACTGGTGATGCAGCAGGAGCAACTGGGGGTGCCGTGTCATGCTCACTTTGACATGTGGCCCACCAGCCACATGTCGGGCCACATTTGAACCACTAACTTGCTGGTTAGGAAATGACCCGCTCTACTACGTGCGCCACACCCACCCTGTTCAGTCCCAATCACTTGAGTTCCCTTCACACTGTGCATATGGAAATGATCTGACTTTACCTAATAAACACAGCCCTGAGTTCTACTGTTCCATTTGATATCATCAAACATTTAAGCGATCACCAATCAGAATCATTAAGGATTTTTTCCAACCACATTCCTTCCTGGAAGACGATGGGTTCCCACTATCCTTCCAGTGTTTAATAATGTATTGGAAATTGTCCCACTGTTCATGTCATGGACAAATATATGTCCTGACACGTGTCTCTCATGTGTCTATATATATATATATATATATATATATATATATATATATATATACATTCCATTCAAGTAAACAGCAGAATTACATTTTCTCTAAAGCAGATGGTCTTTATGCTGAATAAATAGTATTTGTTTATATTTCTGTCATTAATGAGAAACTACTCAGACATAAATAAAAATTAACAAAGGTGTGGATAACTACATCATGCATTTACATGCATGTCAGATAATATGATGATATTCCATAAATAAATAAATGTAAAACTGTTGGCGTGAAGTTGACTAACGATGCGAAACACAGAACTGGGGGATGATGTTTTGCTACATGCTTTACAACAATCCATCTATTTTCCTAACTGCTTGTCCAATTCAGGGTCACGGTTAGCTGGAGCCTATCCCAGCAGCGTTCCAGCCCAGAGGTGGGGGTACACCCTGGGTAGGTCACCAGTCCATGGGCCAACACAGAGAGACAGACAACCACTCACATTCTTTCTTATGGACAATCTAGAATAACCAATTAACCTAACATGACCTCCCCCAGCCGAGGCTCAAACCAGCAACCTTCTTGCTGTGAGACCACAGTGCTAACCCACTGCTCCACCGTGCAGCATCATAAATACATTTAAAACATAATTGCTTTTTATGAAATAGGTTCAAAACAAAGCGTATGCAGGAACACTTTGCTAAATGATAATTATTTGTATAAAACCACTCTTAAAAGGCACGAGCAGTCAGATAAATCCAGCTTACATTCAGAAAAGGGCAGTTTAAGTCATTGTAAGTATCTAGATAGAGTTAAGCCGGCAATTGTGCCTGAGATAATCTATAAGTCATCCTGCCAGTGTCCTCTCCACAGCAGGGTGCAGAAACAGCCTTCTAATCAAACTGGCCTTCCCTCTCTCACCCCTGCTATCTTTAAATTGAAATATTGTGATTATTCCCCTGGTTCAACAGAGGCTAGCTGTAATGGCCAGACAAATGATGTGGAAAAGCAATAAAAAGATGCTCCCGGGAGACTCTTCTAGCTGGCCGAGTGACACAGGTCATGAGGGATATGAGCTGCTGATGCGTCTGTGGAGCACCATCCAGCAAAGCAGTGCCTCAGAGCCATGAAGCTGCGCTGCTTAAAGGAGATTTGACTAAACAAATGGCAGCATATGGTAGATGAGAGAGAGGCGGTGAGTGGAGAAAGGGAGATGTGGCATTGTTTTCAAAAAGGAAGGGTGGGTGTGCTGAGTTTGTAGAGGGGGGTGTCCGTGTGTCCCTCCCCTCTTCAATCTTTCATTATGTTGTCACACTCTAGCTGCGTGCTTCCAGTAACACTTTAATTAGCCTCCATGAGTTTAATCGTGCATGCATGTCTGCCAGCTTGTTTTGCTGCGTAAATCTGTCTTGTTTGTTTTCTCCCACTCTGAGGATCAGCGCTGCTGCAGGAAACCCTGCACGCCTGCAAGCTCACTTCGCATTTTGAACTTTTCTCCATTTTTTCTCCCAACTGTAAAGCAGATGTTGCATCTTTTGCACATCTGTGCAGATGCATGTGAAACAGCTTAAACTGAGCTTTCATGGCATTTTGTGGTTCTGTTAGTTTATCACATTTTTTGCAGTGATTATTTTAAATTAGTATAAAAAAGTTTTACAAATTTCAGTTTAGTTTATGTATTTAGTGCTTAAATAACAACAACAATCATCTCAGACCACTTTCAGAAATATAAACAAGTTAATTACAGAAAATATATAGTTAAATAAAGTATATCTTTAAATGAGTCTGAAAAAAAAATATTATTTTTTGTGTCTTTAACTGAGCTTTGCATGGAAATGAAAACTGAAATAATCATGTTGGGAACTCCTGTGAGTCAGCATTTAGCTTGTGAAACACAGCCAATACTGGTGCATCTTATCCAGTAAGTGTTAAACGTGGTCCTGGTTGACCGGCTGCGTTCAAAGCAATCAAAGTAGCTGTGAAAGTCCTCTTCTGTTTTCCTGTGTTGTCCTTCTTTATGGCGCAACATGAAGCAGGCAGTTTGCTGGCAGTCGTAGTTTGTGCAGCCTGGAGCTAACGGGAGCATCAAACCAGGGCTGTGTGTTGCCATCTGTGTTTGTGTGTGTGTGTCTGAAGTTGTTGCTGCTGCCGCCACTACCTCTACCACTTGCCTGAATCTCCTCCCTTCTCTGGCCTAATCAACAAAACAGCCTCAGCTGCCCCTTCGGATCCCCTGCCAGGGTCCCTATCATCCTCTGATCAAATATTAATGTGTGATACTGAGCCTGCTCACTAATCCAAAGCCAATTAATATTATCTGTCAATTATTTACAGATCCTGAGGTGCGGAGGCAGATCCCTAAGGACTGCATCGGCCAGGTTCAGAATACGTAATTAACTTCCTCTTTTGCGTCCCCCCATCTCAGCCCAAGCCTCCCTTCATTCTTTCTTCCTCTCTCTCCCTCTTATGATTTCCTTCATTTTTTCTTCATCTCTTCCTTCCCTTTTTGTTTATGTTTGTCTTTTAAAGCCTAAATGGTTGTCTTTTCAGTGGTTCAGGGAGAGCGGCGCAGGATGCTGCCTGGGCATTAGCATTGCTGATATATCTGACATTGTGGGATGAAGGGTGGCGGGGGAGCTGTGCTCTGCCAGGGCTTTGTGTCTGACTCTCACTCATACAGTGCAGTCAGGGAATACTGTTATTAGTTTTCATCACTGATGCGCAACAACGTGACATATGTTTCAAATCGCAGCGCCTCGTGATTCGGGTTGTTAGTTCCAATCACTTCCATTGTTATTCCAATACATGTTATATTTGCTTCATCTTTGAATCTTTGCTCACATACACATGCATGAGTCATTGCTATTTGTCCTTTACGCACTTGTGATGGCTGAGAGACACAGCAGATCTGTACTAATGGGGATTTCATCCTCAAAAGTGCTTATTCCTTGAAGCAAAACATTGCTGCTGCTGCAACCCCTCATGTTCCAGCTTATGTTGTCAGTGCAGAGGTGATGGGGCACGGGAAGGCCTGGTGGCAGTGGTTGTGTTGCTTGGGATGGTGGGGGTAGAGAGACTGGCAAGCGAGGGGGGATAATGGTGGCTGGTCATTTGGATGACCAGAGCTACAGATCTACTGTTTCTTTCTAGACAGGAAAGAAGAAAGGATGCAGAAGAAAGGCAGGATGAAAGGAGTGGGTGTCGTTTCTGACAGTGTATTTACTGCTGAACTCCAACCATCTCCCATAATACACTTTGACCTGCCGGGGCCTCTAATTGGCTGGCACAGTGAGGAGTTGTAGTTTTGAGGTTTTAGTCCACTTCTCTGCCTTCCAGTTTTCTGAAATCCTCTTTCTTGAGCTGTGATGTGCGATTGGTGTTTGCTGGCTCATTTGTGCCGTATCCATTGCATTAACCACTTTTACCTTCATCAGGTCTTTGTACACAGTTCTCTCTAATAGGTATAGATGAGTTGTTTTGCCAGTGTTACTCCCAGCAATGAATGTGAGCAGGAAGATGGCTTCTTCTCGTTAGCTGTTCCTTTACAGCTCAGATCTCACCGTTTGTGGGAGCGGTTTAATCTGATATGTAAATATAGTGTTTGATCCAAAGCGGTAGTCTAACGAGCAAAACTCTCCACTTTTCTCCACCTTTCCTGTGCTGGTAATTAAAACAAAGCCTGTTTGGGATTTTCTCTTCCATCTCCTGTCTTTCCTGTCTGCTGCTTGCTCATCTCCCTGCCTTCCTTTCCTCTGCTCTCCCTCTCTTGTTCCCTGCCTCTCTGTGTCTCCTCTTTGACATAGGCGCTGCGCCGTCTTGATTTTTACACGTTTCATCCTTTACGTTAGGCAGCTGCTGCATATTTTGTCAGAGCTGTTGCTGTGAAGTACGTTTGTCACACTGGAAATGCAATGTTTGAAGCTGGGCTCTTTTGAAGTGGCTGATGTGCGGCTGTTTTAACTGGAAGGCAAAGGGACGGCGGTTGCCCGTAATGGGGGAGTATTCAAATGACTGACCTCTAGATGACAGACCCAACCAACTGCGCTATGAATAAACAGCAGCTTGATGTGGCGCTTTACACTTTGCTTTGTTCAGGTGTTGATATCGTGTTCATATCATACTGCCTGTTAAATGACTGAAGGTCACTGGTGTCTGAGGGATGGCACTGAGATCCATTTAGCTAAGAGCTGAGAGACTATAGTAAGTGCACAAAGCCAGTCCTCCTGATGGATGTGAGTGTGTGTGTGTGTGAATGGTGATGAACTGATTGTCAGAGGGTTTTTAAATCTATATGAAGACATATTTGCCTTGCATAAGAAAGACGTGGAACATTTGCTTCAATCTTAGCAAACAAATCGCACATTTAACTAGGAGTGAAGTCAAAGAAACCGGGGGGGGGGGTCGCCTTTATCAAAGGAGAAATCACTTACACTGGAAGGCTTCCTGGCACTGTTTTGTTTGACCATCTTCCTCTTCTCTGAGTCATGTCTCTAAGAAATATGATTGTCATTCTGAGTGTATTTTAACATCACCATTATCTGCATTGCTGTTTTTAAAAGGCTGAGCTGAATTTCCTCTTCAATCCCATTTGGTTTCAGTATTTCAGAGAGGTACAACCTTTCAGATGAAGAAGTTCACTATAGTAACAGTATACATCTAAAAATTAAGGAACAATTTCAGAAAAAAGTTTGTCATGTTTCTAAATTCCCCTACAAAGGAATAAAATATGGGTTCTGTAAATAGTAGAGATCTAAATGGTTTGGTCACAATACGTTGTAACAGTTTAATGTCCGTGTTCGACAATATCTCAAATTAATCCTAAATTAATTAATTTAGATTAAAAGATGTTGAACTGAAAGTGATTTTATTTAGGATCCACGTATTGCATGAAGGTAATTGAATCGAGTCATTTCAAGTCACAAAAACAAATATCATTATCATCAATATAATTTAATTCTGAGCTCAGATAATGTCATTTATTTATTTAAACAACAAAAGGGTTCTTATAATGAATGACAGACTAGTAAAACAGAAAAAAATGTGCATGGAGAACTAGAAGGGCACCCATTTCAATATAAAAGTACATTTAATAAGTAGTTTTTGGAGTGATTTTTTAACAATGTCTGCATTTTGGATCAATGTCATCAGCTCACTGATCCATATATCGATGAGGGAAACATCTGGAAAGGTTCCAGCTGTGTGTCAGACTTTATTTAAATTATTCACAAGGTTTGTGTTAGTTTTTTGTGTATATGTAAAACATTTACATTGGCTCAGCTTCATAGATTCTTTCATATTCTTTAATATGTCTTGTTTGAGCAGAAGGAACAGAAAAATATGAAAGCAAGCTAAAATATTAGAAGAATAAAATATACCCAAAAACTGAATCTGATGGCATTTCAAGTCTGTAACCTCTGAAAACCAGTAAACAGTCCTGAATGTTTGGACTGAATAGCAGCTATTGTAAATCAGAGAACAACAAACAACCAGATCTAATAGAGGAAAGTAATGTTTGTAAAGATCCAAATCGTTTCTATTAAAATCCTGTTGTGTCTGCAGCCAGTAACCCTTTCCACAGGAATTCTCCAGTGTACCGCCTCACCCACTGTGTGCTGCTCATAAAGCGGCTGCAGTCGAGGACACAGCTCAGTGAAAAAATTCAAAGATGAAATGTTCGTCAGAAATTCTGAATAAGACAAAGAGTGAGACAGCGACCACAGGTGAGCTGCTGTAAATGATGTGCTGGTTCTGTGGGACTGGGAGATTCAGTCCCACAGTTCTGCACATTGATGATGTTTGTGCCCATTTGAGAAACACTAACATACTGTAAAATCAGTGTTTCTCAATCTTTGTTCTCAGGACCCCTCTGCCCTGCAGGTTTGAATGGGTCCACTCAAATGAGTGGCTCATTAGCAAGATTGCAACGGAAATAACGAGCAATTTAGCTCATTTGAATCAGGTGTGTTGGAGTTGGACACATCTAAAACACGCAGGCCAGGGGGTCCTGAGGACCAGGACTGAGAAATACAGTTTTATATAACAGATTTACTTTCTTCTTTGTTCTTTATGCTGATCGCCCATCAGCCACACTGCTCAATACTGTCCTCTTGGTTTAATTGGCGCCCCAAGAGTCCTGGAAATGAACCAAATTACTCATGTAAAGCAGACATTTGAAAGGCTTTATATACGGTTTTTGCATAGACTGTATAAAGATGGACGGAGCCTCCCAGTAGGTTTCTGATGAGCAAAAATGAATCTGGTTGGGAAGTTCCTGCTGTTGGCATCTAATGTTATCCGTGCTCCTGGAAAATACAAAAATGTGCAAAGAGCTGAAGCTCAGAGGGGGACCGTGAGCATGGGTGGATGAGTGAAGTCTATCGAAGTCCGAGCTGCCTTTGCTAAGCGCTAACTCGAAGCTTACAGCGGTAGGTGGGGTAAAGATATGGCACGCTGTTAGCTGGCGTTTGTGCTACATCCTATCTTATTGCTGCAGATATAGGATACCTGTCAGTCAAGCGGACACACTTATAATTATGCCTAGTTTTAAGATTGAATACCATTTAAATAAATGTGTTATAACAACCCCCCCTTGACACACACACACACACACACAGTTGTCATCAAGATAGTTGACCTTTTAAACCTAAAATGATAATAAACATGTTTATTTCGGATGTGAAGTTGGTCATTTTACATGGAAGTACAGAAGTCTATGAGATATTCTCTGCTTTGGAGCCCCTGCTGGATGAGGGGTGAACTGCATTTTTTGTCACTTGACTTTTCTTTTTTTCCAAAGGAGGTTACAAGTCTAAACCTGAGTCTCTTGCTAGTAAAAATGATCATAGTAGCGCTGAAGAAGCCTCTGCCTGAAGACACTTTATGGTTCATTCACAAAATTGATTACCTGGAAGTCCACGACCTTATTTGGCAGACCCACAGCAAATACTGTGATGTAATAGACGAAGAAACGTAATAGAAAATAGAGATAATTAAACAGACAAAAAAATATGATCACAATGAATATAAAGATATATTTGCTGCATCAGGAAGGAATAAATGTACATTTTCTGCATTCGTAAACATTTAGAAGCGCATGAAACGTGTATTTAAAGGTTAAAAAATTGGGTTTGGCATGATATGTCCTCTTTAAATCACTTAGATCTTTTGGTTTTTGTTCCTCAGTTGTAGCTTGTGATAGAGACACTGATGAACTGAACTTTTTAGGATCAAGAACAAACTGCTAGCCAGAGTTTTAGGGATGGGGAGAAGAAATTTCTTGGGAATCACCTTTTTTTAAGATTTACAGGAGTCTTTTTGCTTTGATATGCCACACCTCCAACTTCTGCGCCTGGCTCTGTTGAATTGATACTCTCCTAATTAATTTGTCTGCAGTTGGGTTACCTTGATGAAGGACTGCGTTTGGTGGGAGAAAACACCTGGCATAATAACATATGCTGCAGGGACCGATAGCAAGGCAACAGAGTGCCAGCTGCAAATCACAGACAGGACGATTCAGCAGATTGTGTACAAGTGACACACACTTTGAGACGCACATATCCATCAGCTCAAGGATCTAAAACAGAAATATGAATAATTTTTTATAAAATCAAGAAGTGTTATTTTAATTGTACAAAGTGGGGTTTTTTTGCTAAATATATACAAATCTGAATTTATTGCTAGATGTTTGTTATGTTTAAAAATAATGAAGGTTTAAAAGGATGTTGGGAGCTATAAATTTAGCCAAAATCAGCAGACATGTTTTTAGACAATATTTCATACCCTTCTGCTTGCACATGCTTGCTTGTCAGATTTGAGGTCCCATTACAAGCTAGCCTCCTCTGGCAGACTACGTCCAAAAATATCAACAGTGCTATCGGCCCGGAGTAACCCCTCATCAGTTGCACTGCTCAACATTCAGGATCAGGTTTCCGTCCAGGCAGTGCAGAGCGATGAGACGGAGCTCGGCTGGCTTGGAGGATCAGCAGGTTCGTGGCTGAATACCACCTTGTGTTTTGGGTCCTAAGAGGAGTGCCCCAGCAGCTGCCCTTCCTCATGCCTGTTTGTCAGTAGCTGTCGATAAGTCCCACACTCGCTCAGCTTTAAAGGGGAGTGGAAGAAAAGGCTGAAATAGGATGCTTCCTGCCCTTTAACATGCCAGAGGCTTCGTTAAGGGAACCTGTGAAATCAGTTTAATAGGCTGACATCACCCCTGGGCCTCCATGACCCAGCCCTCATGAGACCCCCCCTCTTCTCGTTTTCTATTAGTTTCTTCCTCCTCTTTCCTCTCCTCCATCTTTTCTCCTTTTCCTCATTATGGGTTGTTTTGTCTTCACTTTCCCTTTATCCTATTATCTATTTTGTTTTGTTTTTCGTGTTTCTGTTTGTCGTCTAACATTACCTAACCCCCCTTTTTTCTATGTCTGCTCTCCTTGTTTTTCATTATGTCTTTATTCCACTCCAGTTCCACTTCCAATTTGCTCCATCCCCCATTTACCTTATTGTAAATGTTCATAATCTCATTTCCCATCTTTTTACTTTTCCTTTCTTTTCCATCCTGTTAATCCATCTTCTCTTTTCCTTACTTTTCTTTTCTTCCCATCTGAGTGTTTTGCCTCAGCCGCAGTGTTTTGTAGTCAATCTAATGGGGGAAAGCTCCATTTTTCATCCAGCTGACCTTGATGAAAACAGGGGAGCAGGCCAGTCTAAGGATGACCCTGAGTCTGCCTGAACCCACCTGACATTAGTGAATAAAATATAGCGGAGGCCTCCTGTTGGGGACGGCTGCTGAAAGGGAGATCACCCCACCTCCTCTTATTTATTCTCTTTCCTCCTTCTTCAGACACTAATGCCGGGAATGTGACGTTAATGTGCATACCGGCTGTTTGAACCGCCGACCACAGGTCAGCCACTTTAATAGAGAGGTTCAACCCTCTCTCAAAGGAATAGCAGCCTGACGCCTCCATTAATGTAGAGCAGGAATGTAGCCGTAAAACAGTACTTCCTCATGTAAGTAGTAAGTAGGTTTCCCTGGGAAGCGCTGGGACCCTGGTACTTTATCTGCTATCTGGGAATACCCCATTTCATATGAAAGGAAAAAATCAAACATTAAATGATTGAAAAATCTTAAATTGTTCATCATGGTTTCATGTTCGCACCAGACTTGGTGCATGTAACGAGTCTTGTATCTGTAGTTTCTGCCACAGAGGATGGATAGTGATGGTTGCGGGTTGAGGGCTACTCTTCTCATGGTGTTACATGACTATTTATGTATTGTGAATATTTTGTCTTCTGGATATAGTGGTGTGTGTGTTTATGTGTAAAAGTGCTTCTCTGTGCTGTATGTGTGTACCGTATGGGTCCTGACTCTGCCTAGATGGTTATAGCTGCCCATGGCTGTAGGCAGGCCTTGGGGGGAGCAGGCCCTCTCCTGGTGGGGATAAAAGCAGGAGGCATCTGGCTCCAGCGGAGCTCCAAAAACTCAAAGTAGCCTAAGATCCCCTTCTCCTAGTTTAGCCAAACAAGCTGGACTAATCCCAACTATCAGGGGATGCTCTGTCAAAACAAGCAGCAGGGCCCTAAGGCAAGCCGATCCACTGAGCGGTGAAGGGCTGTGGAGAGAGGGAGAGAGGGAAGGAGGCACTCCCATTAGCATAATGCCTCTCGGTAGCGAGCTGGTGTTCTGGCCTGACAGCCTGAGCACAGGGGCACAGTGTCTCACAGGGGGTTTGGGCTCAGAGATGGGGCAGCAGGGGCATCGGGGGCAGCAGTGGAGATGTGGGAGCTTTCTGGCTTAAATCAGCGAGGGGCAAAACCCAACCCAGCCTGCTGATGGCAGTTCTTTTTTTCTCTCCCTCTCTCTCTGATTTTTTGCTCCTCTGGCTTATTTTTAGCAGCCTTCATCCTCCAAAAGCAGGTTGAGTCCTGTTCTCTCTGAATATGTAGGCCTATGCCCTGGGCTCGCTGTCGTTCACCCAGTTCACCTGCTACATCCCCACCTCTCAAAGCTATTCTGGTGCTGCTGCTGCTGTGTTGTGGCTACCTGCCGGAAAGCAACTAAGAATGTGTGTCACAGGAAAAAAGAGAGAGAAAAGAGCTGCTTGACACACAATTCACTGCAAATCTAATTAATCATTTATAAAATATCTATTATAGTGCTCATTATCCTCTGTAGACAGCTTTTGATATTTGGAGGACTCTCTTATCTCTTAAAATCTTGGTGAATGTGTCTGCTTTAAAAATTGCCCAGAAGAAATGAAACAACTCAGTCTCCTTTAATTTTAATTTAATTTTGTATATGCAGAATGGCTAAATGAAACAAATGAGTTAGTTGTATGTGTTATTAGCCCTAATGGGAACATAATGGGGTTAGCTCGGGCCACATAATAATGAGTATCAATATCAGCAGCCTGGCCTTTTATTAAAGCCTTACATCATCTCTCAGACACTTAATTTAAGAGGGCGCTGACAGTCCAGGGGTAAGACCTTTTTATGTCTGCTGTGGTTGTAGTACATCTGCTTTCTGCTTCAATTATTAAATCAATAAACTTCATTCTCAGATTAATTTAAATTTGTTTTGTGTCAAACTGGTGATTTTTATATTTATATTGTCACGTGATGCAGTTTTGGTTCTGTGCAATAGCCACAGATGCAGTATTTATGATTCCTGAGTGTCTGTTGGAGGCAACAGCTTAGCTAAAATCCCTTTAAAAACAGGAAACCATGCTGCCTGCCTCGAGTCCAGCCAGACCTGCTGGGAATGTACTTGGACTGGATCCAGTTGATTATCATTTCAGTCCACTGTCACTCATAAGGAGGCAGGTTCCCGAGCCCAATTATCTTTGAAAACCCAGCCATGCAGGCTGGATGTGATCAATGAGGCCGATGCCAGCGTCGATATTCTCCGAGTCAAGCCTATTGATCAGCAGATGCGTATAGACAGACGTTGTGAGCTGTATAATGTCAGGAGGGCTGGCGGGGTGAGGAGGGAAAGAAGGTGGAGGGGAAGGGAGGGAGAATGAGGGGGAGGCGTGGCTGCAACGCAGGGAGCCTCAGGTGTGCTGCGTCAGGAGGTAGAGGTGACAGTTTGGTGGGGCCCAGGGTCCCTGGGGAGGAGATCAGGACCTGCCCTGACTCCAAGCTTCCCAGCTCCGGCAGCAGGGTGACGAGCCACCTCGGCAGCCCCTCCCACAGCCACGACAGCAATTAAAAGTCTGGCTCAGTTGCAGGCTGGAGTGCAATAAAACAAAGAGCGGGACGACCCTCTCACCTTACCCTCGCGACTGGGACACACACTCACACATGCACACATACACAGGCCACGATGATTTTACTGTCCTCCATCCAAAGAAAAAGAGAAAAAGAACCTGCAGACTGATGGTTTCACACCAAATTCTGCTGTTTTATGCATGCTTCTAATATGTGTTCAGATCTGTTAACATGGTAAAATTCAGCTGAATCATTGTTGCATTGACACATTTTTAATCAGTCACTGCTGGTGATTCAAAATTGTAACTTGCTTCAGAAACAGTATTTAAATATTAATGCAAGGAAGTAAAACACATTTTATAATCTGTATGACAAACAAAATGTTACAACAGCAACATTTTAAACTGAATGATTGGATTTAACCAGATCAGAAAGGAAGGAAAGAAGATGAACGCTCTTAGAAAGCCTAAGTTTAAAACCAGTTCTCACAACTTCTCTAATTTATTTATTATCATTCATGTCTTTTGGTTAACTTTTTTAAATGTAATTTTTCATTTTTTTTGTTTTTATTAAAAATGTACAATATTGTATGAGAAATTGAGCAAACCTTTAAATGGTGAAATGAACTAAAATGAATTTAAAATTTATTTGGTTTAATTTTTTCCACAAAGCTTTGCATCTATATGCAGCTCGTCCTTTTCTTTTTGTCACTGTCCAGCTGTTACCACCACTCTACACCATGACCAAAGCGGCTGTGGATCTGCTGTGTGTCACAAAGACTTAGTTTAATGGGAATTCTTTCCTCGTTATGTCCTGGGACCAACCCTCTTGTTTGTTTCTGTATGATTATGCATTTTGTTATTTATATCTCGCTGACATTGTGAAAGGTAGCAGTAGGATTTTAGAAGCTGCTTTCAGCATAATAAATAAGAACAGTTTGATCTGAGCCTGTCTGGAAGGAATGAATAGGTCCAAAAGGTGTCAGTAACATTCACATCAGCCTATTTTATTTGAATCTGTTCGCTTGCAAAGTCCGTGTGCTCGGCCCACTGACAAAGCAGGTTTGGTCCAGTTCAAGCAGACTAAATACTGGAAATCAACTACAAAAAATGTGCATTGTGGGTTTAACGAATGGCACTACTGGTAAACACAACCTAAACATGCACTGCCTGGCCAAAAAAACAGTTGCCACCAGAGCAAAAGGTCATACCCTAACTGCCTTTAGCTTTGACTATGGCTCGCATTCGCTGTGGCATTGTCACAATAAGCTCCTGCTATGTCACAAGACATGAACCAGGCCCCTAATCCAGCCAAGTCTAGTGGACTATCCTAATGTGATTGCACCCTATGTCCTGAATTTGATCCAGTCAATAGAGGACGTGCAGCTGAGTCACCTGACTTTTGTTTTCCATCCAGTCCGTCCAGTAAGTAGTCCAGTCTCAGACCAGTTCAAATGTGTGTGGAGTATACTTCCTGGACAAAATGGTGATTTCATGCTCCACATTCGGGTGTAGCAGCTTAATAGGCAGGACAAAAAGAACGACCCGTTGTTTTACAGATTCACGGTGTCGTACGGTGAGACAAATGCAGCTGTGAGACGAGAGGACTGGGAACCAGTGCTACCAGCAGATTATGCAGTCAACACTTTATATCAACCTACTGATGTAAGGAATAATGCCCAACGAGGTATGCATGATCAGAATTTAATAGACAATGTTGCTTCTGTGACGTCTATTAATTACCTCAAATGGACACATGGAAGGACATTATGCTGCTTCTACCACGGTCACTTACAAAAGAAATAAATATTAAATATGTATTAATACATTATGGTTTATTTACTATCTGTCATTGTGACATGTTGCCATGGTAACTGGCTGTGTTTATGGAGCTGCAGCTTGGTCTGCAGCTGCTGTTAATGTATGTTCTGAGTTTCTTTTGTGTTGTGGTTTCACAAATACTATGAATTAACATATAATGTAACTGGGCATCTGATGGACTGGCGACCTGTCCAGGGTGTACCCCGCTTCTCGCCCGATGTCAGCTGGGATTGGCTCCAGCCCCCTCCGCCACCCCGTTAGGGAATAAGCGGTAGAAGATGGATGGATGGTAACTGGGTACTCAATGGTAATCACTGGATGCTTGTAGTCCAAAATGGCGACGTCAACAACCAGAAACACATCACTGCACGTCCTGTATAGAGTTCAGTTAGTAGATTGACTTCTGCCCTACTGCTGTCAGTAGTTGTTTCACGGTGGACACGGACACACCTGCAGTAGTCAAGGTGAGATATAGACAGTCTTTCATGAGTAAGATTAAATCTAAAAGTGTACATTTTTGATAAAGTGTTTAGATTAAATTCTCTGAAATGTTGCTGAGCCATTGCTTTATCATGCTTGCGCTCAGATGACTGAGGATTTTCCCAACATGCACTGGAGAACTCTTTCACGTTCATTCTTTGTACCTCGGTTGTTGTTAATGGTGCATTTTCTCTAATCAACCTGTGCTGTTTTTATCTCTGTTTTTGCACAACATGCTTTAAGGTTTGGATTTACTCTATCAGTTCAGGTTTGACTAGATCAGTGTTTCTCAAACTTTTTCAGTCCAAGGACCATTTAACCTTTACAACACAAACTCAGGGACCACCTGACTCTAAACATCCCATGAACAATCTATATCTATATACCATAGTTGTTTCCCATCTTTTTGTGGGTAGCCTAGACAGGACAAACACACTCGCAAAGGTGCTGTTGTAGATGGACGCGCAATTTTGCACCTTTAAAAGACACAAACCCTTTTGCTCACTGTTAGTAGATCAATTTGTACTTTTTTTAGCGTGAGCAATGAGTTTGCACGCATTTTTGTACACGCAAACCTTTAGTAGATTTGGCCCTAAGTGTAGGTATTCAGCTTGCCCTAAGAAAATGCTGCATTAAAACA
>JBAMHV010000012.1:25323292-25333578 GCA_037177535.1 Pseudomugil gertrudae
TATATATATATTTACTGTTAAAACTTTTTTTTAAAAATCCAAACAACTTTACACACACAACCGTGTTAAGTACAGATTGTTTCTTTGCTAGCCAGATTAGCATATGATATGCTAATGACCTCTTTATACTGAGTGAGAGGCGGTGAGAGTAGGTGCACACCCAGGACAGGTCGCCAGTCCATTACAAATGAGGGAAATTCAGTTATTCATACCTTCACCTTCTGATATTTGAGGCCAGCATAAACTCCACACCAGATTTGTGAAGAACAAGCATTACACAGGTAAGTTGGATAATTCTCTCCTACCTGGATTATTAAAACCATCCTCTGTGATCTTGACTTTATTTATTAAGAAGCTACGATTGCGTAGAAGAATGATAAGTGAATAATGATACACTTCATGTTCATGAGCACTAACACATGAGGTTTCTGCGTATTAGATTTAAAGCCTATTTCTAAATTACATCTCATTTACACGTTCCCAAAATGTTAAAATATGCCAAAACATTTTACATGTTGTCAACAAGTTTTTATGATGCAGTTTGATAAATCCTCTACTTCTGATCATCATAATCCTAGTTGTCGTTAAAATAATTTTAGAAAAAAGTAATTAGGCTCAGATATAAATTAGGGTCAGATAAATGAAGTTGCTATGATATGCAGGCAGGCAAGCAACAATGGGCATGCCTGGGTTCCTGCAAAGAGCAAATAAACCATGATTAGCAGAAGCTCAGGAAAATGACTGGAATGAGTCAAACTGAATAGGCGAGTGTTACCACTGGCTAAACCAGCGTTCTGGCAAAGATAAGGCCGAGCAGGATTAAATACTCCACGGAGAATGCTGATTGTCATGAAAACATACAAGCACACCCACCATGGCCAAACTGACCAGAGCACGGACATAAACCTCAACAGTATATTTTTCCAGTTAAAGCTCCCATTTCTCAAAGTGTAACTTTGATAACTGACATTTCCTAAAGTGTGAAACATGGCATCAAACATGGATGTGCATTCATTCAAAGACTAAAATAACCAGAAAAACTTTATGTAAACATGTATCTAACATGATACTACCTATTAAAGGCAACATCAGCAACATGACCACAGCAGGAGCAGCCTAAAAATATGATGAATTTTTGTGCTTTAAGGCCACAAACTGCTGGGTACCCACCTTTCTGCTCCTTTGTTTCAGTGTCACTTTCTTTTATATTCATGCAGTGCCTTGTGTCACTTTTGCGTCAGACTGTTATAAAGCTGACACACCTGCCTGCCAGGTAAGGGTAGAGCTGACTGTAAAAATGGAATATAGACCAGGGTTTACAGAACCATACTGTACTAAAGTGTCGCTTCCAGATTTCAGAGTCCTTCTTTGAAAGTTTTAAGCATGCAGATAAGCAAATGTGCAACCACTGAACCAAACAAATCTGTGCAGGCTAACAGCAGGTATAGTGATCTGCAACACTCAGCAGAGTCTGACATGACAGGGACAAGAAAGCACCAAACAGGATGGTAAAGTTTTAGAAACTGAATGTAAAATCGTGATTGGTTTGACATCACAGCTTCTTCATAGAAGCTGCAGTAAAACAGTCTAACGAGGCTAGTATGTCTCTACAGCTGCTGCTGCAGTAGATGCTACGTTAGCATCGCTGCTTTCCTTTGAACTGCCATAAACTTAATCAAACGAGACCAAATTTAACTTTATTACTTTGCCTATTGTCGTGGCTTGCTCAGGTTCTTTGGTTCTTGTCCAGCAATCTCCAGTTGCTCTCGTGAGTTTGCCATCAGTCCCATGTGTTACTCAGTTCAGACCTCTAAAAGAGGTGTTTATCATATTTCTATTAGAAAGCAGAATCATCCCTCTGAGCAGTGATAACGCATGTTGAAGCCCATTCTCTACATGTACACTGTATGTATGTGCATGTGAGAGTGTATCTTCATGTGAAAATGAGTGTACATGCTGCTTGTGTGTATTGTGTAGGCTGTTCCACTCATTCATTCTTTAAATGGAATGTATTTAACCTGTGCTGTTTTCTACTAAGCTGAATGTGTGTGTATGTGTGTGTTTGTGTATGTTGAGCATACTTTTCTTTGTTGTTGACCAAGAGGATGGACTCTGGGCTTTTTGCTGTATTTTGGCAATGCATTAGTTGTATGTGAATGACTCCATAGGAGTGTGTGTGTGTGTGTGTACCTGTCTTTGTTGAACTTTAAGTGAATGCCCTCTTTCCACTGCCATTCATGCTGTGTGTGTGTGTCTGTGTGTGTGTTGTCCTGGATGTGTTGTCTTTGTTGTGTGCCTCTAATCCCCAGGTCCCCGGGGCTCCAGGGGAACAGCTGAAGCAGGGGCAGCGGTGGCTTGTCAGCCTGGGGCTCCCACTGCTCCTCTCCCTTTCACTGCTCCCCATATGGTCCTGCAGCGCAGGGTCCCCGGGGGCCTGTTAGCGCTGCACCACCCAGGCCTGCGCCCTGCCACCAGGCCCCTCTCACCTCCTGTCTCACCCCAACCATCACCCTTTCGTCCCCTATACCCCGTTTCTCTTTGTGGTACCCCTCCTTCATCTTCTTTTGATTGTCTGGATCATGTTTCCATGTGAACCCAAATCTTTCCTACATGTTTTGTTGTCTTCTGTTAACCATCCCCTCCCCATTTTCAGTCTTCTTTTACCTTTAATTGATGTTTCTTTTCTTTCCTGGCCTCATCTGTCTCTTATTTCTCCAGGCCGTGGCCTCCTTTGCGATGCAGTGAAGTTAATATGGGGGTTTATGGCTCCCATTAGATGCATGAATTATCTCCTTGTCTTTCCTGCAGGAAACTATTTGGTAAAACAGTGAACTTTGAGCCAACACTGTAACATAGCTTATAGAGCTAACAGAGTGCAAGCTAGCTAGCGGTTCTGCAATACCCGTGGCCCCCCGTGACTGTAGGTGAGGCTCCTTGTCTCTTTAAAGAGTGATTTAGACTCTCCAGGCTCTCTGCAGAACTCACTACTAGAAAGCACCTCGGTTTATCTTCACCAACGGAGCCCTGGGCATCTCTAAATCAGCTGTCAGTACCTCTTGGGGATTACCAGGGGTTTATAAATGTACAGGGAGTACTGTTTCACACAAGTTATCAAACAGATCATAAAACACCATCTCTGGGATTTGACTGTTTGGTTACACATGTTGGAGCTGCTCCTTATGGTAATGTTGTTGGTTCTCTGAGTGTTTGCTTGAGAGACTATGTCTGTCATGTAGCCTGTTTTATTTTGAATGTAATTAGGCTAATCTGATTCAAGTAACTGGATCCCTCCTCACTCTGATATGTGACTGATGATTCTCAGAGTAAATACGATGCTGTCTGGATTTCAGCTGGAAGTATCTTCACATGTCCATATTCTAAAGTCTGTTTTAAACCATCAATCTGTTTTTCTGGTTTGATTTACACATCTAGTTTAGCATTCATTCATTCATTTATGTTTGTTATATATTACTTTATTTATTCTATATTAATCAGCAAAAAACCCCATATGCCTTCCTGGTAGGGATTTTGTGAATTCACATATTGAGTCTCAGCGCCCTCTGTTGACGACTCCCTGGAAAAGTTTGAACGCCTCATCTGCACCTGAGACCAAATGCATATGTATACACACACACACACACACACACACATATCCCCACACACATTTACACACACACACACCCCCACTCACACATATATATATATACATATATATATGTGTGTGTGTGTGTGTGTTTGTGTGTAGCATGTTTTTCCCGCAGTTTGACATGTAATTTCAAGAAAAATTAAAGAAAAAATTTAAATTAAATCATTATTAAGCTTGGGGTTTGTTTGGGATTTTCTGCAAGTTAAATCTATTTTTTTATTATTATTATTATTGGTTTATTACTGAATTATAAATTATCACTAAAATGTTTAATTGGAATTGTGAGATAATTAATGATATAAAAAGTTGCACTGTGGGAGCCTGATGGAAGCGATGCGCTGCTGCAGAGAGCCAGTTTACATCAGGTGGAGCTGAGCTGTCAGTGTGCTGCCATGTAAAGCTGGCGTGCCACGTTTCCCTGGACCACTGCTGACTGTCCGTGGATGGCCTGAGCTACGGAAGCATCATGGCCGGAAAATACTCTGCTCCTTTTCCTGCTTTGAAACTAAATCTCTCAGGGTGCCCGTGTTGTGTCTCAGAGTGCAATTTCCTCTGCTGCACTCATGCTGTCATCAGCCGCCTCTCTTGACTCCTTTCTCTCACCGTGACTCTGCTTCCATCAACTGCAAGCCCCCCATATCCCCACCCCATGCCATCCCCTCCACCTCTGCGTGCAGGGTTCCAGTGAAGCCTGCAGCTGGCCGTGGCCTCCCCTCCTCTGGGCTCAGGGCTCGGCGGGGGGGGGGGGGGGGGGGGGCGGGAGGCCCAAAAAAAAAAAAACCAAAAAAAAAACACCCACCCCTCCCTTTGCCCCACCCTCCCCCATCCCCCCCCCCAGTTCACTCCCCCCCTTTTTGTGGGGGGGGGTTAGGGGGAGGTTGGGGTTGGTTTTTTCCTTCCCCTCTTTGGGGTTGGGGGTTGGGGGGGGGGGGGGGGGGGGGGGCAGGCGGATCAAGGACAAGAAATACTGAGAAAAAAAAGTATGATACTCTCTGTGAACAATCCTTAACAACCACCTACACCTTCCCATTGACTTCACCAACATTTCTATATATCTTTACTAACTAACTGTTTCCATCCCCCTCCTCATGTCCAGTTTAGTTTACCACTGCGGTTTGGCTTAACTGGTTTCAGATGGAAGACAAAGCAGAAATCCCTCCTTGGAGGTGTTAGCTGAAATATAGTGCAACTTCTTTATTCAGTAGGAAGAGATAGAAAACAAATTAAATGGCAGAATTATGACAACATTGCAATCAAATGTCAAGAGGTGCACAGGCCATGACCACATTCCTACTCATCTTTATAGATATGAACAGATTATCACAATTATCTTATTATCCATGATCATTTTAAGCACTATGTCATGAAGGCAGCAGTAAATCGTTCTGTTATGAGACATTTGTTTGAACAACTTTGCTTCAGGAGCATTACTTAGAGTTAAGTATTAAAGTAGAGATGAAAACAGGCTCTTTTATGTTTAATGGACACATCCGCTTAATAGGGAATAGATTTATCTTCTGACTTTATGAAGCTCCTCAAAAAGGTCAAAGGTCTAAAAGCTCAAAAAGTCAAATAGAGGCTTTTCTTTATACCTTAAAGCCTTAAGACAGAGTGCCATGGAAGGATATTAAAGGAAATGACCTCAAAACTGGGAGATTTTTTTTCTATTTAAACAGGAAAATCATCACATATCACTCACGACTTCTAAATAAAGGTACTTTATTAGCATTGGGTGCTGATGTGTGTACTGAAAAAAGGTTTTCTGATTTAAAATCCTCTGTGCAGGAAGTACGAGTTCAAGCTATCAAATCCATTTTTGACCCAATTCAGTTCAAAAGATAAACTACAGTAAATTAATTTTAGCTACCCAGATCCAGCCATCCACCTTATCCCTTCATCTGACTGTAAACACAGTGAAATGGTGATCTGTGTGGTGCGGTGGGTTTAGCAGCTTCCAGCCCTGTTTGGAGGTGAAGATTAGAAAAACAAAGAGCAAATGCAAAATAATGTTTTTACCATTGTTTCATAGCAGTGAACAGACACTGATGGAGAACACACCTGCTGAAATGAAGGCTTACTGGTCAGCAGTTGCTGGTCTAAATGCAAAGCAAACATTTTGTTTTTACCTTTCTCATGTCTCATTATGCTCCATAATCAATATCCGTTTGTAACATTATCTGTGAGTTACAGCTCTGTACCTTCCTCACCTCCAAACAGCCATCTATTTTTTAGACCCACCAACTCCAGTACAGGGTTGGGCTGGAGCTTATCTCACCATGTACTAGGCCGGAGGCAGGGTACACATTCACAGGGTCACATGATCTCAATTTATTATTATTACATTTTATTGTGAAATAATTGTAAAAATGCTACACATGTTAAGCTAATGTTGGTGCACCAACAGACCAAAATATGATTAAAAACAGTTTCAATACTGGTCAGATCTGAAATAAAATTTCTGGCTATATTTTACAAGTCAATATTTTATGTAAGAAAAACATGTAATTTAAAAATGTGACATTTCAGTGTTTCGTAAAAAGAGGGAGCTCATATTGAGTTTGATTGGCAGCTGTTACGAACATGACAAGAAAAGGAGTGGATTAATCATTCCTGACTAAATTCAACCAAAACTGTGGAAACAGAGCAGGGGGGCCTGTAAGGAAGTTAATGAACTGAGTTATGGCTACACACAGTTGCAGAAATGTGCATTATGAGACACATAAAAGGAATAACATGAGGCTTAAAACCACTGAATCAGTACATCGTTCATACTGCAACTGATGAAAGAAGATAGTAGAAACAAGCTTATGTGGTGGAAGTATAAAAAAATGATGCACAACATACCAGATTTAAGTTTCAGAGACCCACTGTAGTTTTAGAGGAAACACAAAAGGGATGAAATGTGCATCATTGATCTGCTATATGACACAGGTGTGTGTCTGTGTGCACGAGTCATACATTCTTCATGAAGTCTTTGCCTGCAGTGTTTCATCAGGTGCATTGACTTGTGTTAGCCTCTTGCACAAGCAGATTAATAATTCTCTTATGCACGCATTCATTCATTTTCCTCACTCTCTCCCTTTGTCCGTCTTTGTGGCACCACTCTCTCCTGTTTCTCTCTCTTTCTCTCTGTTCCATTTGCAAGGTGTGATATTGCTTTAATTGTGCAGAAACATGTGGAGAGATCAGACATATCTCGGGGGATTAGAGGGAAAGCTGGGAGTTTGTGCGACTGGCAGCTTGTGTTTGGAGCAAGGGGTCTGCTGGGAATGAATGTAGTTAGTGTGACCCCTGACCCTGCGAGCTGTTGATGTGGAAGCCGGCCAAGAGGGGTCCAACAGAACGCTTTTGTTAATCTCATTCAGGACTCCCTGTGAACTGTGGGCAGGGGGAAAGCTGGCAGCTCAGACCTGTGGAATGCAGAGCTCTTTATTCCCATGCTTTGGAAACAGAGGTGGGCCTTGGAACTAGCAAGGCTCCTTTAGCAGGACCTTCTCCACTCAACTCAATCGACACTGACAGTTTCCTGGCTTAGGCTTGCCAACTGGCAGGGCAGCGGTGCAGGGGGGACAAATGCGCCTCACCAGGGCTGCAAAGGCCACAGGCAGCAGGACACAACCTCTAACAGGCAGCTACAGTAGTGTGCCACTGTTTAAAGAGCCCAGTTCCACTCTTTGATTTCGATGTAGCCTTCCTGCATTAGCACAAGCGTGTAACAGGTCACAAACTTACCTTACAGTGATCCTCTTTATATAAAACGCTCTGAAACCAGCACCATTTTTAGCAAAATAAAAAAACTTCGTTATTAACATAAACAGATGCAAGTTTCTGAGAGGCAGGATGCAGACTGAAACGCTTGAGTATTTTTATGCAGTCAAACTTCATCCTGAAAAGATAATACACATTAAAATGTGGAGAAATTTGCTGTTAAACCCACAGAAATGTGCTGTTAATCCTGATAAACAGCAACAAGACAATCAGGCAGGCTCCACAAAAAGTCCCAAAATTATTTGAAAGAGAAAGCTGCTATCTGACCTTTATTTTGTAATCTATCATTTTACTGAATCATTTTGACCAATTTTAACCCCTTAATGTTTTTTATTGAGGTTAAATGATGACCTGTAGAACTAAAGACTATTTTAAAGCACTTTGTATAACGTCTTAGTCTCATGGTACAGTATGGTTTACTCTGTAAAATGATGATTCACAAAAGCAAATAAGGCTGTGTTGAACAAGTGGCAAATGCTACTGCAAGCTGCATTCTGGAAATAAAGACTGTGAACTTACCAAGTAGCTGTTTGAACCCCCTCAAAGGGCCCCTGGGAGCTTTCCAACTTCACTTTGGAAACACTTTGGAAGGGTGCAGCTGTGTCTATGAGAGGAGGCGCCCAGTCTCAACACTCACAGACAGAAAATTAACCACTGACCGGTTTGGCTAGATCAGTCCAGATTAAATAAGTGTACCTCTTCACTGGTCTGAATGGAAAGCTGCTGGAGACTAAGTGGTCGTCTCTAGGGCTGGTAGAAGGTTAGGAATTAAGCAGTCAAATACCTTAACACACATGAGCACATTTTTCACACACTGTGACTTTGAAGCATGAACCTGGGGAAAATCTCAGTAACAGATCAGGGCGACAAACAGCTTTGTCTTTATGATGCTGTGTTTGGTGTCGAGGCGGGTGGACAGACAGGAAGTAAGGAAGTCAAGCTTTAAGGAGGAGCGCTCCTCCTGCTCCCACAGCGCTGCCAGTCAGCTGAGTCCGCTGCTCAGCGGCGACGGGGGAAATACCTGCCGGTCCACACAATGGTGCTGCTGGGATTACAGGCCCCCTGTGGGCAAGCAGCCCGGCAACAGGGTAGGGAGGAAGGGGAGGGAAGAGTGGAGAGATGGAGGTGTGCACAAAAGCTTTTTTTTTAAACTTGACTCAAGGCTGATACATTAAGAGTGAGTTGAAGTCATTTAACAGTGAGCTCTTTGTCTGCAAGAAGGAGAAAATCAGTCACAGGGTACGATAAGGGGGGTGAAACTAAAGGGATTTAATGTTTGAAAAAAAGATAAAAAACATACATTTTAAATTTCCTGCAATAAATTAATGCAGTAAATTTCTTGGTTTATTCATAGAAACATTATTACCACAGATTTCCCACGACCTCAAATAAAAAATGGCTGAATGGACAGTTTTCATTTGGTGTCAAAGCCAAACCGGTACTTCATCCACAGTGCACATAATGACGACCCCCCCCCCTCCCTTTTTTTTCTCTCTGTCTTGCTCTCACACACACACACACATATAGGCTGGTAGCCACAGTCACCTCCATTCTGCTGGCTGCTATGAGTGCTGGGTTTAGGCCTGTGATTTACCTGCTGTCCCTGACTTTAACACGCTCCATATGGTGAACAATGGCCCATAAAGCCAGCTCTGAATGTGAAGGCAGCCCAGACCTCTGCCTCAGCTGTGGCTGCAGCATGGAGCCTGGCTCTGCTGGCTGGAGCTTTTGGACTGCACACCACTAAGCTGCCAAGCAGATACATTTACTTTAGCTACATTTAGGTTATCAAATAACATATGTAAATTCTGCTGTGCAGCGACAGAAGTGCAGCCGTGTCACCTCCACCGCAGACAGGATTACATGTATACAGAAGCTGAAAGTGTGAGAGTAGATTTACTTGTACTGAGTGGATGTGTGAGCGGTTGCAGAGCTGAAGCTGGCAGCATCATGGGCCGAGCAGATGGAGTGAAGAGGGATTCTGGCCACCGCTCCTCCCGCGATATAAAAATATGTCTTCTCTCATTGCTGTTTCTCTTTCTTTGTCTCTAGATAAGATAATTTTCTGTTTAGAAAATGATTTTATGCACACCAATAATCCACCTGATGGAAAGGTAAGTTAATCCAAATCACACAGTCACATTCTCTGGCTTCCTCTGCTGGGATCAGGCCAAGAGAACAGTTTAGTTCTCTGTCACTGGTATTCGTTCAGTCCAGGAAAGTGGGGGATGAAGCATTTTAATGTGTGTCAATTATATTTTTTCTCTGTTGGAACACTTTTATATTTATAAAATGATCCTATTAAGTTTGTTTTATTCAGTTGCTATTTAGTTTAATGTTCAAAAAGTGCATAGTATGATATAATAGGAAAATATCTGGCAGAAAATTGTATAAAATGGGACAGTTTGCCATTAAAATCACTTAAAAATAAGAGTCAGTGTGCATTTATCACTGTAAAGTTAAACATTTACATATATATACATATATTATTGCACTATTGTGTTTCTACTGCCAAATTATGATGGATGTTGCAGTGTTGGTAAATGTACGCTCACTGAAGGTCCCACCACTGCATTTCAGCATGTCGGGTGAACACATATAAAACACAGGATTTTTTTTTTACCATTCTGTTGTTGAGCTGCTGCTTGGGATGTTCATCTTTTTGGATGAGCTAGTTTCAGCTGAGCTTTGGATAAAGTGAAAGAATATTAGTTTTATATGTCTTACCCCACTTTTCTACACAAAAAGTCATATATCGAACCAACAAAGTGTAATATAATGTGTTTAATAACTTCTTTTTCAGTGATTTTTGTCACTCTGCAAGTCATCTTCAGTTGTGTTGACCTTACATTATTTAGTTGCACATTAATAT
>JBAMHV010000012.1:25359918-25376111 GCA_037177535.1 Pseudomugil gertrudae
TCAGTTTGTACTTTTTTAGCGTGAGCAACGAGTTTGCACGCGTTTTACTACACGCAAACCTTTAGTAAATCTGGCCCTTGGTGTGGTGTGTTTTGGGGTTTCTTGTTTTGCTTTGTTTTCAGTTCATTGATTTCACCTGTGTTTAATTTTCATTGGGTTCACCTGGGTCTTGTGTAGTTCCGTTTGTATTTTAGTCCTTTGGTTTTCACTCTTGGTTCTTGGTTCATTGTATTGTATAGCATTTGGTTGGTGTTGCTTTGGTTGTCTTGGTCTCAGTCCTAAAATAAACAATTTTCATCTGCAATCCTGCTGCCTCCTGCCGATTCCTGCGCCTTCTTGCCTGCAATTGGGTCCTCACCCCACCTCCGAGCTCCATTTCTGTGACGTTTGTGCTATGTTCCAGCAACGTTCTCTAAAGGTTGCTGCCAACCTTCAGAGAACGTTCTTACTATGTTCTCTATTATCTCTGTTTCATGTTGTTGTAGAAAATATTGAAATATATAAGAAAAAATATTGCTCTACCATCCTTATTGAGAATCGGTAGGGGGCGGGAACTATTCAGGCTAACATCAGGAGACACGGGGTACCCCCTAGACCAACTCTACACAGTCCAAGCCAGGACTCAAACCTGCAATCTTCTTACTATGAGATCACAGTGATAAACAACTGTGCCATCGACCGTAATTATTTGTACATCAGAAATGTATGACTATTGTAATAAAATATTGTAGATGCAGATTTTAGTCCATGCTGCACCTTTCCCATTGCTTATCTGCCAGGATAGGCTTAAAAACACTGCAACAGGTAAAGAAGATGGCTACTGTCACTCCCTCTGGTCAAACACCGAGCCATAGTTTTTGTTTACAGATTAATTTATTTTGGTACATCTTAAGCATAAAAATCCACCGTCGATCTGCTGACTTACATAAAGTATACAGTACATGTCATCCAATTACCTAATTACCTGTGGCTTTGTTAGCTGGGTCCGGTAACAGACGTTAGCGGGACGTTCTTCGAATGTCCGTTAAAGGTCGCTGAGAAACCCTCAAGCAACCTTAAAATGGCATTTATGAAACGTTCCATGAAGGTTACATTGTGACCTTTAGGGGGCGTTTGTGGAACGTTATCCAAACGTTTGGGAAACGTTTTATTAACGTCTCAGAGAAACTCTCAGGCAACCTTCGAAAGACATTTGTGGAAGATTCTCCAAACTTTCCCTAAAAGTTTGTTTATGCAACCTTTATGCGACGTTTGCAGAACGTTCTCTGTGGGTTACAGTGAGGGAACCATCGAATCATAAAGAAACGTTTTTTGAACGTTAGCCGAAGGTCACTGTTTCTGACCTTTACAGATCATTTACAGCTTATTAAAACGTATGTCCCTGCCCTTTTCACAATTTAGCCAGTCTACTCCTGAGTTTGTCCCAAGATATATTATTTCAATTCTGATTTTATTAACAGTGCTTTGTTGTCTTTGTCTGAGGTGATGTCACGGGGTGGGCGGGGAAATGTGGGGGTCTCTCTGGCTGCTCAGTGCTGGCCGGGCGGATGAGCGAGAGGAGCTCCGGGTAAGAGACCTCACAGCAAGAGATGAGTGGTATGACAAAACTATACTATGGTGCATGTTGCGAAATGCATTTTATTATCATAAATGTGCATATGATACACTGTGAAACAGCAAATATAGCATCATATAGGACCATTAATACATAGAAACTGCAGAAGATAATTATGATATTTGTTTTTATGTTGAATGTCACAGCCTCTTGCTTGTTGAAATCACAATAAGCTCATACATGGAATTGCAATCCAAATACCCACACTTCTTTTACTTCCCTGTTTATTCACCATGTTTGATTTAATTGGTATTTAGCACATCTATTAGGAAATTAACTGAGTAAAATTGATGGATAGCATGTCTATACTTGTACAGCTCTTTTCTTACTGCTGTAATTACAGTATTTTGTTGGTCTCTTGATCCATACTCTGCCATCCTGCATGTGTTTTGAATTTAGCATCTGTGTAAAAGAAAAAAGGAAGAAAAAGAAAACCTTTAGAGATAAGAGAACACTCCTCTTTCTCTCTGTCAACATGTAAGCCTTAAGTGAAGCCGAATGCTAGCTGGGATTCCTGTCTGGTATCCTGTCTGACATGAAAGGCGGCTCACTGGGACTGAGGAAGGAGCTCAGAGAGAAGTATTCCCGCCGGACCCTCCGGCAGATGGAACAAGAACACCTTGAAGGATGGGAGTGTCGCCGAGACCGAGTACTGCTTTCTCCCCTGCAGATGAAACGTAACACGGGGCTGTCTCAAATCTCCTGCAATCTGCGGATGTGAGCGACGCGCAGAGAGCACCTGGCTCTTCAAGGGAAGCAGCCGTTTGAGATGTGACAGAACGACTTGTCAAATAGAATCACTGTAATGGAGAGATAATCCCACAGTCATCACTCAGAAAGGCATGTCTGCAGGGCATCTTATAGCCGGAGATGCTTTGCTACATTTAGATGGTAAACGTCACTGGAGCCACTGTATTTCTCATGAGTTAAAATCAAAAGGGAGCCATAGCAGAAGGAATTTGGATCAGAAGAAAACTGGCACTTTCAATTTTGGCTTAGGTAACAAGATACCTAAAAGTTTTAAAGGCAGATCAGTGAGATATGTTCTGCTAATGTCGCTGCTGAAGCCTCTGAGAGGAACAGGATTGGTCCTTGTAGGCCTGTCAGATGACAGAGACAAGTCAGACAGGAGCGTTAGCAGCCACTATCGTGCACGCAGAGATGTGCCTTTCGTCTCTTGTCACTTGGAGGAGTTTTGCTGCTCAGACACCTTCCTTGACCTGTCACTCAGTCCTGTGACAGCTGGTAGGCCGCCCTCCTTCTCCCCCATATTTCCCCCCTTTTTGCTCCCTCGCCCTGCTGGTCCCTCCCAGTGTTCCTTCTTCATCCCAGCATGCGGATCGGGGGGTCTCATTTTCATGTGTCAGGTGCCCCCATCAGTGTGACAGCTCCCTGTCCGCCTGTCTCATTAGAACCAGGCAGTTTGGTCTGGGAAGCAGCAGGAGAGGCGATTGGCGTTCAGCTCTCCACAAGCCGGGAACTGTGAGATCAGCTCTGCTAACACCAGTCAACCAGATCATCATCTGGCTTGATCTAATATCCACACATACACTGATCTGCACAGCCAGGGTCTCGCTGAAACAAACATCTACATGTTTTTCTCCTCCTTCCAAAGTTTACTGCACTGTTATTATAGTTATTTCAGTATTAGCTGGATAAAAAGTTGATTTTCAGGCTTGATTTTCTTTATGTATTTGATATTTTAAATGATTTTGTGATTCTTTGCCTTTCACACTTTTTCAGTCGCAGCCTATCTTTAGCAAACACTGCAACCGATCTGCATGGCTATATCCCATTTATTTTCTCTCTGGGGGCTGCTCTTGATAGAGGAAAACAAAGGTGTTTACTTTTTAGACCTGCATATCAAATGGCCTTGAAGGACAAAAAACCCTTAAAAAAACTAAACATCAGACATCTATGATTCCACTTCTTTATTGTTTGTCCTTGAGTGTTAATTGTGCAACGTAGAGAGACATCCATTAGGCAGGCTTGCGTTTGATGTTTTCTGATGCGAGACCTAGATGTGAGATGGTGAATAGTTAAATTCTAATTGCATGAGGAATTTGTATCGTTATAATTTGGGGAGGCTTTGTATTCTTCCCTTTTAATGAATGTAACATGGCCATCTAGGATAAGAAGGAGCAGAGATTTTGTGAGTTTATAATGAACTGTGAAAGGCCTTTGAATATGTATGAGGATGCGAGACCCAAGGCAAGATGTACACAAGCTCCCCTGATGGGTGTGAAGTTGATCGTATCACTTCCTTCCAAAGACCATGCCTCATTTGGTACAGAGTTAAATCCAGGCCAGTTCATTGTAATGTGGTGCAGCTTTGGAAGAAGTGGAGCACAGGGAAAGTTTTGGTGCTCCTTTAGATTTCCACTTTGTTGCTCCATATTAACAGTCCTTTCTCAGTTATTTTCTATAAAAGAAAAAGAATTATAAATGGTGTGTTGACATGCGTCATATGGGTTCCACAGTCTGTCTTTATCTTGGTAGATTTTAAACTCACTGCATTTAGAAAAAGAAAGATTTCAGGAGGATGTTTTTGGCTCATCTTGTATGAAAAATTGCTGAAGAGATAATCTTCACTTTTGAAAGTGTCTCAAGTGTATGAGGATCATAAAGCCAAGCGCTGCTGTCTTTTGCATTATTGGCTGTTGAACTTTTGACTCAAGTTGTTTATTTAAATGCTAGCTGGGGCTAATGATTATGTTCACTTTCTGTGAACTGTTGTGAACGTGCACCATGACTGATCAACTCAGAAGGTTCAGATTCTAGAAGGCACTATCATTTAATGGAGGGACAGTGGAAGAGATGATACAAGAGTCAAGATAAAACTTCTTTTGCTGACTGGATAGAGCTATCAGTATGGATAGGATGCAAGCTGGGTGCTCAATTAGCCATTGCTATGGAGCCCGTCAATATCTGTTGCTCACAAATCCCGGATGAGCGGTTACTTTCTCAGGATGGCCGCCATCACACTTTTCACTCGGTGAGAGCATTTTGGGTGAAGTGGTGCCATGTGTACAGCTGTGTTCCTGACAAAATGTCCTCACTCATCTGGATTCACTGGATTAATGCCACAAAATGACTACAGAAAGCGGCAAGGCCAAAATTATTTTTATAGCATTTTTTTTATTTAGAGAATCTACTTTTAAAATTGATTGCAACATGGAACTTTCCTCTGTCTTTAACAGTGATGTGTTCAGAACTTTAATGGTTTAAGAGTCTGTCAGTGTAGATTTTATCTGTAACTGGCTTATTAAAGCTCATTTATCACTTCTTCTACAGGGAGGTGGAGTCGCAGTGCTGGTTAACAGCGTTGGACTCATCCTGGACATGTCAAAGAGAAGATCTGCACAGAGACATGGAACTGCTAGCTTTGCCAGGTTTCAAACACAACATCCAAACACATTTATGGTGATCTCTGGAGATTTTAACACCACCTCTTTCTGCTGCTACTCTACCAACGTTCCAACAGTGTGTCAGCTGCTCCACCAGAGTAAATAAAACATTGCACTTGTTTTATGCTAATATTAAAAGTGCATACAGCTCCTCTGCCACCTTTAGGAAGATCTGATCATCATCTGGTTCTTCTCACCTCCTCCTAGCCCATCGTTCAGCAACATCCTGTAATTAGAAAGACTATTAAAACCTAGTCTGATGACTCTGAAGATGCTCTGAAAGGAAGCTTTGAGACTACAGACTGGAATGTCCTCTGTGATCCGCATGGAGATGGTATGAAACACCTTGACCGAGTACGTGATGGATTAAATAAACCTCTGTGTGGACAGCATCATCCCAACAAGAACAGTGAGGTTCTTCCCCAATAACAAACCCTGGATCACCAGTGACCTGAAGAAGCTGCTGTAAACTTGAATTTCCTTCAAGAATTAACAAAGTATTTTTCCTTCTTTCCTTCCTACATTCATTCTCTAGCTGCATATGTTACAAAGCAGCATCACACAGCAATCAGGTGGGCCAGGGATACATGGAAAATCTGCAGGATTACGGCTCTCGAGGACCAGGGTTCCCTACTTTTGTTCTAGAGTCTTGTCTTTTAACAAAAATCCAGATTTTTCCCTCTGAATCATTTATATTTAACTTTATTGCATTGATGTTTATGTTAAGGTGTGCTTGTTTGTGTGTTGCAGAAAGTTATAATGTGATGTATGTACAGTAGATTAAACCATCCAGTTGTTGCCCTGCAGTAAGTTTGTTTGTGTGTGAACTTGTTTTCTGTTTTTTACTTTCAGGAATATCTGGAACCAAAATGAAAGGCTACTTTGTTCTCTCATTTTTAATGGTGTGGTTAAAGTTAGACTTAGCTCTGATCTGTTTAGATGTCTTTATTGTCAGTGAAAGAATCCAGAAAGTTAAGAAAAGCAAGAAAGTGCAGGCGTGAGTGAGCACACTTCATGGTACACCAGTTGATTTTAGTCACTGCTCATCTACAACACCTTTACCGCGACACTGACCTGTCGCCACAGCGGCTGTTGAGCACTCTAAGTGATGACCCTTCAACCCTGGAACATTTCAATCTCAACCTGTGATGACTCCCTGGAGAATGATTTGAATGTTAAGTGCACTCTCCAATCCTGGCGCTGTATGAAAATGTAATCAGAGTACTATCATCTCTCCCCGGCAGTTCATTTGACTCTATGTGGCAGGCGTTGGTGCTGGCCTCATTTCCCCTGCCAGCAGGTGTCCTCTCTGGATGTAATAGGCTTTACATGTGTAATTAACACATGGCACTGCTGCCTGGGCTGGCTGTAGCTTTAGCCCTTCTCCTGCCACCATGACTTTCTTTCTCGTTCCTTTTCTCAATTCATTTCATCACCCTTTCTTTTTCCTCTTCATTATGAAATATAAAGGCTTCAGGGCCAACTCACGCTGTGGTGGAAGTAGGTGCGTAAGACAAAGACAACACACTGACGAAGAAAGCCAAGCACTCGGTGGTGCAGGGATAGATCACGGATGTACAGCAAGGTCCTGCAGCGTGGAAGGGACAGGGATAGAGTTAACAGCTTGCTGTGTGGGCTGGCTAATGCCTTAAAACCCCCCTCTCATGAAACCTATAATTACCAGGGCTCTGTTAATCAAGAATGAAACAGAGGAAAAGCAGTGGGCTAATTGGGGCCGACGTGCTCTGTAATTAGAGTAATAGTCACACATTGGGATTTTATGAATGAATGACTTTGCCAGCTTTTTTACAGAGCTTCATTACATTGGACGAGCAACCAGCACTATTTGCATGCATGTATATAAAACAGACAATATGTTACTGGTCATTTTTTTTGTCTAAACAGCAGATTTTCTCTCCAGGCCTCCACACTTGTTCTGTGTTAATTATGTCTGTGGCCGAGGATGGGGGAGAGCAGGGTGAGAGGCTGAAGGATTGGGGGAGGGAAGGTCCAATTATTTTCCTCTCCTCCTTTCTCTTTTTCGCCCGAAACCTTTTTTCACCCATGTGCTGTTAGCTGTCGGGGATAGGAGGTGGGTTTTCTGTGTTTGTAAAGCTCGATTTGAAAAGCGTGGAAGGAATTATCATCATCTGGTTTATCGTGAACACAAACTCTGACCTATTTCTGCTGTGACAACAGCCTGGCACTGATCACAACCAATGAATTATTTGGGGGATGATTGAAATACCTTTTCTTCAATTTGGACCCTCATATAATTTGGAATATTTATTAAATGTATCATTTTATTACTGTGGTGAGGAACTCTTCACCTATAAATGATGGGAGAAAAAACTGATAAGAGTTTTGCATGTTTGAAATCCTGCAGCAGTAAAATGGCACCGACTTTTATGACAACACAGATAATGTTCAATAAAACATCAATGGAGTTAACTTGCAGGGTATCTTCAATCATTAGTGGGACTTAATAAGATGTACCTTTTCCCATTCCAACATGGCTCTGATTGCAACACAACCCAACCCAAATTATAACTTTTGCTCAAACTGCCACAACATAGACAGAAAGGTGAAGCTGCTGTTACTTCTGCAAAACATGGAGGTAATGTTGTCACTTGTTAGTATCCTTGCAGTTTTACATGATAGACCCTAAAAGGAATTTAATCATTTTTTGTAAATCACCTCTAATGCACAAGCCAGTGAATATGTCAGAGGTAATGTGGGGTTTAGTGTCTTGCCCAAGGACAGTTTGACATGTTGTCTTAGTAAACCTGGGCTCAAACCATCAACCTTTTGTTAGACTGCTCTTTCTCTTACGTTACCACCAGGATAAGCATGTAACCAGTGAAAGGTCAGACTAGTTAATGCATTAGCTAAGTGTGTTATCGTAGCATTGGCCTTATAACGAAGAAGAACACATGCATGTTTCCGCTCAGAGTCGAGCCATACAGGAAGGGATGAATCTTTTAACCCGCCAACAGATTGCAGCTGGTTAATCTTCACCATTTTCATGTCACAATGGTTAGACTGGGATAACAATAGAATGATCCCAAAACATGAGATGGTTTGAGTGGGATATTTCAGAATCCTTTCCCGTTTTTAGCTGTGGAAACACAGAAAACATAAAAGTGTACTGACCCATACCGTATCTAAACAGACCTGTCGGTAGAAACAGGGCTGTGGATGGACTACGTCACGTTATGGTTGTGAAGAAAGCAGTACATTATACTCTTGTGGACAGACATGTGCTAATACGCTTGATGCTTTATCTTTCCTCAAGCCACAGCAGTGTAGAGCATGTGGTTTGCTCAGCTTGGTTTCTTTCCCAGCCCGTCACATGGAGGTGTTTTCAAGCACCCTGCAGGTTATGAAGGAGCTGAATTAAATACCATTTCTTGTTTTTTTATCCTAATCTGGACATTATATTTTACTGTTTCATTTATTAAACCAAATCAAAACGGCTCTGAACTGCATAAAAAAAAAAATCACACAAATAAATAGATAAAAGGAAGAAATGGAGGAGACAAGAATAATAAGTGAAATACAACCTCTTAATGTTTAGGATAAATGTACTGCCGTGCATGTTCTGGTGAAATGATGAAAGAAATGGATGACGTGAAAAAATTAAGGAAAAAAAGCTCATCCAACCAAAAGATTCAGTTTTTTTTTCAAATTTCCTCCACATGTCTTTAATAATTGTATCAAAACTGCTTCATATGTCACACTTAGTCATTGTGCATGTTAAAAAAACACAATAATCTTTAGATGTCTAACCAAATGAATAGATGTGCTAGAATCGTGTTTTAGAACCAGCGATGCTCCTCTTTATGCTGCTTCATTTGTTTGTCACATTGTAAGTAACCAGAGTTCAGTTGATTTGTAAAGAGAAGTAAGATTACTGCAATACACACATCTCTCATATGACAGTGTCATCGTCTTCAGACAAGAGGCACAGCAGAAGGGCGGGGGAAAGAGAGCAGAGATTACTTCCCATTTAAAAGTAGGCATGGCTTCATGTAAAGCCTACACGATTCTATCACAGCTATGTACTTATAAACCAAATATTTCAACTTCAACTCTTTCAGATATAAAATAATTAGCATTTGGTGCTCGACAAGTTTCTTAGCACAATATTTGCATGACACTGGCTAGCATATAAAAATCCATACACTAGACAACCACATCATAAGAAACCAGGAATAATATGTGCTCGTAATAGTTTTTATGTGTCTATACGTACATGGAGTTTTTTCCCCAACTGCGTGTAATATTACCATCCCAACATTGGAAACTGTAGTGAGTACATGGATATAAAAAGTAAAGCAGCATGATTAGGTGCAGCTGACAATAGGACTTTTCTGTGTGTTTAAGCCACTATGTGGGGTTCAGCTGCATTTTGCAACAATAATGAAAACCTGCTGTGTTTATGTTATGTGAAGGCATCCTCTCCACTCCAACACTGCTATTTGTTAGATGAAAAGTCAAAACCTTTCTCAGTACTCTGTTATTTTACCATTTTCATTCTTCTTAATTTGACAGACATATTCACATGGAGCTAAAAAAAATATTGCGGCAAACTTGCAGTGGATAAAAGCAGTTAGATATCAAATCAGACAGACCTTTCAGAGGCATCAGGTGTTTTGAAAGCATTTTTACTCAGATAACATAATGCCTTTGGTCACATATAAAAGTTTCTATCCAATTTCCTGCTTTGGTTTATAGATTCAGGATCAATCACTGGTGTGTTTTTGACACTAATATCTATCCAGTATTTCCAAAACAGTTTTGTAGGTAAGACAGAAAATATCTTTTTTTTTATTAATCTTTCCTCCTGAGTTGGGAAAAACACTGATTAATGGAAGCCATCTGAGGAGGCACTGCCCATGCTTGATAACTTCCTTTTCCATCTTGTCTCTGGTTACCTCATTTGTCACTGCATGATGCATTGCAATACCATCCACCCTAAAACCACTTCAAAAGGGTGCTAATTGAAATAGGTTCCTCCTCATCCTCTCCTGAGATGGACTCAGATAGGAGTCATATCCCCAGTTAGACTTGTCCATTGATCTCCACAGGACTGGCTGACTGTAAGCAGACGGCCATGTATTTTAGCTGTTAAAGTTGACACACTAAAAGGTTACCAGAAGAATGAGTCAGCTAGGAAGTGTGTGTGAGTATGTGTGTGTTTACTTTTTAAAGAGGGTTTTTCTTTCAGTCAAGACTTTCAAGTAATATTTACATTTGAGTTAAATGGCATTGCCCCAAGCAACAGAGAGATCATAGATGTGTAAGAAAATGTGAAGATAAAAGAAAAATCTAACACAATCCCCTGTCTGTGTCTAATTAAGTTTAAATGTTTGTTGCCATGCTTAAAATCTAATAAACATGCTTTTCTGGTTTGGCTAAACCTTGGTCCTGTAAAAGTTTTATTATTCTGGACCAAAACAGGAAGTAGCATATTCTGCATGAATCTCTCCAACCACACAAAAAGTTTCTGTGATGGGGTGAGGGTAGATACTGGTCTGCAGGAGCTGGTTATGAGAAAAGGTGTTTCACGTGTTCATTCCCAGCATGCAGTGTGTTTTCGGCTGTTGTTGGCAGTGTGGAACATTCCCCTGAGCTGTGTTTTAATGTGGAGTCTCTTCTCTTGGATAGGTACATCTTCAAAGCCGGTGTAATGACACCTTTGCTTCCTGTTCCTCCATAGCCAACAAAACAACAGGGATCTGTCGTTTCACATCCGCCTCCGGAGACCCCGTCGGCCATCACATTTAGTAATGGACAGGGCATCTCAGTGTGCCCTGAACTCCCCACCTTTCCCCCCACAATCCTTCTGTCTCACCCTGTTTTTGGTTTCCTCTCCATGCTTTCAGCAGTCAACATCCTCCATCAGGCTTGGACTATTATGACTTTCATCTCTGCCTCGTCATTTACTGGAGTGGTTTGTGCTATTTGCACGTAGCTAGCTAGTGTTTTAGCTTGATTTGAATGGACATGCTGGAGTCTTTTTGTATCTGAGTGCTGTTGTGGACCCAGTTATACAACGGGACTTTGACGGTGTATGCACTCGGCTGTTGGTTTAGCAGTACACTTATCAGTGCCACCTGTTCTTGGAGTAGCCTCTTAATTATCAGATCAAAGGCAGTGAAAAGGTGCTAAGTGGTTAGGAGCTGCAGCAGCACGCTGCTGGCCTTTGATCGGCTCTGCCCCAGCCTCCTCGAAAGCAGCCGGCCTTAAATTAAATATGGACAGACATGTCTCATTGAGTTCAGCCTTTTCCCCCTCATAAGCTGTTGTATTTATTGTCCATTGCATTCTGTTTGATGTGAGTGACTGCTTAGTCTGACAAAGGATGGCAACATGATTAAGAAGTAGTGGATGGCCAATCGAGGGCCAGAGCCTCCTGCGGAGTTACCTGCAAAGGTTTCAGCTCTCGCCGGGCCAATCAAGAAGGCTGTTAAGTGTCACATTTAATAAGTCTGTGTGTATGTGTTTCCCCAGTCTGTTTGATGTATTATTTGAGCTCTGATTTATCTCATGTTAGAGTAAACACCAGACCTTGTGCTTCCTGTGCTGTAGAGGCTGAACAGCATCTTCTGTATGTGAGCACCAGATCTGGTCTGTCTGGCCCTGGACTGTCACACCACCTCTGTCTTGCATTAAACCAGAGACTGTTTATGAGTGTGGCGGGCAGACTTAGCTGAAACAGTCGAGGTCTTGTGTCACCAGATGTTTTATAGGGCAGGCAGCATGGCGGAGGTAGGCAGTAAGCAAAGAGACAGAGGGGGGCTGGCGCTGGCTGGGCCGGCAGTCAGGTGCTCTGGGTGCTCTTTTATGGGCCAGTCCACTAATGAAAGTGGGGTTCTGGGACCACTGTGGAACATCAGAGGGCACCCCACCCCACCAAACCCCCATCTCCATCTACACAGGAATGTCATAAAGATTTAAAAGCCCCCTCCTCATTATATACTTCCACTTTGCTTCACTTTGCTGTCCTACACACTGATTGATTGGTCTTCATTTGTTCTTACGTTTTCAGGTGGCTGCTCAGGTGTCGCCTTCTCTTCACTGGGGTGCCACAGGATGAAACAAAATGTAAATTAGGCAGATGAAGTGTGAGCGGAACTTTGCTCTGGGTGTTTGATAAGAGACGTGAATGTGATAGCTGTGACAGAGGCCAGCATATGGAGATTTGCAAGACAACCAGCCACATATGGAACAGATAAACAGTGTTTCTGTGGTCAAATGTGCTGCTTACACTTCATGGACCTGCTGGTGTAAAGCTGCCAAAAGACTATCTTGGCATACAATCTCTGCTGTTAAGCCTCTGTGTATTCATCAATTCACTTCATTTTAAGTGGGACAGTTTTGTCTTCTGTTGTCACTCTGCCAAAGTCCTGTTAACAACCCAGATGTGTGTCTCTACCTTCACTGCTTCCTGCTTTGGGGCAAAAATATGAAGATACTCCTTACTAGCTCATTGGAAACTTGTGATCTTGGGTCAGAGATACTGAAGCATATTTAAGTCAAGCCTGTGAATACTTTGGAGTACAAACAGATGAACTACACTATATGGTGAAATAAACACTTTTGTAGTATTACAAACACACACCTAGCACAAAACTCAATAAATGTGGGTTTTGTTCATTGTCCCTTTTGATAATACCAAATGGTGTTATATCATACATTGTTGTAAAGCCTCAATAGTCACCTTTCCAAAAGAGCTGTATAATCCAGGTGCCATAAAGTAGATGTCCTGCCAAGTTTTTGGATGTACATGTACTCTTAGAACAGGTGTTGTCACTGACAGTCTTTTACCTGGCATATGACCTGTGCTCATTAAATTCAGTTGGTTTGGTAACTGATTGGAATAGCTGCCGGACAGGACTGTATGCACCTGGATATACACCTGTTGTTTGGAAATTATGGAAATAATATATAGAATAAGCAACACAGTAAACATATCAGAGTTAGAGATCCCTGTAACGCATGACTAAGCTGATCCCACGAGTGATGAAGTTTGGACTCACAGAGGTCATTTCATCCTCTCCACTTGCAAATTCTGAGTTGTGAAGAACTTATTTCTGTGGGGACTGTGCTAACTGTGTGAACTTCTGTGTGAACTCCCAGAAAACGTCTTTACAGGTGTAAGAGATGCTTAGTTTTCTGTTTAAGATTTGTTACAATGGTTTGCTTTCTACGTTTTGTTTTGTTCTCCCTTCTTTTTCTCCTTTTCTCCCCTTTTCCTCTGCTGTCTCTTTCTGTCCATACCAGTACAGCAGTAACTAGTATCGGCAAAAAAAAAATAATAAAGGAATGAAACTTAAGAATCAAGGGGAGTCTCATACTTAAAATACTCTTCTGACAGAGTAAAGTTGTTCAGCATGATGTCAGAATATTATTCTGCTTGTAAAGAGGTTGGCAAGGACAGGTTAAGACAAACACAACAACAAAAGACAGGCAGGAAGTAATCTGACCAGATGTCTGAGCTACTACATCAGGCTCTACTTGATTTAGGGGAGCAGCAACTCAACTCTGAGCCCCTCCCAGATCACTGAGCTTCTCACCCTATAGGAGAGGCCAGTCACCCTGCCAGGCAAACTCATTTTAATTCTTTTAGTCACTACCAGCAGCTCCTGTCCATTGGCAAGGGAACATAGATTTTTGATAGATACCATAGGAATAGATAGATGATACCATTTTGATAGGAACGTGGATATCTGTTGGCACAGCTACTTTTTTACCACAACAAACTGGTGCACACCATCCTTTCCTCGCTCATGAATAAGACCCCGGGATACTTGATGAGGGAACTGAAACTTGTCCCGCACTCTCAGGAATGGGTTTTACCAAACTCGTTCCCAACTCGGAGAGGGCACTCCACCCTATTCCAGCTGAGGACCATGGATGTGCTGATTCTTCTTATAGAGTAAGAAAAAAGGCATCAAACAGAAGAAAATGAAGAAGTGAATAAAGCATTTAGTTTGGTCACCATGACTGCTGAATTCTATTACCACCCCTTTATACTGAAACCCTCCTCCTGCTGTGATTCATGACTGCACTAAGCCGTGCAACTCACCTTCTCTTACCTGTGCAACACCACAGGTGTCCCCCTCCAATTACCATTGTATTTCTTGCTATTACAAAATCAGACACATTTAGCCACATGAACTACGAGCACTCATATTTGCTCATATTTGCATTGTATTGTATTGCATTGCATTGTTATATATAATCAGTTTATTCTTAAAGACCCTTAAGGTGATTAGGCCCAAGTTTAAGTGGATTAAAGATAGACTCATAAATTATAACTCATAAATAAAGTAATACATAAAATTATGTTTTCATTGTTTTACTGTTTGTGGATTTTTAATTATAATTAATTGTAAAAAAAAAAAAATATTTGTATATCCTCTTTTCCTGCTGACACACTTCTGCTTGCTTTCTCTCCTTGATCCCTGAGACTCTCCTTTCTATTCTAGCTGACCAGCTTTGAAGTTTGGTATGTCTCACATGCCTCCCAACACATTTCAGCCCAGTGCATCAGAGTGACTTAAGTTCCATGTAAATCAACAGGTCAAGAAATACATCATCTACCAGGTGCATGCACTTAGCCAGCGCTGTCTGGATGGTGTTGAGGAAAAGAGACCATGTGATGAATAGAGCAAGTAAGTGTATGTGTCTACATGTGTTTACTCTCCTTCCTCATGGAGAACAGTTACTGCAGTCTTCTGCAGGATTAGCTATATCATACCCTTAGCCCTGGTTGTGCATTTTAGCTTTAGTCCAGCATGCTTGAATGAAAGAAGGTGGTGAAAACAACAGGCATAAGGAGGAATAGTACAAGAAAAGGAGGAGGAGGCTAAAGAGGGGCTACACACTGTGTAGTCAAGTGAAATAATGTCCCTGTTTATTTTCTAAGCTCTTGTCGTGTAAAACAGCAGTGAGACAGGCGGCGCGCAGTGCTGGAAGGGGGAAAGGACTCTGTCGGGCAAGCATGGGGTGGGGGCTGAGCAGCCAATCTATGGAAGTCAAAATCAGTATGGGGGTGGGTGGAGGGGTATTGCAGGGATGATGTGGTTGCAGAAGACCCAAAAGTAAGGAAGAGACTAGCAAATAATCATGAAACAACTGTTCTTGCCCAACGTCAGCACACCAGATCAAAACTCAAGATCAAGACTTGTGTTCATGTTGTTTTTTTTTCCTTGTTTATCAAAGTTAATTTAGTATCAAACAACACATGACAGATCTGGGACTCTTTAACACAAGGTCTATTCATTTCTGCCTCATGTCTAGAAGTTGAGAAATATTTTTCTATATGGGGGGCCAGATGGTGGGAAAGACTTTATCAGGGGGACACAACTTAGAAATAAAAAAGCTGATTGGTGGACATCCAGCAATTTGTGTTCTTTCTTCTTGGCATGTGGCTTTAAACATGAAAAATCCAAGTGATATTTGGAAATTGGAAATTATAATTCTTTCAGCCAGCCAACAGACTAAAGCTTGTCAGGCTTCACCACTTTGATATTACATCAGTTTGATTGGGATCCCAATGAAGGATCCCAAACACTTTGGGATGGTTCCAGTGGGATATGGTATCCTTTCCTGTTTTTAGAAAAACACAAAAATACATAAAAGTTTACTGACCCATACCGTATAGAAACCGACCTGTTGGTAGAAACAGGGTTATAGATATGCGCTTTTACATTTTGGTTGTGAAGAAAAAAGTTCAATCAATCAATCAATCAATCATATTTATTTGTCAAATATATATTACATATAGTGAAATTAGTTCAGACCAAGGTTTACACGCACATAACACATTACAGAGACAGGTCCAGGCAGCAGCCCAGTTACGGCGCACCTTTCAAGGTGGGGGAGAAAACAACCACATGAGGAAGGTTATCTGAGGAGAGAAAAACAGCTGAGCATCCTATTCAGCATGACTATGCAGACTAGTATACTAAACAAAAAAAAAAAAACACCCCAACATTTAAAGCACATGTAAGAACACCAAACACAACAACACACATAATGCGGGGGTGGGGGGATCGGGGGCCCTTTCACTACAGGCAGGTTGCAGCCCGTATCGGCGCGAGCCAGCCAGAAGCTCCGGAGTGGAAGGAGTTCATAGGTACACCGAGACAGTGAGTTAA
>JBAMHV010000012.1:25381082-25399268 GCA_037177535.1 Pseudomugil gertrudae
TGTGAACGAGGCATGTCATGCCCCGCCCCCCTCCAGGTCACAGGAAGTTCTACCCTGTTCCACCATGTTTGTAGCTTAATAGCAGCGGTGCGCTAATCTCCCAGCATAGAAACATTTTATTGATAAGTTTACTATAAATGTCAACGTATCAGATTCACCAGTTTGATTACCTGGAAGTCCACAATCTTATTTGGCAGACCCACAACAAATACTATGACGTAATAGATAAAAAAAATGTAAAAGAGAAAATTAAACAGACTGAAAAATATGACCACAAAGAATATAAGGTTATATATGCGCAGCATCTGGAGGGAATACATTTACATTTTCTGCATTCCTAAACATGTAAAAGTGCAGAAAGACATGGATTTAAGAGCTAAAAAAAAGTTAATTTTGCATGATACGTCCCCTTTAATGAAAACCTTTCACTTTACTGTCTTCTAACTTATCTGGCTTCAACCACCCCACCCTCCCTACTGCACTCCCCTCCCCTTCACATCACTTGCTTGGGCACTGGCCTGTGTAAGCGTGCTCAGTGGTGGGGATGGGAGACATTGGGAGAGGGGAAGGAGGGAGAGGGTTGGCAGCACTGGGTCGGTCATGCGAAAGCGGCCCAAGTGCTTGTGGTCATTATCAGAGCAAAAGTCTCAACGTTGCTGCACCAATTAGTTTTGACCCAGAAGGAATAGTCTGCAGACCGAGGACGGGCATTGCTCCATCCGCAGCAGATTCAGATGGACACGCATACACAGATTTTCATACACAAGGTTGAGACCTCATGCTGACACACAAACACACGCAAAGGCTAGCTTGAACATATAGCATATATATGTACTGTATATACATATACATCACTGGATCTCTCTCTCAAGCCCCTTATTGAGTTTGTTTCTGTCTGTTTTCATCTCAACACAAGTTTTTGGTTCAGGTACTTTTTGACTGACAGAATCTGTCTTTAGTAATAACTTTCACAAAGATCTGACAGAACATGTTGGAGACAGGACCCTCTGGAAATGGGATCAGATTAGTTTTGATTAGAATCAAATTCAGAAGCCAAGAGATGTTAAGCAACCAGGACACCAGGACAAAATGTAATAAAAAAGATTTGGTTGTAAAGTGGTCCCACACAAACTGAACTGAACACTGACCCACAACCACACACATATGTGTCACCACATGTAAACCCAATGGTGTTTACCTTCCTCTTTCTGTGTCCCCCCCAGCTGCCAGCTCGACCCAGGCAGGCTTCTCTCTGATTTGTTAAGGTAATGATCTAATCTGCAGCCATTAGGGAGAGCAGCCTTTAGTGTTTAATGTGTGGCCAGGTGGTCCAGCTGCCAAGCTCCACAAATTAAAGGGTCCGGGCTCAGAGGTAATGAGTAATGAGCTGTATTTAAAAGCTGCCATACCTGAGCCTGCTCGGCCAGGCCTCAATATGGCCAGGTTCAAGTGAACAACTTGACTGCGTTTTCAATTCCCCAGATGCTTTGATGAGCAGAGACTATGTACAGTGTTGCACATGTGCATGCTAAAGGAGAAAAATACTCTCTCACGGCTCCAGGTAAAGGATCACAAGCAGCTTGCACTCATTGCTGTCCCAATAAAGAAACATGCATCTCCAGGTATAATAGTAAATTTAATTCAACTACTATATTTTTGCTCTCTTTAACCAGACATGAGGCAAATCTCCTGCAACTTCAAACTGATTAGTTTATTTTGGCTTGCTGGCACTCAACTCATTTTTCCTCGTGTGTGTACCATTTTGACCTCGGTAAAACTGTCATGTGTGTATTTGGTAAAAAGAAGTGTTAATTTGTAAGTAGGCCTCATATTTTTCTTATTATTGATATTAATATGATCATAAATATGATGTTAATAACACATTATATGGTCCACAAGTCAAAGTTTGACGTCACATTTTAAATGAGAAAAGACACATGTATGTCTGACCTTTTTTTTTTTATTTAAATGTTCTGCCTGTCTAAACCTGAGACTACATGGGCCTCGTTTTGCAGAAGTGTCAGAGAATACCTACAAGGACAGAAAAAGAAATGGAAAAACACTGGTACCCACCACTGGTAAGCACCCACAACCATAATGTCCGGTGAGTGATTACAGCACATTGTAAGTGTGTGCTCATTCAGAGAGGCGCACACAGTGATCCTGCAGAGAGTTGGTGGCTGGTGATGGCTGACCACACTTCCATCAGTTTGTGTGGTGGTGCGAGGATGAATGCCTAAAGCCTGCCGTATCGCATCACTTTCACACACACACACACACACACCCACACACACACACACACACAAGGCCAAGTGGAATCTGACCCTGAGATGCTACATGATGGAGGGACATGATGAACACATGCATTTGACCAAATAATTTCTGTGTATGTGTAACCATATCAATACTTGTCTCTATGTCTTGTTTTCTTTGCTGTTTTATTGTGTTTAGAGGGTAAATACAATACTGTAGACCATTGTACTTTACCGTAATTAAAAAATTAAAATTTTGATCCCAGATGACAATTTAGGAGTCAGTTTTTGTATACAACAGCTTCCTCTTACTCATAATGTAGTATTATTGTGCAGACAGGGAAAATGTGCTGTCCGGAGATGGAGAATGCGGTAACCTTTTGCACAGTGGCGGAAGATTTCTGTTGCAGACATGCTGCTATTTTTTACACATTGATAAAATATTCCTGAAATGTGGCAGGATTCAGATTGAATACCTGCAGGTATGACGGTCACAGCAGAAAACAAGCTTCAGTCATTTTCACCAGACAGCTCCGTTACCGTTGAGACAAAAAACAAGTGATTTTCTAGAAAAGTCTGAAACCTGCATGAATTGCAACATTTTACATAAACTATGCTCTTCATCAGCTTTCCTCTGTCTCTGTTACATCCCAAACAAGTTAGAACTACCAGCTGATTTCACTCGTTTTACGTCTCATTTGAGAGATAGTTAGAAACCTGGAAGCTGTTATGCTGGTCAGCCCATGCACCCACCCAGGCCCCTGGTTGGAGCTGAATGACCCCCAGTTGGATTTCATGCAAACTGGGAGCTGTCATTAAGAAAAGTGATTTGAATATTCAAATGACTGTTTTAATTGAAGAGAACAAGTGTTCACACATGGCGGGGCTGGCGGTGTTGTCGAGCGCCTGAGGCCGAGTCCCTGTGCAGCCCAGACCCATCTGATCACAGCTCACTGGAGACCACGAGCCCACCAACACTACGGCAAAAGCCTTAGTGCTTTTAATGCCCCCAGGCTTCCATCATACTCACGTCATTCTGCACACACACACACACACACATGTGCCTGCATGGCACAGCAGAGGAGAGGAAGAAGAGGGGAGGTGGAGGGAGATGAATGAAGTGACTGACAACATAATTTGATTCGGCAAACAGGTTAATATGCACAACAAATGGGATTTAAACAATATTAGTGAGACAAGTAAACACAAATACACTGATCTGCTTCAATCACTCATTTCTCTGGCAACATTAAACATGAGTCAGCACAAGTTCAAGCACACGGGTGAATGTTGGACCTCATACTCCAAAGGCTTTAACCTCATCTTTTAATTCCCATGCCCCACTGACCTCGGTATAATATTAAATAAAAAAGGAAGCTAGTAGATATCATGACACTGCTCAACAGGCAAAATGAATTTTTGGTTGTTCAGACAGAATTAAAAGCATCATACCTCCAACCTTACAACTGCAAATACTGTTTGAAAGAACATGTTTTCATAGATTATAATTGATTTTAATACAAAATAGTGGAAAAAAAGTCTTAGCATCTCCAGCACGTGGTTTGGGAATATAACTCTATTCATTAAATAGTTTCTCTGTTGTCAGTATAACAATAACTATTATCTCAACCAACTGTTAAAAATATTGATTCATCTTGTTCATCTTTTCCTAATGTGAACTTTAAAAGGATTATAACAAACACAGCTATTTTCCAGCATAACAGTTTTTTTGTTTGTTGTGTTCTTGCCGTGTTTTTGCTGCTTCTCTGCTCCGCTCACTAACCCTGGCTCTGCTGCGTTTTTATTCCTTTTAAATGCAACTTCTTCCTCTAGATCTGGAAACATATCTGGATTGATAATTAGAATTGTTAGTAAAATGATAAATCTTACAAAGTGCACAATGATTAAATAATACATCTCTGTGGTCATAACATAACTCTGTGGTGTTATGGTGAGCTCGTCCTGTCAGAGGACTGTGGGCAGGTCCAGCAGGTGAAACAGGATGAAATTCATGTTAATACTGGGGTAAATGCAGTAGAAAAATATGTCAAGCTTTGGCAGCTGATTCTCTTGATTTTAATGTTTACTTGCTGAGAGAAATAAATACATCTGATGTGGCTGTTTTTTAATCTTTATTGCACCTACTGTGCATCCATAGATCATTTTTCTATACTTTTAATATTAATGTCTGTTGGTCTACAGTTATTTGATCTAGTCTGATGACTCTTACGCACACCAGGGGTAAGATGATCATAATATCACATGCAGACAGAATATTGAATTGCTTTTATTAAGTTCTCCTCCAGATATTAAAAAAAACAATCTGATCCATCTTGTCCAGAAAACAATCATTTATGAATGCAATAATTTTTTATTAGTCCATTAAGATAAAAAGAATCCCAGAAACAGGCTTAATCTCTTTAAATTAAAATGTTTACCTTAAATTGTTAATAATTGTAATAAACTGTAAATAATTGTTGCAAACTTTCCAACAATCATTCAGCTACATGACAACAGTAAAGTCAGCTTTAATCTATCCAACCTAAATGTAAATCATAACATTTTTTATTTGTGAGCTGAATAGCTTGAAATTGATCAATATGTTGTTCCTTGTTTTTGATTAGCCAAAACAATGTTTTTCATTTCCTTCCGAGTTAATTCGTCATGGACTTGTTGTAACTGCTCAGCTCATGTCTTCATGGTTTTTATGTACATATTCAGTTTGATATCCCAGGTGATATATCTGTGTGTTTAAATGTTTTAACATCATCTCTAAACACCCGGACAGGAAAAGGACGTGAGGGCTTTGTCTTGTTGCACGATGATTTACACTTCATAAGCTCACATCACCAGACAGAATAAAAGCTAAACCTTCTGATCTTGTGCAAGAAAATATGCATAAAACACACGGGCTCTCTGATATGTAGAAGTTTTAGAATAACGAAGTCTAAATGAACAAATTTAGCATGAAAGATTTTGGCAGAGTGGCTGCTTCATCTGAGCGCTTGTTCTCTTGAGGGAAAATTTAAAATATCTTCTGCTGTCTCATACATGGATTAAGTGAATAAATATGAGTGCTACCGTCGTGCAGGGAATTATTACACTGAGGCTTGTTGATTGCCAGGATCACTGTGGAGAATGAAATGGTTGAGTGATGCTGGGGTCCACTAGCCCTTCACCCCCTCACTGGTCCTCTTACCGTGCTCAGGCACCTCCTGTCCTGCCCAGATCACCCACTCCTCATCCGCATTAATTGGCTGTCAAAAATGTGCTGAATTAACGGATTAATGAGCGTGGATTTGAATCCTAAATTGGGTGAAGGGGGTGGGGTTTCCCTGCCGCGGCGCAGACTCCCCCTGCCTCCCCTCTCGTGTGCGCAGGCCTGTTACAGATATGCATCCAGGACATTTGAGCGGATTGCATTTCATTAGTTTGATTTGAGCGGACAGCACTAAGCTGCTGAGGGCTCTGCGCTGACAGCTAATTACAGGAATCAGCCTTGTCCACTGATAGAGAACAATGGGCTGGGATGAGCCCACCTCGCCAGGGGGACCGGCCCTTCATACAGCCCCAGCATTTGGCTCTCATATAGTCCCCAGTATGGAGAACCATTACTTGTGTTAAAGGAGACGGAAAGCCTAATTGAGTGCTACCTTCCTCCTCAGCAAATCTCCACTCTATTTTGAGATAGACACAAAAAAGTAAAGAGTTTTGGAGCAAATGACCACCGTGGAAGCTCCAGCAACCCCCCTCCTCAATGCTTGCCTCCATCATCTCCCCGCCTTTCGCTGCTACAACCATCCAACCCACAACATCCTCAGCCAGGCCGGCTGCTTGCGTGAATCTGTCCGCTCCCATAACTCTGTCCATCTTTAAATCATCAACATTAAAACGCGCCGCTCACTCAAGTGAACACATCCCCCTTAAAAGAGAATTAAATGGATTAGTGCAAACGTCAGTAAATTTAGCGGTGCATTACCCATGCTACATTCCAAATGGCAGTTTGCAGTCAGACTGCTGGATTAGCTGAGTTCCTGCTCCTTGTCCGCCACAATCTTTTGTCAGGAATTATGTTTTTTTTTCCCCTCTGCCAACTACAGAAAGAAATTCTTTTGGGAGGGTAGGGGGTCATATCAGTAATGATCAACTTTGTAGGAAAAGAAACTTTGAATTTTGAGTGCTCTTTTTGGCTGCGGCTCTGAGAGCAGAGGCAATTCCTGACGAGATCTCTGTTTATCTCTAAGTTTGTGCTCCAACGTCTCGTTTGGGAGGCACTGACATGGCCAGTGGCTAGTGGCCAGGTGCGCTGACATACACTATTATTTTAGGGAGCGAGAAGCACCATCTCTCAGCTTTCTGTGCCATTTTCAGGTCAGGCCTTTAGGTCATTTTCCCTTACAGATTCTACCAGTCTATTTTCTGGTCGGCTGATGGAAGGTAATGACTGAGAGGCTGATGGTGGGGCTGGCAGTGCCTGCATGTGACCGTGTCATCTCAGCTCAATGACAGGGCCTGCAGTACCCGGCATCAGTGAGGGGATGCCGAGAAAGAGGTGGAGCCCAATGCCTGGTCTGAGGGGTCAGTTAGAGGTGGCCCTTGGGCTGACTGACAGGACACCGGGGTTTGTTAGGGAGATTTGTCCCTGCCGTGGATCTCCTGTCGGCCTGGTTGTGGCACTCGTGTCAATTTGCACCCCACGCACGTCGCCGGTCTAGCTGACAGGTGAGCAGTGGTTTGGCGTCCTGTCCACCTAATTGTACCCTGCAGTCCTGCATGTGTGTGGGTGCAGAGAGGATGGCTGAGGCCCAGGCCTGTTAGCGCCCTGCTTGTCCTGGCGGCCAGGCCCAGAGCAGCCTCCTCAGCATGTGAGTAATCCAAGGTGAGGGCCTGTCGCTCTGTCAGCTGGTTGTCTACTGGCCGCACGTGATGACGAACACACAGCTCTTCATAACATGCAGATATGGCTCTTTGAAATCTGCCACCGTGCACATGGGTGTGCATGAGCAAAGGCTTGCACAAACACCTACACATGCAAACAATAAATCAAACTGCATTTACATGAAAGCCAGGAGAACGCAGATAGATCCAGAAGTGCATTTATGTCATGCATGGTGTATTCTTATGGGAATCCAAGACTTTCATTGTGAGGGGAAGTGGTTGGGGGTGGAGTGGAGTGGGGGGTGGGGGGTAATTGTCAAATTGTCCATCTTTGAATTCCCCAAAGAACTTTGTATGTAAATATGATGAACAAAATCCTAAGCAAGTCCTGTGTCTCTGCTGATGCTGGATGATAAATGGAGGAGAATGAACAACACAAAAAAATGAAAACACCCTTTTTTTTTATCATGTAAGCTGTCTTAGGGAATATTTTGAACGTAACCAAAAAAAAAAAGAAAGCAAATGCAGCGTCTTCTAAAACAACATTTACTTCCTTCCGCCATTTTTTTTTCAAAAGGAACTATGAGGTTTGCTTGTTTGATGAACAGTTTGAAGAGGGTGTGTGTGTGTGTGTTTGATGGTGGAGGGTGTTGTCGGGGAGGTGTGCCATTTCCTGGCTCACGGAGGCCTCAGTGCCAGCTGTGCGGGGCTGGTGCTGCTTCCTGGGGGCAGATGCCTGCAGTGCTGCCTCCATGATCCCAGCTCTGTTCCTGCACCAGCCCCTGCAGTCTGCTTCACGCCCCAGGGGTGGGGGTGGCGGGGGGTAACACACATAAACATACACACCCCTCAGATGCTTGCGTGCATGCAGTCACACCGTGCACATGTGACTGGTAGTGCAAATACACGCACTCTTACACTTGCACACACACACCTCCCAGGCTCTAGAGCATTAATTAGGCAGCCTACAAGTCTGCCACACCATGGTCTACCTCCATCACATGCTGGAAAACAGGCAGAGAGGACGGAGGGGCACATTTCAGTGCAGAATTTGGAGGAATTGGGAGGTGCGGCTAAAGACGATAACAGAGAAAAGAAGGAAAAAAGAGATTTCAGTCGCTTTTTCATCTCTGAAAATTGGCTCCTCCTCACCTTCAACCAACTCGTCCACTTCTTTCATCACCCATTCCCTCTGTCTTTACGCGCCTATCAGGGCACTTGGTTACTGACACCATACTGGCATCTAGAGGCCCTGTCCAGCACTGCAACCTTTGAGTGTCGCTCCATCACCACCACCCCGTCTATACTTTAATTAACCACAGCGCTGTACCTTAGGAGAGGAGTGTTTGTTGTCTTGTATCTATAGAAATCTGCACTCTCTGGGAGAGAGTGAGGCCAACAGGTTCTTTGCATTAGATAAAAGTCCAATCTGCCAGATTCTGTTGTTAAAACTGTTCTTGCATGGTGGCTTTTTAAGGATACTTGGATAACTCATCCGTACTGACATGATTCTAAAACAAAGGTGTTTATTATAAGACCGTAATTATACCCAGAAAAAGACCCGATTCTTTATTTTTAAAGTTTATATTGATTTAATTTTAATTCACCAGACAGCACAAGCTCCATTTTGCAAACTGCATGACTCAGGTTTAGGTCAAATTTTCATCATGACCTCAATCATTAATTATTCAAAACAATTAATTTCTCTTTAAACATTAAACAGCTATAGATTAATAATTTATTAATTGAATCATACATCTGTTTAGATCAACACAACACACTAGATCCACTGAACTCTTCTCTGCAAGTGTATCATCACAGAGTGAAACATAAAGGCATTAATAATTGACTCCACACTTTCACCGTTTTCAATATTAATATGAACAATATCCTCTTTAATCTAGATTTATTATCCATACCTTTTTTATTACTGGCAAGACTTTTAATTTAATAAGTTTAGCAGGTAAATGAAATAACACAGAGACGGTGTCCACAGAATGAATATACAGAATAAAACTACATTTTTAAAAAGTAAGATTAAAAAATATTTTTAAAAAAAAACAATTTTTTTATATATTAATGTGTTCCTCCATGTTTTTCATGTTCTGGTCTGATAAAATGAGCTTCAGAATCAGACTGCTGAGAGTGTGGATGCTACAAGGTTAACGTGCTTCCTCTCAGTGTGTGATGGGGCTGGATGCAGAGGGCTGTGGCAGCTGTCTGTGTGCACAGTTTGCCATACGGGGTAGAAATGCTCCTGATGCACTGATTTCCGATAGGTCTTCAACTCCTCTGCTGCTCATGGCCTGCAGCTCCTTCCTCCGTCTCTTGCTCCTCCTCCTCCTCCTCCTTATGCTCGATCAATTGACTGACGCCGCTGACCAGCTCCCACAGCACACCGCTGAGGGAGGGAAGTTATTGGAGTCGTGTGTGTGGGTGTGTGTGTTTCTGCATTAGATACCTCCAGTGGGGCTGTGCATGCTGTAACGTTTGAATAATTTGTGAATAATCTGCAGAAATTTTTCTCAGCTTCAAACAGGAAAATAACTCATGCATGCAAGCTCACCACAGTGGACCGTGGTGGTGAGTTTGATCTGCAAGCATGAGGGTTTCACGTCAAATATGCATTTCTAAAGTAGGGGACTTGCTTTTAATTGTTTATAATCATGTTCATCCTACTCAGTTATTGTACAGTAACTGCAGTGATCTATCTATCTATCTATCTATCTATCTATCTATGTGCATGTATACATTCATGACTGGTCTAAAACCTTCAGTACACAGCAGATATGTGTGCTTTGTTTCATGCATGTGCACACACACGCACTAATAAACTTTAAACATGCATGCTCCATCTGAAGAGCAGAAAACAAACTGGGGAACAGCATGTGAGAACAGCTGCTCAAAGCTTTTTCTTCATTCTGGACACCATGTTTTGTTGATCCGGGTCGTGTCGGACATGTCTGCAGCTCTACATTCAGCGCATTCTGCAGCTTTACAGAAATGGAAAACAACTTCCAGCGTTGTGCTGAAATGAAACCGTTAGATGGCATATACATACGTGTATATTGCTGGGGTGTAGCTTGTTGGCAGAAAATGAACCAGAATTTTCACAGATCTGGTTTGATATGGACCACAATCTGCATTTAGAAATATTAAGCCAAACTTCTGGACAGGATAAACATGGTAAAATAGGGTTTATTTTTTAACAATTCTGAAATTATTTTAAAAATGTATTTTATGTGATATTAATTTTATTAATCTGGAATTTAAAAAAAACATTATTATCACATAACTAATGCCCAAACAAACATTTTCAGTGATTTGTAAATCAATGGCACAAACATAATTTAAGATTGTAGTAATCAAAATTATATCTGGAAGGCTAGACGATTGCAGGTTATTTTATTTTACTGTCAGAAAAACTCAAGCTAAATGTGGTCTGGTAAGCAGCGTGAGGAACTAAAAGGGAATTAGATATTTATTGCTAATAAGTAAAGTAGGTCTGTCAAAGAAGCATCTATACATAAGCCCCAAATCCCCGCATTAGACAACAAGCATAAATGTCCAGTCAGCACTTTAAAGAGCACTCTACCAACCACAGAAGAAGAAGGAGTCATGCAACAGATGGGGAGGGCCCCATGGGGACCTGGCCTTAGGATCATGGAGTCAGTTTGGAATTAGAGGGGAAGAAAGCAGATCTACAGGTTCCAGAAAGACAGAAAAATGTGTGAGTCAAAAGAAAAACCTGTTTTTGTAGGTTTTATTAGAATAAGCCTTTGTTTTGTTTACTTTAGTTTAAAATGTGTGCTCAATATGTGCATACATCCCAGTAACAATTCAGAAACCACTTTTCACTTTCACACAATCCCAGCTGCGAATCCAAAGCCTGTACTGGAGGAAAAACACACACACTGCTGAGTTGTTCACCTGTTTTTCTGTTGTATTTCACCTCTGAGAGCACGCTGCGGATACCAGGTGTGTGATAGAGGGTAGCCTCCTAAGGGAGCACAAGGTGCCTGCTGTCATGGCCACCAGCACAGGTGTGCATGTGTGTGTGTGTGTTAGTGTGTGGCCAGCACCCCAGGGAGCTGGTCAGCTGTTGTTTCATGCAGGAGATTACACAGCTTAATCAGGCAGTCTGATCAGGTGCAGCTGATGCTGTAGAGTCTCAGCACACACACACACAAACACACCTCCCTTTACACCCAATTAGCCCCGTTACTGAGTCGTCCACACCAGGGGACCTCAGACACATATGTACAGGTAAGCACAGCCTCACTCTTATGCAGGCCCGTACATGTAGCATGACATACACACACTCTGAATATCAGTTTTCATTGAAACTGCAGCAGTAATTATGTTGAGTCAGATCTCACACAGTCAGGTGGTCACACAGATGTGAGGTAATCTGGTGTAATTATACACTACAGGACTGATCGATGTGTGTTATCCGTTACAAACTAACAGATTCCACTAACAAATCACACTGTGCAGAATAAATTATTAATTTAACATGTTTCTAAATCCCAGTAAAATTGTGGCAATTAACTGCAAAATGTAAATGTCTAAGATAAAATAAAATAAATAAAAGACTTTAACTAATGGTAAGCCTAGATCAAATTCTCTTTTTAAAATAAAGTAATATATAATGATAATATAATGGCATTTCACAGAAAAAAGGATCAATGTAATACATTTTCAAATCTCTCTTTTTTAAAAAAGATAATTTTAAAAGAAAATATAAATATAAGTAGTGTTTTTTTTAATGTGACATAATTTATATACAGATCATGTATGATCATTCATTTTCCATGCTACTTTATCCAGCTCAGGGTTGTGGTGGGGCCTGGAGTCTATCCCAGCAGAGGTACAGGTCACCAGTCCACCACTGGGCAGCACAGAGATGATAAAACAGCAAACTTTTTATAAAAAGTTTTTAAGTATATTATGTGTAATGTTATTATGAATGCCACAGTGTAGCAAAATAGAATGATTTTATGTGAAAACAACAATAAACTACTGCAAGAAAAACTTTATTCCCTTTTTCTTGTTTTTCACATTGTTTTATAATCATAATAATAATCTTATTTCACAGATTATATCACAGATTATCATGCACTCAAGGTGCATGATTGACATAATTCTGTTTATGGGTTAAATTTTTGCTTGGTTTCTCACAGTGATGTGGAGTTAAACAACATCCGTTTCACATGTATGAATTACTAAAATCAAACAAAGACAACTAAACAAGCTAGAGTCTTTTCAGATTAAGGATCTCTCTGAAAAGCAGGTTAGAGACGAAACAAAATGAACCAAAAATAAGCCTCTCAAAATGCACTTAAACACGTGCAGATTCATTTATGAGCTTCTCATCATGGTTCCCTTTTTATTGGGATGCACTAATGTGTGTAGTGGTTAAAAGTATACACAGAGTGTGTGTTATGAAAATAACCCACGGTGCAAAACATATCTCATGGCTGTAGGAATTTGCTTCTTATGCAGTCAAGGTCTATTTGACAGGCTGGGACCACCCAATTGATTGATGGGTAACTGGTATATGGAAACAGCTGGGATGCATCAGAAATGTGACTTGGTTTTTATAGGCAGAGATTAGTGGAAGCAAAGTCTTTCTGATGAAAACCACAGAAACAGCCAATCAGAACACACATGATACAAATAGAAATGCAAAACAAAAAATCCCTCTGCAGAACAGGTGCGATGCATTTTTGTTGCATCATGTCCAGTGAGCTGGCAGCGCTGTCTCATCTTATCTGTCTTCTTACTAAACAATGTTAATACTGCTTTCAAAAGGATTTCAGACACAAGTCAGTTTATCCTGAAACTGAGGAAATTCCTGTCATGTTCACAAGTTACAGCAGCTGAGAGATTAATTCACTCTGTGCTTGGTTATAATACACAGATTGTTGGTACAATGTAATATTCAGTCATGTGTCAGATTTTAAACCAGTGAAAAGTTTGTACTGCAGGCCGATCCACCCAGTACGATCTGATCTATGACAGAGCTGTGGATCTGGTTCCAGGGTGAAGTTTAGCATTAGCATCTCCTCTTCTTTAAACATCTGTCTGTAAACATCTAGGAAGTGAAGACACCAGTTGTTCTAGGAGAGAAATGTCTCATTCTGTCCTGATGCAGGACTCTGTCCTGGACTTGCTGGATTGTTTTGTATCTCCATACCATCAGATGCAGGCTTTTCTACTGTTCACTGAAGACAAGCTGGATGCTCCCTCTCCTCTTTAGGTTATAGAACACTCTGTTCATGGTTTACTAAATTAATTTCATATAGTGATCTATCTGAATGCAGGACAGTTTGACTTAGACTCTTTTAAATGAGCTGTAGTCCAGAGAATCTCTGGATGCTGTCCACATACGGCTTCTTCTTTGCATGATGGAGCTTTAACCTGCATTTGTGGAGTTCAGGGGGAACTGTGTTCACAAAATGTGATTTCAGGAAGTTGGTTTAAAAATAACCGAGAGGAGCCAGATGAGGTGGCTCGGGCATCTGGTTAGGATGCCTCCTGGACGCCTCCCTGGTGAGGTATTCCGGGTACGTCCCTGTGGGAGGAGGCCCCGGGGGAGACCCAGGACATGCTGGACCGATTACATCTCGCGGCTGGCCTGGGAACGCCTCGGGATCCCTCCCGCCTCCACCTCCAGATAAGCAGTAAAGACTGGATGGATGGTTTAAAAATATCTAAAGACATGAGAATGACTTTTCTTTAGTATATGTGCAAAAAACACAGAAGAATAACCCGAATAACTTCAAAAGATAAATAAAAAGTACACAAAACAAAATAAGATGAAAGAATGAAAACGTTAATAAACAACAAGAGTGTGAAGCGTAATCTCTCAAAACACACATATTTAAACAGGATATTTACAAAAGTAGAAAATAAACAGATGAAATAAACAAACAGGCCACATAAATGATTTGTTCTAACAGCCAGAAGCTTCTTTCTCCCTGCAGCCTTTGTGCTGCTTTATAAACCAGATCACGCTTGGACATCGCCTCCTCTCCACACACAAACCGAAACAACCCATCTCTGTTAGGAAATACTCTGTGTGTGTGACCATGTGCATGGTTTGAGCTGTTTGAAGCAGATCTGAAAAAAAAGATTTGTTTCAGATGTTATAAACAGTGAGATAGGTAAATGTTTGTGTTCATGGGACCATTTTTATCATATAATGATGTGAATATTCCTAAAAGGTAATATGCACTATCAATATTAGTTTCTTTTGTGTTATTATTAATAATACACTCACTGTGTTATCATTAATGTAATTAGTGAATAATTATCAGTAAAAGTAGCACAATGAGATGCAATTCAGCTGGGTGCTGGGTATAAGCAATAACTCTACTGTGTATTGATGAAGTGCTCATTTTGTGACTATTTAGATTACACAGATTAATATTTTGGTCCCTGCAGACAAAAATACAAATTTTGTTATGTTTCCCTTGTCCAGTCCTCAATGTGAGAGCCTGGTGCTCAGTACATACAGCCGATTACCATGTCATGTTGTTATCATACATTCTAACAGATTATCAATCACAGTTGTCATGTTTTCTACTTTATAATTCCAGTTTTATTCATACAGTATATACAGCCTTGTTTCAATCTTGTTCCTTTTATTTACAGTAAAATTCACATCCATGTTTTGGATGTGCATCTTCATCATATCTGATATGATATCTAGTTTGAAATGGATCAACTTAGATGGATAGAATATAATCATTAATAAAAAAGATTTGACACATAATAACTTTTCCCATATTTTCCCTGTGCATTTAAACCCACATAACCTACCTTTTGGCAGTTAATCTAATTAAGATCTAAATATGATGCCATGTTTGCCACACGGGGAAGCTTTGAAACTGTCAACCTGCTGAGCTGCAGCTTTACTCAGTATTAATAAAAAAAAAACTGCTGCACTTGCTGACAAGAGGGGCACACACAGCGCTTACTAACAAAGTTTCCTACGCTGCTGACATCATCTGACTAACAGAAACATATATGTGTATGTTAATTGCTCTTTTTAATTACGTTTGCCACAATCACCCTGTTTACTGATGTATTAGAGACGACTTTTACTGTTTGGACAGCTGTGTTTGAAGCGAACATGCTCTGGATATGTTTACATTCCATCAGGTGAAGCGACATCATTAACCCACACAGGTGTTTTCACTGCTGCAGACATACAGCCTCTGTAAAGCCTCTGAAAAGTGATGTTGTATTTAAAAAAGTACACAGAAGACACTTGTCATTAAATGTATTTTGATTTCTGTGTTTGGAAATGATATTTGTACCGTATAATATTTATTTCATGATTGGACCTGTGTAGTGAAACAGGGTGCGCCGGTGCAGTGCCATGTAATAGTTAATGCTTGATGACTGTGATATTGTTTACAGGTGAGTTTTGTTCACATCACAGCTGACAGTGTGGAACTCAGTGTCCCCCCTCAGACTTCAGCCCATCTATCTGTCCCTGTGTAGTCCATAAACTGAGACTTGGGAGTCCTCTGCGATACTAGAGATGGGCCTCTGAGATTCGTCACATCGCAGATTTTTGGAGACTCCTGCAGTGCGTCCTCTGATGTGTCCTGGGGGCTGACAGGAAGACAGACACAGCCTCTATGGCTGTCGCTGCCTCAGTCTTTATTTTTTCCTGATGCTCTCTCTCACTCTTCCTCTGCTTCCACTCTCTCCCTCTCTCTATCTCATGCCACTGTCTGTCTGGAGATTAATTAAATGGCTACCCAGCCAGCCACTGCCACACCAGCCATCATCAAACTCTCTCCTCACCATCAGCTTGCTGCCACAGTGGGGATGGAGAGAGACTTTTTCTGCATGTGAGGCAATACACACTCATAAAATAAATGTGCTTATCATTCTACACAACTGCACATTGTGTCATTTTTTTCAATGTGTTCATTGTTGGCTGTCATTCTGTTGTTGTGTCTTTATAAGTGCACGTGTGTGTGTGTGTGCAAAGATGTATGAAATGACAGGGATCCGAGTGTTTATCATTTGCCATTATTACCGTCATTGCAGTTAGCACTAGCATGAGCGGTGTGTGTGCTCCAGCCGGTCTTATCATTACAGTCCTGCCTTGCCGTGGCTCTCTAGTTGACAGGTTACCGTACAGACCCCCTCTCAAGAATTTCCCCCACTGTCATGTCGCTGAAGCCTTTCTCTTCCTTATGCACTTCAGTTTTCACTTTTTTCTTTGTTCTTTTCAGTCTTTAAGGAAGTGTGTTGGCGTAATGTTTATATACGCGAGTTAAGGTTGGAGGGGTCGGGTCAGTGAAGCTGGCAGCTCAGTCCTCCGCCGCTCGGCTTTTCAGGTCCTAATTGAAACATTCTGTCAGAGTGACAAACACATTTGCATCCCTGTGTTGTTTGTTCTTACTTTTTCTCTTCTTTAGCCGTTCAACTCTTTGAGTGATGGGGCACTGATTAACAGATCTCACATATACAATATTCACAAGCACGCTGCTCCGCTAACAGAACAGGGAGCTGTTGAATACGGCTTTAACTTCCCATCCTGACAGTAACGGGAAGGTTACTGGAGAAAACTGGGACGGGAACATTTAGCTCATATAATGAAGTGAGAGATTTAAATTCCAGTGCTACAATAGCGGTCCTTAGCTTCTAGCTAGCAGGCTCACACAATGCTAGTATGTTTAGCAGGTACTGTATATGGCTTACAAAAAAATAATGCAATATTAGTTTTTTTCTGTAATATTTTACATTTTCCTCCTTTGTAAATATGAGGTAATAAATAAGAAAGCAATTCAGATAGTTTTCGTGTCTGTCGTTACATGAAAAACTTTTAACTGTAAAATAAATAATATTCTTGCTTAATGAAGGTTTAATGTGATTATTAGTAGAGCGGGTTATTTCTTAACCAGTAAGTTAGTGGTTCAAATCCCGGCTCTGGTGTCCACATGTTGAAGTGTCCTTGAGCAAGACACTGAACCCCCAGTTGCTCCTGGTGCTGCGTCACCGGTGTGTGAATGTGTGTGTTTGTGTGAGCGAATGGGTGAATGTGTCGAATAGTGTCAAAGCACTTTGAGTGCACTGATGTGTAGAAAACTGCTACACAAGTACAAGACCATTTAGGTATGTCTGTTTTGTCAGGCCTCCCTCTAAAACCTTTGTTCTAACAGGTTAATTTCTGAAAAAGCCATGATAACCCATTTATTATTTACCAATGGGTGTATTGAACTTTAAACTTACAAACATATTAAATAAGATAATTTAAAATAAGTTTTGATCTTGTGTATAAGACCACACAGTGCTGAGTGAAGTGGGCCACTATTTTTTGACCTATACTTTGCATACCTGCCTGTGACGACTCCTTCATGGACTACCATGGACTGTGTGCAAAACATCCTAAGCTTGGCACACTAAGTTGATCCATTGCCGTCTGTCTACTTTCCAGACACGCAGCAGCTCTTCCATGGCGTTCAGGATCGCATTAGCTGTATGCGAGCCACGGATTTTCACGTACATGCAAACATGGCTGTTTTTTTAACCAATGCACAGTGAGACTCAACAAAGACAGCCACAGTTGTCTGAGCTCCAAATATCAGTTGTAAAACGTTTTTGTCATTCTGCAGTTGTGTCCATCTCAGATATCAGCAAAACATTTTCCCACACAGTGACATTCTCAAACTTTTTCTCGTTCTTGACGCTCACTATGTTGTGATCACGTGGACTGTGCATGCAGCATGACCCAGCCAGGAAGATGTGCTTGAAAGAAAAGCTGGAATAGATTTCCTGGATCGGCAAATTTTGACGCACGCCAATTTGTCCGATTAACAATTTTTAACTTATATCGGCCAGATATCCGATACTGCTTTCTGATCTCAACAGCCCTAGGAGCTTTAACTAGACCTAAGAGATCTGAACACACCACTTTTAACATCATTACACTGGTTTCCAGTCAGTCACATAATAGATTTTAAAACCCTGCTGATTGTTTATAAGTCCCAAAACAGTTTAGGCCCAGAATACATCTGTGATATGTTCA
>JBAMHV010000012.1:25401897-25413891 GCA_037177535.1 Pseudomugil gertrudae
CCATATGTATTCTCAAGCCATGGTGTCAAATTAATGTTACTGTATTATGAGGTGTATAATAAATGTAGGCTGGACTATGCTATGCTGGACTATGTTATATATATGTAAAGCAACTAAGCAAGGAAGGAGGCAGAGGACTAGTCAGCATTAAGGCCACTATCCAAGATGAAACATACAAGCTCCATGAATATATCAGGAAGTGGGCACCTAGGGATGAAGCACGTAGTGAATGTCTCAGACAATGAATTCAGGAGGAACACTACATGGAAGAACCATCACTGGAGGAAAAACCCCTGCATGGGATGTACCACCAGCAGATTACCAAAGTGGCCGATATAAACAAGTCCTATCAGTGGCTGGAGAGGGCTGCACTGAAGGACAGCAAAGCGGCACTAATCATGGCAGCACAGGAGCAAGCCCTGAGCAAAAGAGGGACCGAGGCTCGGATCTACCATACCAGGCCCCGAGGTACAGACTGTGCAAAGGAGCCCCTGAAACAATCCAGCACCTCACAGCAGGGTGCAAGATACTGGAAGGTAAAGAATAAATGAAGCGCCATAACCAAGTAGCATATACAGGAACATCCATCCTCCATCCATTTTCTACCGCTTATTCCCTGAACGTGGTCATGGCGGGGCTGGAGCCAATCCCAGCTGACATCAGGCGAGGCTACTATACTAAACAGAAACATCTGTGCAGAATATGGACTGGAGACCCATAAGTCCTGGTGGGAAACACCTCCCAAGGTGGTGGAGCATGAGAAGGCTAAGATCCTCTGGGACTCCCAGATCCAGAGGGATAAGATGGTGGTGGCCAACCAGCCGGACATAGTGATCATGGATAAGCAGCGGAGGAAAGCATTGATATATCCATCCCCAATGATGGAAAAAGGAGCATGAGAAAGTGGAGAAATACCAAGGCCTCATGGAAGAACTAAGGCCTGGAGGGTGAAAGAAACAGTAGTGCCCATAGTCTTCAGAGTCTGATTGAAGCAAAATGTGACTGTATGATCCTCAGCATGCATTATATTCCACATAACCAGAATCAATACTCTACACATTAAACTTGACCTTGCTTTGTTATTTCCACTCATTTTATTCTCAAGCTTGGGTGCCTCAGATGTGCTCTGCATTCATCATAACTCTAACTCAATTGCAATTATTTCAGATGAAGCTAACCTCATGCATGTTTACTCGGGTTTATGATCTGGCTGTTTTCTATTTTTTACGTCTACAGCATTCTGTGCTTTTATTTTTTGATTCAACTGAAAGGATTGTATGAAATGAAAGAAGTTTTATGTTCCAGATTCCACTGATAGCTCTTATGCCTTTATAAACATGCATATTTATTAGTAAATTAATAATGCTTTCATGGGTAAATCGTTAATCTAGTATGTCAGCATCCTTCCGGGTCACAGTGGGAGTGGAAAGCAAAAATGGTCACAGTGAAAGTTGTGAAAGAGGACCATGCATACACACTGCTGCAAAAATGTGGTGAAAATCACCCTCATTAAAGACACAAGAGTTGCTTTGACTCTTGTTAAGCAGGTATCTGAAGATGTAACTCAGAAAGCTCAAAAGCAAATCTGTAGCCACGGCCATGATAAGGAAGCCTGATACTAAGAGGGAGAACATGTGACAGAACATGCAAAATGAGCACCCAAATCAGGATAGCATCATGCTTACAATGAAAGAAAAAAGAAGCTTTTCAAAATAATTTCTTTAAAGATTTTGTTTTCAATTCTAATTTACAAATGACAAGTTTGTATTTGTATTCAAAATGTGCCAATAATTAGTAAATTTGTAGTTTGTATAGTATTCCTCTAATTTTGATCGAATGGTAGACAGAGAGAGGTCGGTTTTCCTGCAGGGGAGTTTGCATCGGAGTCGGAGTGGGGGCAGATTTAAGATGGAAGAAGATGCTGAGAGACTGAGGTGTTCAAAATTGTTCAGGTGACACAGTTTTAACACACAGTTAAAATCAAAGTAAACAAGTAACAAATAAAATGTCTGTTGAAGATGATGGACAGTTGCCTCCATTGATCGCATGCTGGTAATTGCTCACTCACATGTGGTTAATTTGACTGGCACACCAGCCTAAGAGTTACACGGCCCACCTAAAATCCTCCTGAACCTCCTGATTAGACCTGGTTATTAGACCTCCTGCGGATTTCAGTTGTGGTATTTTGCAGCAAACGTGATGACATTAAATATGTGGTACAAGTTTCGGGTGCAGAGGAGACCACTGGGCTCTCTCCAGAGGGAGGACGAGAGAAGCAGAACAAGCTCTGAGGAAGAGAGCCATGTGCCCACCCAAAGCTCCATCCAGCAGGGACGACAACGGCACGGACAGTAAAAGGATTTTCTTTAACAGAAGAAGTTTTCAAGACAGCAAACTATTATCAGATGCATTTTCAAACACAGTGTACATTCATGACTGCTTCTGAAAAAGGACTTTATAGCAGGCAGCGCTCTCCCATTTAACCTGTACTGGTACCACCTCTAAACCTTCTAGTGGTGGGAAGTACGTGACTGCACTGACTCACATTCAGCCCTGGGTCAGAGTTTGAACTCTGCAGAGAGAGCAACATGTGAAGGAAAAGATGCCAACGTGAGAGATGAAGGTTTTAGATTCAGCAGGAACAAAAGCAGAGAATAAGGATGATGATGGGGATGATGGTACAGAATCAGAGGATCTATCCTTTTCCTCTATTTCAGCTGGACCACATGGCATGTTTTCACCCTCCATTGAAAATCTGAGTGATTTTAGTTACAGCCTGCATGTCTTATAAACTGATTTCTTTTTAACCTGTATTCGGTGTCATTCACTGACTGTGTATATTACACCTCTACATCAAAAACTTTCAATAACATATAAACTTGACTGGCTAAAACTGTGTGTGAACATTGGGGAACAGTGGGAACATGGTGACATGAGGAACATCCAAACCCAAATAATCCTTCTACATGGACACGTCACCCAGACGACCACTTCTTCTTCTGCAGCAGCATCATGTTCAAAATTAGAAGTGGAGTCTTGTAGCGTGCATGTGATGAACATGCACGTGTGAATCTCTTGGAAATGGATGATCCTTACAGCTGTGAGTGTTTTAGTGTTGGTGTGTGTGTGCTGTGCATATCTATTTGTGGGCTGGGGGATCCTTTCCTGCAGGTCTAATTACTTTAATGAGGGATGTCTCCATCTCTATCAACCCTACCCAAGGGGGCACATTAACATTCCCCCCACATAGTCATACACATAACACTCACAATTAACCACAAATTCATCAGCAGAGTAAATACGATCTCTTGCCGTGTGAAACTTTTCTTACAACCTTCCTTCTAAAGGAAAACAAGCTCGATCCCTGGAGTCAAGAGATTCAGCCCAGACTACACTTGATTTCTGAGGCACAATAAATATGTCTGTCTTAACTTTCAGCAGACACTATAAAGGAAAAAAAGTTTTTCCTTTCTTATTTAACATATAAGACAATCTGCAACCAAGTCATTATTAAGCTGCACTGTTTACCTCTCACCCTTTCTTCCAATTTAGAATCCAGGAAACCATCTGACAGCTGGAAATCTAATGATGTTTCTGTTGTGACCCACCACTTTAACCCATGCTGTGTGTGTGTGTTTCTATGTGTCAGTTGTGCTTCAGAAACCAGTGTTACCAAAATTACACAAAGCACAATGAGCTGCAGCTTTATTCATGAGAGTTGTGAAACCCAGAAGGGTTCCTTTTTATTAAACTGATCTGATGAGGAAAGCCCAAAGAAAAGGAATAAACATGCTGAAATGTGGACGTTCTCGCGCTACTCCTGATGGCACGGGGAGAGTTGCAGCTCGTGGCTGCTCTCTGGTGTTCCAGACTGCAAACTGCAGCAGTAGACCATGTAGGCCAGTGTTTCTCAACCCTGGTACCCCTGACCTGCATGTCTTAGAAGCACCCCTATTTTAACACACCTAAATGTAATAAATGCTCGTTAACAGGCTGCAAAGAACTTGATGAGAAAGTTTTTTCATTTGAATAAGACATGCAGGGCAGGGGTACATGAGGACCAGGGTTGAGAAACACTGACGTAAGCTATGGAGGATGAAGCTCAACATTGTTATTTTTCTTTCTACTCAGACTCACATGCTTTATGTCAGCTACCAGAAAAAGAAATCTTTGTATGTTATAGTAAGTAAGTGTTCAGGAGCCCATCAGTATTTAGTTTTGTCATTTAACTATTGTTTCCTTGACATTAGATGTCATGTCATTTATTAAATAATTGTTGAATTGATATCCATATCAGGAATGGGGGACACTAAAGCTCTGGGTAAAGTGACGTTGACTGATCAGTCTACTTTCTGTCTACCCTGTCCCATGAATTAATATTGTATAATCTCACAAATGTATGCATTTACAGTCTGCTTTTTTTTTCCTAGCAATACCTCGTGGCTGTTGCTGTGGCAACAGTTGCATTTTGCCTGCCTGGTGTGTTTAAATTCATCTTGTTTTTAAAGAATAATTGTCTTCTTCTCCATCTAGGCTAACTGCTCTGCAAGGTTTGTCCATGTTTGCAATATGTTAAGATGGAAAACCAGGTTAATAACCAGCTTCCTACCCATTGGAATGGTGAAGTCAACCTAAGTAATCGAGTATTTTAATTCTGCTTTGCAGTACAAGCTTCTGCTCTGTGTCTGGTTTTGTGTTATTCTGAGGGAATGTAAAATGATCATCCCTCAGATTAATTTGCTTTGTTTATGATCACCTGATTTAATCATTACAGCTTCAAACAAAATCAGTTTAAACGGTGTCTTAAAATAAAGCATAGATATTTGAAAATAAAGGTTAATTCAAGTTTTGCATTCTTCAGCCTGACGGTCATGTGTATAATCCCACAATCGTACGGTGGAGAACAAGCTCCATGATGATCAACATCGCCTGTGTAAACAGTTGCTTTCTGTTCCCATTTACAGGTGCAAGGAAGGTACACTCTGGACATGTCACCAGTCCATCAACGGGCCAACACAGAGAGACAAACAAGCACACACTCACTTTCACTCCTTGGGAGAATTCAGAGTAACCAGTTAACCTAACGTGCGTCTTTCGACAGTGGTGCACATCAGAGTACTGCTGTAAATGTTCACAACACAAATAATAAGCAACCCTAATTTTCAGCACCAACCACACAGCAGTAATTATATATATATATATATATATATATATATATTACACATTACCAATTTTTGAGGTAAAATCAGCCTGAAAAAACATCAAATATGATGCAATACATGTTATATTATGCTATTGCATGACCCGTACAGCCTCTAGAGCATTGTTGCACTACCATGTCTCCTTAGAAGGGATTATTAAAAAGTTAGAAATAGGAACTGAGCGAGCTTTTACTTAAATGCATGTGTGAATAAGCTTCAGCAAAGTGTTTGTTGGCTGTTAGAAAACCATCCTTGCTATCTTTTACATACCGTATACATTAATTTTGTTCCATATTCTGCATTTCTTTCCATTTCTACACCTTCTTATTTAGTTTTTAATTACAGCATCTTTCTAAAGGTTTGCGCACGGCTGTTAAACAGGCCTGTTGTCTGTCCTTGTTTTTTTATCCAGTTGAATGAAAATAAAGTCACACAGTAGACTAAATATTGGCTTGAATCATGTAGCACAAAGTATATGTCTATATGTATATATATAAAGGCTCTACAATTATAGGTGCAAACATGAAAATGGTAACCAGGCTCTGATTTACTCCTAAAGCATCAATAAATGGTTTGAAAAACAACTAAAAATACTCTGAAAATGTAACTTTTTAAAATATTTCCTGCAAACCAACAGCAAAACAAGGCCTGTTGCACGTCAGTGTGCATGACTTGTGGCAGCACTTACTGAAGACAGGGCATAGTGGCCTCAGAAATGAATCAGCAGGAAGATGCTGAGAGCAAAATGTAAAGAAGCTAGAAATATGAGTTTAATTCAGCCTTTGTCAGGCACTTTGCAAAGAAAGCCTACCTGGCTAAATGAATAGGCGACGTTGTCAGGGTTTAGTGGAGCCAGCCGACTGTGAGGCTGCCGTATAATACAGCTGCTGTCAGGACTGACAACTCTCAGAAACACACACCTCTAATCTCACCCCCCTTTACTCTCCTCTTCAACCATAACACAGGAAAAATGACACTCTGTGCAAATATTAAACATCTTCCAAGGCCTATTCCAACATCTTCTTTTCAGTATCACTGTTCCTACCCCCCCAGCCCACCCCACTCCCGTTCGCTCTCTCCCATCTTGTCTTGTCCTCATCTCCTCAGAAGCCCTGGCAGCCGGATCATCTCCGTCTCTTAGTGTCAATTAAAAGTGAAATATCTGCATTTGTCAACATATCATTTGTGCTGGGCCCGTGATGCACTGCTGATTTGTCGACCGATTCCTGACACCGGGGAGGGAATGCCGAGGCGGCAGTCTCCCTCATTAGACCTGGAGCTGGCACCATGATGGCTGACACCGCCGGGAGGCTTCGCTCCCCACCGACATGATACTAACCCAGGAACAGGCCTCGTCTGTCAGCCTTGTCACTTGCCAGCCAGGCACCCAGTCATAGCGAGCGAGGGGCAGATGGGTAGAGGATGAGGTGGGGGGAGGGTGTGAGGGCGCATGATGCACTCCTTTCTGAAAGCCAGGGAGACTATAATGAAGTTTATTTGTAAAGCATAGTGTCAATACACTGTATATCATAATGTTTCCAAGTGGCCCAGGTTTGACATGTTGGAGCGCTGACAGAAAAATCTCCTCATAACAATCTTCATCATTCAGACAAACTAAGGCAAAAATCACTCAGCGAATAAAATAATACCGATGTTAAGGGCTGAAAATAAATGTAAAAAACTGTAGGTATTAGGTTAATACAAAATTACACAGCTTATGTGGATTCTTTCAATACTGTGCCCTTTAAGATCAAAACAGTATCAGTACAGTAGAAAAGCACGAATTTAACTTGCTGAGGAATTTATTTTTCTTCAGGTCTCTGATGAAAACGTATATGAGCTGCTCTCTTTGCAACCACAATGTTTACAGGAAAACCTTTGGAGTCATGCAAAGGGAACACATGTGACATTTGTTAAAAATTGAAACCAGTGAAAACAGTGTGTGCTACTGGTGAGGAGTAAATGAAAATGGCACAGAACACAAATAAAACGTTTTAGACGTGCAAAATAAGGAAAAAATGTTTCAGGGTGGATGTAGATATCTCTGGAGCTGTAACTCATAGAACAAGATGTGAACTGTGCAAAGGCTGCCTCTGCGGTTTGCATTTATTCATCCAGTTTCAAAAGACTGTAGCATTTTTTCTCCATTTGTCCAAAAGATTTAATCTCCTCCATAGTGTAACTATATCCGTTCTGATTGGCTGCTTGTACTGTTTCTAGAAACCAAGTTAAATACTCATCCACTGCTTTATTTATAAGTTACTTTGCATTAATATTGATGCATTTTTAATTGTGTCCTATGTTTTTTTCTTGCTTTTTGCATTTAATAAAATGATGTTTAAATAAAATGAAGTTAAAGTCAGACACACTTCAGTCAGTGGAATCCAGCAGCAGCTTTTTTTGTGTTGGTAGGTTGATAGTTGATCTTTTTATGAGTTCTTGCTGCAGTATATGTATTTTTTATGGTCTTTTATAACTCTGTGAGCCTTTCTGACTTTATCGTACCAATTTGGTATTTTAAGGGTTCATATTCTGCACAATTTTCTTTCAAATCTGTAAACATAGTTTTGTTTTACACTTTGGAAAGAGCTTAAAGCTGTCATCTAAGTGTTTTTAGACACCATGAAATCCTTGTATTTGATACTGTGACCTAAGAAACCAAAGTTTAAAAATGCAACAAGATATGACAACATTGACTTATCCAAGGAAATGATCAGCATGATGGTAAATTATGGAGATTAAAAACATTGTTTGACCCCAAACATGTGGTTCATGTCCTGGTCCTAGCAGACAGAAGCAATCCTCCATTCCTCAATCCACTTGTCTTTATCCTCAGAAAAATATTCATCTGTTTGGAACTTCTTATAGATTGGAATATGAATTTCCCAAATTTACACCAGGTAATCAGATTACATGGGCATCTGGAGCACAGCTGGAGAAGTCAGATCACTTCTAAACTCGGTTTGACTCGCTGTCATCACATCCCAGCTATGAATGCAGTGTGAACCATCTCACCACATTTTTCTGCAATGTCAAGCTGTTTGTCAAGACGTTACTGACAAGCTCTTCCTCTCCAAAGGGAAGGGTGGAAAACAGAGCCAGTCCTGCAGCATGGCTTCAGGGGCTGGTTAACTGACAGCTACAACATGCTGGAGAAGGAAAGATTATTGACAGCTGTCGCAGTCAGCAGCAGTGTGTCTTCGTTTAGGCTACTGGTGTGAATCCACAGAGGTTGCTGATTGTGTCCAGACCATTATCAACAACCACCATCAGATGGACTTCATATAAGTCATTTCAGGCATCAGAAAAATCCTGTTTGGCTTTTTGTTTCTAACGTGCCCATCAGCATGTGGATTGTCTCAGGTCTCCTGAAACTCTCTGGTGGACTTCTCAGATAAACCTGCACCTTTTTACCTGCAGATTTTCTCTTTTTCTCTGCATTTGTCATCACACCTGTAACTTGTATTGACCTGCTTGTAAATTAAAACAAGATTTAAAGCCCATCGACTCAATATAACATTGTCTTACTGGTAAGGCAAGTCCACATGTCAAAGTGTCCTTGAGCAAGGCACTGAACCCCCAGTTGCTCCCAGTGCTGTGAATGTGTGTGTGTTGGTGTGAGCGTATGGGTGAATGTGTCTAATAGTGTCAAAGCACTTTGAGTGCACTGATGTGTAGAAAAGTGCTATACAAGTACAAGACATTTACCATTTAAAGTATTTTAGGTTTCCATGAAGGCTTCTAAAATAATTTCCCTGAAGGTCATCACAAAGGGATTATTAAAGTTAAGTCTAAGTCTAAACTAAGTCTTTGTTTTCTCTCTGAGTGGACATTTTAGATCCCTTTATAATTTATAGCATGTTCCTGGTGAACCGTTTGGTTGCAGCCTCATCGTATAAAGGTCGTGTTCTGATTGGATGGCTTTGTCATTCCTCCCACATTCCACATTAAAACGGTTGTTCTGATTGGATATCGTTGCTACTGTGTAATTTAGTTTAGTTTTTATTGGTCCACAAAATTATCAATACGTTATAGTGTCCATCCCCCTGATATAGGTTTTATTTAGTTATCGTTTCATGTTTGTTGAGAAAAAAATGCATTGACAAAAACTAATAAAAATTATTTTGTCAACAAAATTAACACTGTAATTTTTAAGTATCCAAAATTTAGGTTTGAATATGAAATTATACACGTAACATTTTTATAGTTCTATAAATATAAAAATATTTCACCGTTAACTAAAAGCCATGTAAATATATGAATCATAAACCAGATTTGTTTCATTTTATTAAATAAGATTATCCAAATTTATTACACATCTGGTTAAGTAAATGGTAGTAATAGAAGGAGGAGTGATAATAGTGACCAGGGACAGACAACCACTCACATTCATTCCTATGGAGAATTTAGAATGACCTTTAACCTAACGTGCAGGTCTTTGGATGGTGAGATGAAGCCAGAGTACTGGAGAGGACCCACTGTCATGGGTTCTGGTACTATTGGCCCTGCTGTGCCCCTTTCCCTGTGGGTGTGTGTGTGTGTGTGTGTGTGTGTGTGTGTGTGTGTGTGTGTTGTCTTTGGGTGTGGTTTCTCATTCACTAGTCTTCAGGCCAGCTGCTGCTCATCTTCCCAGGTGCCATCCATCTCATCATCCCACCAGCAGTATATCCTTGCCGACCCTCCCTGCATTCAACGCCAGATTGTTGAACAAACATGTGAGATCTGGCTCTCTGTTTTTGTTAAGGAGTTGGTTTGCTTGCTCTGGATTGAGAAACTAATCTATTCATCTACCTTTTCAGAAGAACCTCTCCTGTTTGGACCAACCTCCCCACGCTGTCTTTTCCACACCTGCTTCCACACCTCACCCCCCTGCCTGATTCCTCCGTCTGCCTGCAGTACCCACCACCTCTCTGGATCATCTCCCTGGATCACCTTCTGTAAATAAAACACTCCATTCACTCGGCTACTCCTTCTGCCTGCTTATTGGGTCCACTCCCTTCACCTTGTGACACCCACACAGGGAGAACATGCAAACTCCACACAGAAAGGTTTGGACCCCACCCCCCAGCCGAGGCTCCAACCAGCAACCTTCTTGCTGTGAGGCCATAGTTCTAACCAACCTTGCAGCCCGTAGCAACAATATTATTTAGTTTCTTTAAATGAATTTTACAGAAATGTTAACAGATCAGAAAACTTCATCAGGAAGTAATCAGCACTTGTTGTTTTTCCTTTAATCGCAGCACAGTGACAACATACCATCTTAGTTTCAGCATTCTTGGATTGTCTGCCCCCACAGTGTGGAGGATCAGGGAGGATGAGGAGGGCTATTCACTGGCAGTCATTAAGAGGAGACACACTAACCATCAGCAACCACCCTGGGTGGGAGTAACTCAGAGACACAAAGGAATGCACCATTACAGCTTCAAAGAGAAGCGGAGAGATGGAGGGGAACACTGCAGCGTGTTCAGGCTGAACAAGTGAGAAAACAAGATGTTTGGGAAAAAGAGGAGCGATGTGAAGCTATCAACAAGTCATTTAATCTTTCCCTCTGCTTTTTTATTTACAAAACAGACTTTGTATTTAATAAAGTCCTCAGTCCTCACCGAGCTCACAGTCTGAAACAGAAATATATTTATTCCTCTTTTCATGCAGCTAAACACGATGTTTATTTCCACAATGAGTAAACAAACGCGAATGTGTTGCAGGTGGATGCTAAATGAGCGATGTTTATTACTTTGTTTGACTCATATCTGGAAAAAAATCTGGTAAACTTCAGAAGAATTCCTCGGCTCAGAAACATGTACGGAAGCTTTTCAGCTTCTCGTGAAGTTTATGTTTAAAGCTGAAGTGTAAATGAAGTGATCTGGTTTGGGTTGTCCTGCTGGTATCCTTACCTTTATAGGCATGGAGCTGATCAGGTCTGAGGCTACAGCAGCTCTTTACTGCATCATGTGGTCGTAGAGGTTCTCTGTCATCTGTTCACATAACTTTTGTAACCACATCTCTTTTCGCCTCTGTTGCCTGAACATCACTCCTGATGAGATTTTCTCTTCCAGGAGACTTACTTATCATGTCATTGGTCCACTTGCCTGCTCACTCTCCACCCACAGGCAACTGTTTCTAGCTACCACACAGCCCTCTTACCTCTGTACACTCAAGTAGGACAGACTGGTTTAACACCAGTCTCACATCAATCTCTTTGCTAACTCATCTAAATATCCTCCCTGATGGAAGCTCCAGAAACCTCCAACCTCGGTGCTGTTTTACCTCCTGTAGATAAAGGTTTAATTGAAAAGTGATTTTGCATGTTTGTCTGATTCTTTAATATTTATATTCTTTGTGAGAATGAATGAGGTTTAAAAAGGTCTGATGCATCAGATCAGATTTAGAAATCTTAGAGAAAAAATCGGATCAAACAGATCAGGAACTAAAAGAGTTAGCTGGAAAATCTTCATTAGAGAGCTGAAGCTTCTTTTTATAGAAGCTAATAGCTAATAATATGTAAACAGAATTCCTGTAAAGATACACTGCATAACTTTACCACCTTAAAACACATTTTGATGGAAAACTGATGTTTATTATGCACTTTCCTGGAACTGTTGTAGCTCTGCAGCATCTCAGGGCAGAGAAACTACAACCGTTTTTTTTCTGTCTAAAGTCTCTTCCAGCTGTGCTTTGCTTTACCACGTCCCACGTTAGCAACTGGACATCAACGCACTGGCTGTTATGCGTGTATATGCATAACAGCCAGTGCGTTGATATATGCATAACTAGACATCAACAGTGCGTGTAT
>JBAMHV010000012.1:25423843-25434844 GCA_037177535.1 Pseudomugil gertrudae
AAGAGCAGGTTCTGTTGTTTGGATCAGACAGAAGGAGCACTGCTGTACAGGCCGGAAAAAGTCGCTCAGATTGTCACCTGCTGCATAACATCGCCAAGCAACATGGGCTAGAACACACGCTAAATCCTCATTTAAATGGGCGTGTCTCCAACACTTTGCAACCGCTGTCCTTTGCGTCAGCAATTTTGATAAATCACGTACTAACCACGGTCCCGCCCCACACGCTAAATTCTAGATCCCACACGCAAATTAGTACGCGCAAATTGAGATCTTAGTAAATCTGGCCCTTAGTCGATTAACAACTGTTTACCTCGACAATAATATCTGTGTTCAGTTACAAAAGGAGTAGAATGCTTACAGAAAAACGTTTCCTAACCATAAAAAAATTACATAAAAACATGTGAACTTCCCCATAGGAACAATGTGTTGTTCAATCTCGTCTCATGAGATCAGTTTGAGCTTCTTATGTATCATTCTGTGATCATTGCTTTCTGAATTACTTCTCCTAAGGGTATCTTAAGAGCAAGACATAAGCTAAAAAGAGAAAAGTGAGCAATGATATTTCTCACAGAGACATTACTGAGACAATGGTTGGAAGTTAGGATGTCAAATTGAGACATAAATGAGAGTGCCACAATACTTCTCATTTTTGTCTTAGCTGAGATCAGACAAAGAGACAGACATGAGAGAATTTAGAGAGCTTACATTGTGCTCGCTGTGAGACTTATTTCTCAGGAGAGATATTTGAGAAGTATATGGAAAACTGCTTTGGTCTCATTTAATGCTCATTTATATCTAGATGTAAATGTGACATAAATGAGATCTCAACTTTGCTTTGCTATGGCTCTATGACATGCCTCTGCTGAGGGTTATTTATCTCGAGGAGGGCTTTTCTGGGCCGCCTCCTCCACATGTTTGTAATTTAGACACCCAGGTAAATAAAAATCCACCCATCCATTTTCTACCGCTGTTTCCCTTAACGGGGTCGCGGGGGGGCTGGAGCCGGTAAATGAAAATAAACAGTTAAATATCTGGCTCTGTTTTCTGTCATATAAAAAATATGACCGTGTTTTTTGTGGAAGAAGAGGATCACTACATGGATAAACAGCATATGTTGCTAGGCCACACAGGACTGGAGCACTATGGGTAATTCTGTCTGTCTATCTCATAACGATAACACTTTGGAGTGTGCAGACTAGAAAGGACACATCGTAGCCTATGTAGTCTGCGTACTTTGAGCTGTGCAGACCCTGAATTGAGACAGCCTAAACCTGCTTATCAGCCAGTCATCATGGGCCAGGAAATCTTTGTGATCCTTAAACAATCTCCCATCCTCCTTCTACGATTGGCATAGTGTTCAAGCAGCACAACATCATCCATTGTGACACATTACACGCGTGTCACTGCAGTATTTATATGCTTACTCAGTAATCACAGTTAATGTTCTAACAAGTGCCATAGTGACATATGAATAAGTATGATCATACTGTCCTATGATGCTAAAATACATATTTATGGAATAAATAACTCCGTTTGGAATATGTTTATAATAATCCATGCTTCTGTGTTTTTGATGATGATACAAAGTCTGATGTGAATGATAACAAACATGGTTTAATGTCACTTAAATGGATCATCTTATTAGCTGCCAGATATCTTTCTCCAAAATGTCACTACGCAAGGTTCAAAGTATACAAATCCATGATCTTCTTATTTTAATTTCATGCCATCACAATTTATATTAAAATAATAATAATTAGTGGTGACAGTGGCAGTGACTATTTTATTTATTTATCAACCATTTAATCTGCCCTATGCTCCTCATTAGTTTGTTTTGGTCACACGCATCATGTGTTTGTTTTATATGTTTGCTTTATTTTATCATCTTATTCTTGTTATCTCAATTTCCCATCCACAGGTAGGTTGTTCCTCACAGCTAGTCATGTGACTGAAAGTCTTCATTTGATAGCATGATGCTAAAATAGATCACAAAAAAATGTAAAAACAAAAAAGGGCAGCAATCCTTTGCTGTTGCTATTATTATTATTATCTTTACTATCTGCTTATTTGTCCATCCTTCTGTCCTTCACCGTCCTTTAAAGTCTTTGTCCTTCATGGGAATAGGCAGCAAAAGCATACACCCACACAGAGATATAATAAGAGTCATATCAACAACATGCTGTGATTAATGTTACTTATCAGTGTTGTGTCATGCAGTTCTGGAAGTGATGGTGTGTCTGTCCTGTGTTGTCCTGTAAAGACATGTTTGTCCTGTGTCTAAACTGGTTTGCGTCTTTTAACAACAACATTCATAAAGAGTCGAGTAGGGCTGTAATCCCGTTCTGTCTTATAACCTTTTAAACCTGGTTCTCAGAGGCTGAACCAGCACACCTGGTTCAAATCAAATGTGATCAACAACTTATCAAGATTTACACAGTGGTTCAGTGTTTAGAAACTGGTGTGTTGGAACAGGAAGACATGAAAACCGTTCAGGACGAAGTTTCTCACCCTTGCAGGTCCCCCCATTATGTGTGTTTAGATAGCTGGTGGCAAACAATGGCAAAATGTCCATTTTGTTCACCACACCTGAACTGTCTCCACTAAAAGCTTAAGTTCTGCTTCACTTTATCAGGGTTGGCCTTTACTGAGAGAATCTTCTCATATTGTTCTATGATCTGATACAGCAGAGGTGTCCAAGTCAGGTCCTTAAGATCTAGCATGCTGCAACCTTTCTACGAGATGAATGGCTCCAGGCCTCTGGGGAGCTGAATGGCAAGTGGATGAAGGAATTAAGCCATTTGATCCAGCTGTGTTAGATATGGGATGCATCTAAAAGTTGCAAGATAGTGGAGCTGGAGGACCGGACATGGGCACCCATGTGATAGGTTTACAGGTGCATCAGTCCAAAGGGATAATCATATGTATCACTACTCACAGTTCTGCTTTTCTGTGCAAACCTGAAACGTTGAACGTTGTTCATTTGTGCTGTGTGCTATTTGGATTTATTCTTCACCAATAACACAAATATTTAACTATACACATTTTAACAAATCCCTGTGATGGACTGGCAACCTGTCCGGGGTGTACCGTGCCTCCCGCCTGCTAATCCCAGCTTCCTCTCAACCCTGAATTGGACCAAACAGTGTAAAACACACATCTTACAATCATTCACTTACTATGATTTAAACAGACATTATAGTAACAGAAATATACTCATTTCACTATGAGTATAATCTTTTTTCAATAGAGGGCAAAAAAATAGATACAGGGCTGTATCAGTGTTTTACATGTTTTCATTCAGGTAGGTGTCCCAAGACAAATGACTTATAAATAACTTATAAACTTCTTTTTAGCTTACTCCCTGAGACTGCATGTATTCTACAGCCACATTATTTCTATCTGTGTTCTACAAATAGAAAGGTTTGTACTCACTGGCACCGCTTTCCATTGTAGCCAGGAGGACATGAACATGTGTGTGTGTCCACTGTTTGCACGCAGTCTCCACCGTTCATGCAGCTGAACTTCAAGCAGTTATCCACCTCATCCTGACAGTTTTTCCCTTTATATCCCGGCTCGCAGTCACACTGGTAGTCTGCCAAGAGGTCTTTGCATGTACCATGGTCACATGGAGCTGAAGAGCACTCATTTATTTCCATCTCACACAGCTCCCCCTCCCATCCAGGGCTGCAGCTGCAGTTGAACTCATTAAACTGGTCCTGGCACACACCTTGGTTGAGGCAAGGCTGGGACTCACAAATCGGTGCACTGTGGCATCCGATTATTGGCTCATGCCCACCAAGCCTGGAAAAGTGGCTCCGCTGAGGAACATCTTGTACTTTTATGAGCGGCAGGTAGACCCCTCCCACTCTCACCTCTCTCAAACATCCTGTGTACTTCTCTGCCAGCCAGATTAACGAGTCATTGAGGAAGTTGAGATTTCCTCCATCTGTAAGGCTCCCAGTTGCTCTCTGCCCATCTACGGTTAGGCGCCATTGGGACACCGACCTTGTTGGGTAAACCATACTGATTTGGATATGGTGCCATCCTCCATCTGCGATGATCCTGTCACTTGTGAAGGCTTGCAGCTCTGCACCAGCCCCGCTGTCCATTTTAACCAGTAGGCTAGAGTTAAGCAGACCCACACAAAAGACCTCAGCTTTACCAGCAGCTCGTAACAAGATCCCATTCTCATCCCGGGTTCGTATGTCCAAAGTGATGTTGGTCACTGGGTTCAGCAGGGAGCCATTGGCAGTGTACAGGAGAGAGTTGTCCTGGAAGGTGGCTTTAGTTAAACCTGTGGGAGAAGACCATGTGAGCAAAGAGAGCACTGTGATGTAAGTAACATCAAGAATATATCCTTATTCTGCAAGATTTTATTACTTGTTTTTTCCCCAAACCCTAGACTAGCCAATGGGATGTGCTCTGTTGTAATATGACAACCTTAAACATCATTCCTAACATAAACTTCTCTCAAGTGACTCTAAAACAGAGGCGTGAATAATCACAAATGAGCACACAGAAGATGAGTGACAGAGCCGAGTCTGTGGTCAGCTCCTGGGGAGACATCAGAATCTGCTTTACAAATGACCAAAGCTTCCTCTCCTCCCAGGCTTCTACATCTTCCCGCTGACAACACTGAAATAAGTGACTGCAAAACAAGAAGCACTAGTTCAAAGGAAATTTGTGTTTGGTTGACTATGTTTCTCCTTTTTGTACCAAATGGTTTTGAATCACACATCAACAAAAAGCCTCATTTTTCACCTTTACAACAGGGGAGAATTTACCACGTTTTTTTTTTTCGTTTTTTTTTTACGAGCAACATGGCTACGTGTGTGGGTAGGGCCTCTAGGAAAACATGTCAAGATTCCCAGTAATGTTCTGTTGGTATTCATTCTTGTTCTGAGTTTCTAGCAGGATTAAATGATTACAGTGGCCAGGCAAAACACAAACTTCCTTTTGGTTGTAAATGGCAGTTTCAGTCCTGAAATACACCAGAGGAGAAAAGATCCAGGAAAGCTATGAGTGAGGATACAGCTGGGTTTTCTTTGTAAAAGGTTTTTAGAGGTTTGTTTTCATCACATCCACCCCATGGTGCATACCAGTAAATTAGTTTATCCCAACTCTGAAAAGGTTCTTAAGCCTGATTGAGTATGTAAGATATTTGAAGTGTCCTGCCTGATTTAAATAAAGACTCTGTATGGTTTAACTCACATTCATATCCATCATGGAGGTCTACACAAACCACGCCGTCATAACAAGGTTTGTCTTTGCACCACAGACGCGTCTCACACAGGCGACCAGCGTAGTTATTGGGGCAGCTACACCTGAAGTCGTTCCAGGTGATCTGACACTGTCCACCATTGAAACAGGGCATATCCTGTGTACACACAAACACAGATGGATGGATTAAGTGACTGCTGGGAGAATCTCTTACCAGAGAGGATTGAGTGGTAACTTACAGGGATTCAAAACCAGATCATTGTGTTAATAAGGTTGAGCCATTACCATATAGCAAATTCATCAGATTCTTTGCAGTGGAAAAATCTAACCCTGTTTATCTGAAGCTTTTCTTACTCTTTGCATTGTTGTTGTTTATTTTGCCTCTACATTTAAATGATGCCGGTGTTACTTGTTAAGCTGTCATAAGTGTCATTTCTCATAAACCATGTGGGCTGTCTTTACCACAGCAGATCAAATCATGTTAGTAAAGCTTATTTTCATTATGTCTTTATCCAGTCATTACCTGGTCTTTAAACATGATTACATTAACAAGCCTGACTTGTGTTTACTCAGGACTCAGGATATGTATATCTTGAAGCCATGACCACTGATGTAGTGGAGTTTGTTTGACAGGAGGGTAAAATGCAGATTGCATGCAGTACGTCTGCATTACCTGGCATGTGTTGTCACTGTGACATCCTCTCAGCACATTCTCTGTGCTTCCCTGGTAAACTTCCAACCCATCTGGATCCAGATGAGCCCCATCAGTCAGTTGTCTGTGGTCCAGCCGGATGTCCTGCAGGCACCCCTTGTAGTGACCACCCCAGGAATGGATGCTTTTGCCTGCAGGAAGGCCTCCAACAAACACTACATCTCCTGCCTCCACACTCACATTCCCTAAGGCACGATTATGTCCTGCTTTGGGAAAGACCACATGGCCGTTGTGAACCTTTATGGTCACCAAATGATTTTTGCCATCAGCGACGGATTTGGCTTCTGAGAGCAGCGTGGTGTGGGGACTGTAGATGGCGATGGTGCCTTCCCTCAGATAGATGGTCAGGTAGGCTTTCTCTTCTCGATGGCACTGCAGCAGCAAGCCGTTGGGTTTGAGGGAGCGTAGTAAGAAGGAGATTGTGAAGTTTTCGCCATGGCTCTCAGAGATGTTGAAAGAAGAGTAGCTGGTGGTGTTTTCATATCCAAATGTCCAAGATGGGTATTCTGAAAGGGGTCAGAGGGAAACGTTGCCAAAATATTACAACACAATTTAAGTGTTTCACCTATATAATTCATACTAACATGAAATGAAGAGTTTGAGTGTAGTATTAGTGTTTTAATACTAGGTCCTGTAGTATTTACAATGTTTCACTGAGGTTAAAATAAATGTTATCTTCTAAACACACTAATTACAAGCATTGCACATTATCATGTATTAGATTCATGAACTAGAACATTTTTGATCAGAGGACAGGAAAACACTTGGAACCTTTTTTTTAAGGAAAGGGTAAAGATAAAAAAAATGATTACTATAAAATTGGTCATCTATTGTAACCAGTTAATCAAACTTCATCCCTGATTCTGTTTTGACAACACATACTGTTTAGCCACTACTACATTTAAGTGTTGTAGGAATAGCATTGCTGTATTATTACTGTTTAAGACAAATTACAGGTTTTGTCTTATTTTTCTTCAGTATTACTTATTGTATAATTTTGCAGAGTCTTCACATCTGATTTTTAAATCCTCCTGGATAGAAGCAATCTTATTACCCAGCTGTTGGTGAGATGATAATGTATGCATTTTGATCAGAAACATGGCAGTGTTGATGTAGAACAGCACAGAGAAGTACACGGCATACTGCATTCATTTGCACTTGGGCATCTGAGGTTTACAAAGGTAAAGGTAATTTTACAAAATGTACTTGTTAAAATGTAAATGCCTGCACTCCAGACCTCCCTCACCGTCACACTCTTGATTAAAAAAAACCTGCAAATTTATTTACAAAAATAAAATAAAAAGAGAATGGGTAATAGTTGAGGGAAATCGACCAATCATTGTCTCCCACAAAAACAAATATTGCTACTGAATCCTAAACAAGTTAGCTTTGGATGCTACAAACTGTTAAATCTACTTTTAATATCAGGATCAGAATCAGATGCTGCGTTATGTGCAGTGGTAGATAACATAGATAACATACTTTGTTATTGTATTTAAGTTTGTTATTTAGGTACCTGTACTTTACTCAAATACTAATCATGTTTCGTCCTGTGATCAATACTGAGAGGAGAATTGGTCCACTGAACCAATCAAAGTGCGGAGATAATGTTGAACCCTCCTTTACCTGCAGAAAGTGGACCCTTCTTTGTTACATTATTGGCATTGAATCCACAGATCATCCCAGTGCGACAAGTTTAAGTCTAGACTGTGTCACAACCAGTATAATAAACAATAAATAAACACAATCACAACAATAACCAGTGTTCCCAGTAACATAACCTGTATTATTGTTAAATGAAATGGTCCAGCCCTCGCTGGTGATGGGCTTTATTACTGTATTTAAAAGCAGCTCCTTGTTATGGAAATGTGAATGTGATACTTATACGAGTACATTTTAACCTGTTTGTTTATACTATTACTTCAATGCTTTTATTTGAACATGTACTCCCTCGCTGATGATGTGTTATGGTTTTTGTTTTTAACATCCAGTGGCGACCTGTCCAGGGTGTACCCTGCCTCTCGCATGCTAATTCCTGTTTATTTGGTTTGTGTTCACTGCCACACTGTTGTTGTTAAACAGGTCATCTTCTGTGTCCGTTTTAACTTATAGTTCAGTTAGCTGAAGTTCTTTCCATTAAACCTGCACTCCTGCACCTGTCTGCCTTCTTCCTCTTCACCCTGCATTTGGGTCTTCATCATCTACGCACCCTGACAGCAGCTTGTCCAGCTCATTCATTATTATCGATTATATCTATTACCGATGTTGTAGATTTACCAAAAATCCTTGTTTCTTATGGTCCTATCGCACATGTGTGTTTAGTGTTATCCTTAGACTGTGTAAGCTTTGCATGGCAGTGCTTATCAGTATATTTATCTCCACGCTTACTACACCAGTGTTTCATGACATAAAATAAAGGGAACTCATACAGCTATGCATGCTGTTACCTTTCTCACACTGCTCTCCGTGGAACGGCCGATAGCAGTGACAGCTGGCCCGAACCCACATGTCCACACACTGTCCGTGCTGCATGCATGGATCGTCCTCACACCAGTCTTTTTTGTAACATCCCAGTTCCAAGCCCTTATTCTCCTCCCTGATGAGGTCTTGAGGCAGAAGCAGCTTATGGTCAACTTTAAGATCCTCCATACAGCCAATAAATCCCTTTCCACTGGATAAGTGGGCTAAATTTTCCTTCGGGGCTCCTCCTACGTAAAGTTCTCGAAAGAAACTGGGCTGAAGGAAGATCAGATAGTTATGGGCTTCATTCTTCACAAGACATCCTTCTTCACAGCCTGGTCCTTTAATGGTCATAACCAGCTTCTCATCCATGGTCACAGTGACCTGGTACCATCTCCCATCATTGACCAGTTTAGGGTAAGGAAGTTGGAGAACCTTCCCTGATTTTACCCTGGCCTGCAGGGAGCCTTCGACAAGCTCCAGAGAAACAAAGCGCTCCAACGTGCCCCAGTAGAACAGCACCAGGTCTGGCAGAGTGGTTCTGAATCGGAGCTGGATGTGGAGTCCTTTGCCTTTGATGTCAGCTTCTCGTTTCATTCTGCTCTTGAAAACAGGCAGCTGAACGTGGACGTAGCCCTCAGAGTTGAAGGAGAAGGTGGTGGAGATGTTGCAGTGTTCTCCAGCCCAGCCAGGCTGACACAGGCAGATGTAGTTGTGGTCACCAGTGGCGTTTAGGACAGGGACACACTTTGCTTCATGCTGGCACTGGTGCTGTCGGCAGCCAACCAGACGGACGTCACAGTCTCGCCCACCCCAGGGTTCCTGGCCTCGCTCTGGCTTAGGGCAGTGACACCTGTAGAAGTTGGCAGAGTCTTCGCACGTGGCACCATTCTGGCATGGATTGCTGTCACACTCGTTGATGTCCACCTCACAGTGAACACCTTAATAAGGAGGAAACACGTGATTAGAACAAATTACTCACAGCAGACATGTCGTTCCATTAGCTGCACAATCAAGCAGCTCTTGGGGATCACAATGAAAGTAAAAGGCCTTCTAAGTGAACAGTAAGTATGGTTAATCAAGCAGAAAATAAACCACAGTGAGTGTCTGGAAGGTCAAACAACATTAAATGACTTGATTAGCAGATTGAATCAGATGAACAGAAGATTCATTTTCCAGATCAATAATAGATGAGGAAATGACTTTCGGAAAGGACATTAACACAATGAAATCATCTTGTTAGGATGCTGGTATCAGCTGGACATTGCAGGAGATTCACTTGCCCCACTGACACATCCAGTTCACTAAATCCAGCCGGTGACTGGCAGTCAGACCTGCCTCATCACACCGCATTAAGCCCTGGCAGCAGTCAGCTTCCATTAACATAGTCCTTTAAAATACTCTACACCTGCTAAAGCTCTTCATCCCACCTGAGATGAGACTTCTCCTTCTATGGAAATCACACAACTTTGCTTTAGGGTATTTTAGCATTAAAAAGTGCTGTAACTATACTGTACCTGCCCCACAGCAGCAGCACACCAGAAGCACCAACCACCTTTCCCCCATGATCCACTGAAACAACAACCACCGCTTCCCTCACACTGGTGATGACTGAAAGTCCTCTCTCCTTCTCCCACTCTGGTTTACAGAGTCTCCACTCCTCCACTCTGTACCAAGCAGAAGTGATTACACCACGGTCCTGCCCTCCCTCCTTCATCCCTCCCTGAAACTCTCCCTCCCTCCCTCATACTCGCTCCTCATTGCCTGTCTGCAGTAAGCCTCCGTCTGGCTCCTGTCAGTTGACAAGAGGAATGCAATGCTGCAATGCTGCCCTCCCTCCTCGCTCCATGTGCTGGTTTACAGATGCCCAGGAGCAGCAGGAGCTGTTGCGAAAAGCCAGCAGGCGGTGCTGCAGGTTCAATGCTGAAGGGGGATGAGGCCTGTATCATGAACTCAGAGCTGGTTTGTATCAAGGTTGGCCGGCAGGAATCTGTTAGAATTACTTTTCTGCATATCAGTATTTTGTTTTGTTTTGTTTGTTTTTTTTGTTTGCTTTTTAAAGATTAGTTTGAAAACAAAACATTTCACACAGTTAACACAACCACACATCCAGATAGCTGTATAATACATGTTTTGCTGAATGAAGGACTTTTGTCTAAAGTATACTATAACAATACTGATAAAAGTTTTTCTCACCATATAAAAATGGTTATATAATAACATTCTTCTATTAATTGCTTAAATACTGGTCTGATAAAAACTTTCCTATGTTAGGCAGGTCAAAGGAGAGTAAACACAAATAAATTCAGTAAACTGCACAAATGGAAATAATTACTGATTACCACATACTCAAGTCAGTCATCAGAACAAAATATATCCTCATATGACTGTAATGACTCAGAGTGCATACCAACTGTGTGGTGTAGGCAAATTAAGATATCTACATAGAATACAAATAGATACATCTGCATTAACTGGTTGTAGCCCCTGCAGAAGGAAGGAACAAGTGGATCTAGGCATGTCTGTCTGTCTTCTGTCTGTCTGTCTGTCTGTCTGTCTGTCTGTCTGTCTGTCTGTCTGTCTGTCTGTCTGTCTATCTATCTATCTAT
>JBAMHV010000012.1:25458333-25471331 GCA_037177535.1 Pseudomugil gertrudae
GTACACTCAACATGTACATTTTTACCTTTTACTTGGACGAGTTTAAAGTAGTGTCTGTATTTCCATCTGGAAAACGCCGTCTTTCTCTGTGACTCGCCATCTGGGTGTGTATGTGTGCTGCTCTAAGTTTGGTTTGTGTGTGTAAACACCCGCCCACCTGATGAATCTGGTTGTCCTAACATGAAATGTTACTCTATCTTAGCCAATCATGGTCCTCCCCCCCAAACCCCTTCGGTAAAAGAAGGAAATAAATCACACATTTACAGAATTCAGATCCTCTCTCTGTGTGAGTGAAGTCTGATGATGGCTTCAGTGAAGCTTTGGTAACGCGCAGTAACGACATGTTAATTGTAACGGCGTTATAACGATAGAAAAAAACAATTAGTTAGATATCCCGTTACTAAAAGCTTTCGCCATTAGTAACGGCGTTTATTTTAACGCTGTTACTCCCATCAGTGCATCCAAGTATATGCATGTACTTGATAGTATATGCTTACATTCAGCATTAGTGCATGAGAGCAGTGCTTGCATTTGTAGTAAAGGCTGTGAGACTAAATAAAACATTGCAAAGTGAATTTTAAAACATGAAAAACATGTATGAAAAGAGTTTATTCGTGTTCAGCCACAGAAACAGATCATCGTGGTTTGAATCCAAATAAGTGTTTAATTGAAGTTGGGGTTTTTTATCACCGTAGTCAAGGAGCTGATTGTTGACAAAAACATGCTGTTTATCATTTACTGTTCCTCCCCTGAAAACCACCTTCACAGAAGTCCACAAAGGCCTCGGCAGACCCGGTCCCAAACCAGCATTATTCTACGCTTTATAGAGGTGAAAAGTGGTTGAGCTCTCTCTGTGTGGGCGGAGGTGATTTATTTTGGGGAGTCTCACACACACACACACACACACACACACACACACACACACAGTGCCAAACTCCACAAAAACACTGCAAGGCACCAGCATGGAGAAACATATGAAGGAATACGAAAGACCTCACATCGCTATGACACACTGTAGGGTTGTTATAATTTGGATTTGTGTTCTACAATATCATCATCATAACTAAGTGATTTATTCTGAGTGTGTTGTTATCTTCAGTCACTATACTGAGTGTATTTATTTTGACACAGGGTGCTACATGTGCTGTAGAACATGCAGGATGGTGTGTGAAGCTTCACATTTATCTGTGACACGTCTCATATCTGCATGTTTATGACTCTGCTTTATCAATGGCAGAATGTAAAGTGACATAAAGGAAAAAGTGTCTTATCTTTTACTCTCTGATCATTATGATGTATTTCTATATGATTTATGTAAGATATAACAACGTTGTGGTATCATTATCATGCACGTAGCAACCACTGCAGGACAGAATTAATAATTACAGTGATTGCAAATAGCTGCATGTGCTAACGCATAAATTCCATTGTTGCATTTTGTCCTGTTTAATTAATTTCAGTCTTTCTTACTGTGTAACATGTAAACTGAACAGATATGAGCTTCTATGCACAGTGCAGAACCTCAATACTGTTTCCAGAAAAGTCATGGAGTAGCAATACAGCATGTGAATCAACAGGGCCACATTCCTGTTTTTATTTTTGTATCCTGTATAGTTAGAAATATCTGAATTCATCCTGGACACACACAAGCAGACACTGTCCCGATTAACAGACATGCTCTTATCACTTTATCCTCGTACTGTACAACAAGGAGCAGCAGATTAGGAGATGTGCTGGAAGCTTCTGTGAGTGCTCTGTGAATAGACAAACCTGCGTATGAAACATAACACAGCTGATAACGGGGTCCAGACACTCCCTCCTCTTCCTCGCCTGACACAGAAGATGACTCAGATAGTGCAGCAGATTTACTTCACACATTGATGACATCACCACAGTAGTGATGCAGTCACACCCCGACTATGAAAGTTTAACTGCTTCTTTTTTTCCTTTTAGCATATTCAATTTTTTTCTTTGTTTTGCTTGTTTTGTTTATGTTGACTCAAATAAATCAGAAGATCTGGATGGTCAGGATTCACAATAATCAAGTCCACGTGAAGAAAAAGCTGTTCTGTTGTAAATGCTCATTTCTGCCTGCCTGTTTGGACTTCTGTGGGTAGAAAAAAGCAGCTGAAGAGGATTTACAAGCAGTGGAAAAAACCGCAACTGCCTGCTAATTGCCAGCTAATGCTAATTCTGCTAGGTAATGGTAATGAGGGTTACACCCACCCATTAATGCAAACTGAGGAGGTACGGGCTGTAAAAACACTCCCAGAAAAGGCTAAACAAAAACACTGACAGCCTTTGTGTAAGAAGCTTGTGATAAAGTGACTTTAATACCAGGAAAGGATCTCAAATCTCCAATCTGAGAGCACTGAAAAGCAACAGGCTGGCGGACACACACACACACACACACATTTATATGATCTCATAGAATTCTGTTGAACCAAATCTACAACGTGTGCATGTAGGCCTAAACATCTTAGTCCGACTTAAATCATACAAAACACTCTCACATTCAGCCGCACACAGACGAGGACGTTGGTGGCCAGTCACTAAATTTAGTCATTTTTAAACAAACATTATTTGGAGTTTTAAAAAAAACCTAAAAAAATCTTTTTAAATATGTCACAAAGCACATGTAGTCCATTTCACTTTTATTTTTACATTTATTATCTCCGTCTTACCTTCTCGAGTCATTATCTCAAATGTTTGGTCTGTGTTTTGTGTACGTGTGTTTGCCGTATATACAGTTTGTACTGTATAGCAGTGTCTTCTATCTCTGGACTTTGGTGTTTTTCTCATAAAACAAATAACATTTTCCTAACTATTATTTATCTCTGCACATCAGATTTCTTATTGCATTGATCAAACTCTAAATGCTTCTCGTGCAGCTTTTGCTTTCATGCTATTCTGTCCTTTAATCTTTATTTCATTTGCTTTGGTTTCATCTGTTCAGCTACATCCAGTACAGGGAAATGTGCATATTGTTGAAGCAATATATTGATACAGAAGGGACTTTTATTGTTTTGCATAATTATGCTGTGTGTGATTTACTATAAGATGGTAAAGAAGGTATTGAGTGAAATGTGAATCTATCATGGACTCAGTTACTCGTTATAACATGTATCTTTACTGTGGTTTGCAGACGGCTGAACATCTAGTGTGGTTTTCTGTCTTATATCTCCCAGATCTGACACATCCAGATCAGACTGCATGAATGAAAACATGACTCAGCCATCTTGCTTGTTCTCAGTGGGAGCAGGATTTTTCATTTCGATGCTCTGACACTCTCATTTACAGAAATACTTGCTTTTGAGAAGTGAATATGTATTTTTAGCAAGCGACCCGCTTCTGCAGGTTCTCCGCTCGGCTCTGCAGTTTGTACTAATAGTTTTTTGGTGTATTTGCACTAAATTCTGTGCAAATGTTAATCCTGTTGTGAGAAAAGCACCAAAGCGACTGAGAAGAACTGTCTATTGATTGTTGGCTTCTTTTTATTTTGTATTTGGTTTGTTTAGTTCAATAAGATAAAGGCAAATAAAAGAAAAAGAGGACGATTTGTAACGGGGTAACATACTGACTAAGGTGTAAAGCTTGAAAGGTGTAAACCTCTGAAAAGATCAATGTGATGATCAATATTTTTGTCTTTCATTGTGGCTCATGTAAACATTTCTGTTTAAATAACACATTGCATGTGATCTTCTGATTTTCCATCCTGAGCAGCAGTGGTGAGAACACCTCCCTTTAACGGGCTGCAAAAGCTCCATCAGAACCAAAACCAGGGCATGAGCCTGGCCTGCTCTGGGCAGTCGGTGGTGCAGCTGTATTCTGTCTCGTGGTCTTGACTCAGGTGGACTGTTGACAGAAACAGCTGAACAACGTACAAACCAAAGGTTAGCAGTACATAAGCAGCTCTGCACCAGAGCATTAACTCTGCTAACAAGCAGACGTAAGATGTCTGAGGGTTATTCTGGAGAGAGTGGGAAAAGCTTTCTGCTTTTCTGTTTTGTGATGTTGTTGTTAAATCTCTGTAAGGTTTCCCACCTTCTACAAAGCGCGCAGGACCAGGGAGAGTTATAATTTATGAGCCTCCTTAAAGTTCCAGACAGGAGATTTGCTGTGGATAGTCATCCTCACTCCCATTTACTCTTCATATGTGTGTGTTTCTTTCTCTCTCTCACACACACACACACACTCACATCCCCCTTTCTTCCACATCTCAACATTCATTCCAGTCTGACCCTCCAAAACAATGACATCTGAAAATACCTCCAGTTGCCTTGTGACCCTTAACTTAACCCCCACCTCCCTCTTTTTTACCTCTGCCAACAAAGAATGTTACTAAAGCTCAAATAGGGAGGCATCCAAACACCATTTAAAATCCAATCACTCCATTACTCACAGCCATGTTTACATGCCTACATCAGCTCATTCTTGTGTTTAGTACAATTATGTTTTAGCTATTCAACAAAAGAATATGTCACATTTAATTCCCTCCTAAAAGCAGAAAACTTCTAAATGTAAGCACAGTGTATGCTGTAAGGTACCCAGCATCTGCTCCCATCCAGACAATGTGTCTTACTGGGAAGGCTTTGCACATTTCAGCGAGACAAAACAAGACCACTTCCTGCATGTTTCACTATGTGAGACGATGACAACCTGTCTCGTGTATTTTTCTGTACCAGTCCAGTTTTTTTTAAAACTCTCTTTTGTTCTTGACCAAATGAAGGAATTAAATCTTAATTAAATCTTAATTATCCTGCAAATAGATCATTTTTCTCCACACTACTCCTGTAAGAGTTGTGTGACTTGTATTATTTTTTAGGAAATGTAGCTCATGCTCTGATCATGATAAAGGACGAGATATTCAGCAGAAATGATCTGTCCATCAAAGTTTCCCGATGTTCTCGTTAAAGACTTCTAACTCCATTTGAGCAGACGGCAGCGGTAACTGTGTGGATGTAGCTGCTTGTTGGAGATTAAAAACAGGAGTTTTCTGTGTGACAGCTCAGAGTGATAACTACAGCACCATAGTCTTCCTCCTCAGAGGACTTAATGTGAATAATGGAAGCTCCTGTAAGAGGATTCAGGCTTTTTCAGGAAGAGCAGCGGCCTTAGATTTTGTACATCTCTAAATCCCTGAGGTTTCTCATCCACAGAGAAATTGCCTTACAGTAGGTCACCAAAACAAATCTCTGTTGTCACTTGAGTAATTGCTACAACAGTTTCTAATACCTGATTAGTACCGTAAAGTGATTTAGAGGCCAACTGAGGCTTGTCTTGTTTCTCGACTTGGGGTCCCTGTTCCAGTCTGGCTCCCCTTAAGAACCATGCTGGGTAAAAATGCGCAGCATTCTTGTATCTGAACACTACACATAAAATGCTATAAAAACTGCTGACTCGGCACTAATTATATTTTCTCTGTTAGGTCTACAGAAGTCAGGTCATCATCAACGTCCCTTTTTTGTCTTCTTGTCCTCTGGCCTCTAGTCTCCAGTAATCTTGACGAGAGGCTAATAAGCCTAAAAGACAGGAGATCCAGCCGTAGCCCCCTGCTATCTCCCCAGAGGGGGCCCGTGACCGTTCTAAACATCCTCTGTTAACCCTTCATCACCCACACAAAGACTGAAGTATGTCTGCTCAAATGCTCAAGTAATGAAAGGGATTTGAGGAAAGCTGGGTAGGATCAAAGCCACCTTCCTCTGGGAATATTTGGAAAGCAAATATAAAAGTAAAAAATGACTTTCCAGTTATTATTTAAGATTGAGTCTGTCTGTCAGCTTAGCTCCGGCATTGCAACCAGGAATTCCCAGCAGGGGGGAGAAGACAGACGAGGCAGGCATGTTTTTCTCCTCTGGAGCAGCAGTTTTACTGTATTAAAGCTTTTTGTTGACTGGTTTCAGTGCTTATGTTACACACAACGTAAAAGAATAATCATACAAATAGTATAAATTAAAACTTGTGAAAGGTAAGTGGGATCACAGTAAGACAAAGAACAAAATCAGGCTTTATACAGCTGCTCAGATGATGATAGATGAAACACTCAGAAATAATTGGATTAATGGATGCATTTGAGATTAAACCAAGTAAAGCATTTTGCTTTCTAATGTCCATTCTGATTTTCTGACTGGTTTTTGTGGGAACGGCACCATATTCCAGCAGCTACATGACTCTTTCTGCTCAAAACCAGTTTCATAAAACTGTGGCCATACTTTTCCAGATTCTCTTCACCTCTCAAGTCAGGTTTTATTTAAGTGCAGCATCCGGATTTCTCACCTTTTCCCTCAGTGAGCACCTCTAAAAGCTGAAAAATCTGTTCAGTCATGTGACAGGAAGCCGAAGCATAGCGAGCTATATGACCAGCACCAGAGGTGAGACACAGAGGGGTGGTTCTCTTCCCATAACCTTATCCTCATTTCTGATGCGTTTCTTTACCTTGAAGCAACAAATAAAAACATTTTGTTACAATTTTACCTCTGCTTACCAAATTTTGTTTCCCTGAAACTCTGAAATTCCTGCTTTTACGACATCACACTTGCAACTACTTGAAACATACTTAATCCTAATCTGAGACTAAAATTTTATTGCAGTAAAATAACAATAACTGAACTAATTTTAACATGTGTGTAAATAAAATGAAGCCAAACATGCAGAAGCACATCAGATGGTTGTTTTCAGTAATAACATTGGTGTTTATGACCTGTTCAGGGTAAACCTCACCTCTCGTCCACTGCTCGCTGGGATAGGCTCCAGCTACCTGGACCGGAACTGGATGAAGTGGGAAATGGATGGATATTGGTGTTTATTTGATGCTGTCAGAACCAAAGACATTTTGCATGAGATTTATGAAGTTTTCTCACATCACAATGTTAAAAACTGTCAAATTTAAATGACATATTTAGACTGAGCTTTGGTCTGTGGTGTGCAAATTCATATTTTCTGATATGACTACATTTCCCCTCCAGCGAGACCCATCATGAACCCATCATGAATGCTTGGCAGGCAACATTTCACGTGGGCCAGATTCCTAAAACTAAATCCGTTTTTCATATTAAATTCTCCTCCTTTGTTGGGGTTAGTGTGTCAGCGAGTTCTCAGGGAGCAGATGAAGTGGAAGCACAGCGGTAGAAAATAAAGGCAGAATGTTAAATGTTGAAGGACGAGAAAATACAGCTTTAATACCAGAACTGTTGGCTTTCTGTGATGAAGCAGAGCTGCTTCTCATGCTGTTTGAGAGAACAGCACCAGCATGTAAATGAAGTCAAAGAGCTGTTCGACCCAGCAGAGGTCATTTCTCTTCATTTTTAACTTCTCCAATATTCTGCAACTTTCCTAAGATATTCTCCGCAGGCTGTAGGAGCAGCAGCAGGACATTGTCTAAACAGGTATCTGTAATCCATAAAAGATCCTGTTTACTACAAAGTTTCAACATACCTCTCTAAATATGACCTCCCAGTGACTGGACTGAGTCTTCCAATGTCCCAGGAGGCCAACCTCGTCCATATTAAACCTGTGCTGAAGATGTGGACGAGGAAGGACAGATGAGGATGACTGATACTGTAGAGGAGAAAACCTTCCTCTCTCAGAGTTAGTCATGGCGTTCCTCAGAGGTCTTTGTTTGGACTTTTCTATGTTTTGACTCGGTGGTACTGTAATACAACGTAACTACACAGAAATGAACTTAGAAAAGCAGAGGTGAAACATCTGCACACCCTGTAGCATGGCTGAGCAATAAATCAGCCACACTGTCTGCAGGGTTCGCGTGTGGAAGCATTGTGGTTTCCTTCATAACAATACAAACAGAACATTGTCAGGTTTCTAGATAACCGTCAGCGTATCTGCAGCTTTAGTCCCTGGAATCATGCATGTTCTCCTGAGCTCTTCAGGACTGCATGGCTGATCAATAAGAAGAAATATGTGTTCCTAATAAAAAGCTGGAAATATAAACAGATTATTATTAACTATAAAAGACCTGAAAAAAAGTGTTTTAACCTGTTACAGAAACAGACTGTATAGAATAAGAACAATATGATCACGGAATAAAACTGTTCACTACAAAAACATGGCTTTAAAAAGTAAATGTTCCTTGAAACATGATACATTATCTACCAACAGAATATTTGGCTTGTCAAGAATTTTCAAATCAAATAAAAAAAATCTTTAAAAAAACACTAAGTAAGAATAATTATCTTACCATTAAAAAATAAGTATATGTGTCCTTGATTTAAGATGTTTAATCTTACTTAGATTTCAGGTTTTGCAGTGCTAAGAATAATCAAATATTTAATGTATGTTGAGTATGCTTGTTCAATTTATCATTTTATCATCAGACAGCATGGACAGTGACTGTCTAGCCCCAAATCTACCCCTCTAGCCACGAGACCAAGACTCCCAAAAAGAACAGAAAGGACGCCTTCACAAACCAAGAGGTTCAATTCAGCTCTTACAGTTATGGCTACTCTTGTGTTACCAGTAACCGCGTGCCAGTTAGCGGCAGCAGACTAGTACCAGCCTTAAAAGATCTTAAAATATGAATCGTGCATGAATTTGGAAACTATAAATATACAAAGATAACCAGAAATATTCTGTATGATCTCAGGAGTCACGCATGAAGTAAACAGAGATCCTGTGTAGGTGTGGACTGGAAACAGCATGTGGACACAGTCACTTTTAGCTCTCTATGAGTTCAGAGAAGGTTCCAGATGCTTCAACACTCCTCCCACCAGGTATAAAGTGCCTGTAACAAGCACAGAAGCAGAGACATGATCGGCCTCTCTCAGCCTGTCAGAGGCAATGCGCTTGTTTATCCACTGGAGGGCGGTGAGGATGCAGGGGAACAGCTGGCTGTGACTACCAGAGCCGGCCACTAGATGGCGATGCTGCAGGGACATTTCCTCTGTGGCGTTCAGGCTCTTCCAGATGCTCTGGTTTTCTCTGCAGTGAAACAAACATCTGCTGTGCACATGCACTGATGCTGTGTGGAGCTGTGGAGAGCAGGATCCACAGGACTGTCAGAAGCTCCTCATTCCCACTTAGAGAAACGTTCAAATAACTGCTGACTGCTGTAAATGTTTCTCCCAGGGGCCACATATGGATCATTATCTAGCTGACATGTTCTAGAAGCTCTGTGGGAATAATTTTATTTATTACAGAGAAAGATCATCTCTGAGTAACAGATAATCATAAATAAATGGTGATGTGCTAAAACAGAAGGTGAAATTATGTCATACCAAATTACTTGGAAAAATAGAGTTTCTGCAGTCGGGTCTCCTTCCCTGTAGGAGTGTCAGTAATGTTGGGGCAGAAGAGTGCATAGTCAAACTGGCAGTGCTGCAAAATAGAGTAAGACAGTTTGACACTTTTACTGGTGTGTTTGCAGAACCTTGCAGTGTGTGTTTGACCGACCTCCAGCAGTCTGAGCAGAGCAGCACAGTCCCTCTCTCCTGTTGTATTAAAGAGCAAGATTTTAAGTCCAGTTGCTCTGCAGGACAGAAGAAGCTGTAAATTCTTGGCTTTTCATTGAAAAGCTGACACTGTAGCGGGTCTAAATCCCAGGGATTCAGTGAAACCACCATGCTGTTGGTGATGCCCTACTCATTGATCTCTCTGCGCTGCATCTCCTGTCTGAACCAGCTGATACAGGCCTGCATGCTGGCAGTAGTGTGAGCTCCATCCAGGTAATATGCAACCGAGCCATGCCGCAGTATCTGGTTTCATCCCAACCACTCTGTATCGAGCCAACCTGGAGGTAAAGGTGAGGGCTGAGAGTGAAATTGGCTTTATGATGACATTGACAAAGGCAATTACTTGAATCGATGCTTGCCTTTCAGCATGGCTGCACTGAGCCTGAAAGGAAGTGCTGGGGAGTTCACACTGTAGTTTCTCTGAGTTAAACTGGAGACGTCTGCAAAAGGTCACACGATGTGCATCTGCAAACTGAACAATACAGCAATAAAAAGAAACACACATGTGATATAGAGACATTGGGCCTCATATTACTGCCTCACATGGACTTACTAATCGGTTCACTGGACATTACTGCATCCTGCCTTTAAGGCAGGAGAACGACGGGACCTAACATTTATTACAAGCCTCGGTAACAAGCATCTTAGAACGTTTGCTGTTGGTAAAATAAAAGTTGTGTGTACATTTTGGTTATGAGACCTTTCTGATTTATCTGGACCAAAGTTCAATCAATCAAATTTTATTTGTATAGCTGTTTACACCAACCAAAAGGTACTCAAATAGCTTTACAACCGAGCTATAAAACCTCATCTAAAACATCAGATTAATTACAGTATGAGGAGCAATGCTGGAGAAGTCTTTTTGTACTTTAACTCATTTTACACATGCAAATATGTCAATAAATGAGTTTTCTCAGATTGTATTTCATATATAAATATCTGAAAAGACATTTCTTATGTAGACTTTTTTTAATCTGACCAGGTCTGATCACTGCCACATTGATAACATCCCATCAGTGCACGAGGGAAAACAAAGTCACAGCATCATCCATCCATTTTCAACCGCTTGTTCCCAGAGCGGGGTCGCGGGGGGGCTGGAGCCGATCCCAGCTGTCAGTCACAGCATCACTGCATGGTATTTCCAGCTGAAGTAGGAAATGTGTGGTACCTCTGCTTCCCTCTGCCTTGTGACGCAGCAGCCAGCTAAGACTGAGCTGCAGGGCAAGTGCTGCATTCAGACGCTGATGTTTCCCTGCTAGTCCCAAACTTACAGAACCAACAGAAGCTTCATAGTGATCCAGTTCAGGACAGACCCACAGGGGACACTGCAGAGGTCACACCGTCCTGTCTACACAGGACATTGTTTTATAGAAACTCTGTAGTAGAGTATGCCTATTTCAAAAGACAAAACAAATTGCATTGAAAATATTTTGGTAGCATCATGAGTTTATCCTTTAATTAGACATTACACACACTGTGTATCTTCCTCACCTTGAGCGCGGGCTCTCATAGAGCTGGATGTTTGACGGTGAACGCTGGGACGTGGCTGAGGACAGATTTACCAACAAAAAGCAGCTTCAGTCTCAGAGTTGTAACCACACAGCAGGATCATTAATCTGTCACAGTCTGGAAAGTTGGACAGTTTACCTTTTCACAGAGTAAACATTTTACATGCTGACTTTTTTCATCCTCCACATCTATCGCTTTTTCCCTGAACGGGGTCGCGGGGGGGCTGGAGCCAATCCCAGCTATCAACGGGCGAGAGGCAGGGTACACCCTGGACAGGTCACAGGGCCAACACACAGAGAAAAACAACCACACACACTCACACACACTCCTATGGAGGATTTAGAGTCTACAATCAGCCTATCCTTAAGGTGCATGTGTTTGGACTATGGGAGGAAGCCGGAGTACCTGGAGAGAACCTCGGCTAACACGGGTAGAACCCACGCAAACTCCACACAGAAAGGTTCGCAGTTTAACCCCCGCCCCAACCGAGGCTCGAACCGGCAACCTTCTTGCCTTGAGGCCACAGTGCTAACCAACTGCGCCACCGTGGGGGGGTGAGCAACAGACTTGTAGATGTGCTTTTTATCATGAAAACTTGCTAAATCCTCTACCAATGAAAGACAGCTTTTCTGACACTGACACTCGTTTTGCAATGAAGCCTTGATACAACAAATGCATCATCCACCAAACACACAAACATCCTGATGTTTTCTGCATTTTTGCTGATGTCATTCAGCTTCTGGACTTTTTAGTTTAGCTAGAATGTAAAAACTCACGTAAAATGTTTTTGTATTAAAAGTATCTCAAAACCTGACATCCACAGAATAAAGATGGAGCCAAAGTGGGTCAAATGACCATTTTAGAGACCTCTCCTCCTCTCCTGATAATGTGGCCCAGCCCTCAATCGTACCTTTTAAAGATAATGGACTTATAAAACAAGCTTGGATTACTGTAACACCCTTTTTATCCTTTTAAAAAGTGTCTCCAAGGATTTCCAACGTGATTAGAAGCAGAATGTAGGTAAGCAGGTTTCTGTGTCATTTAGATTATACATTTATAAACAATCAAGGTTATCATAGTATTTTAAAGCAAATGCTAGTGTTGATCTTTCAGTAGATAAGGGATAGTCTGTCTGTGTACAACCTGCCACCAGTTTCTGCATACTTCACCTTTATTTTTATATTCTTACTTTGTCTGAAAAGCAGGTCTTTTTTCCTTGTTTTTTAACACATATTGGAGAAAGTTACCTGGAATATTCCTGCTTTCTGCCAGGCAATCTCATCAATGGTGTCCCCCAGCAGACTGCAGTGGTCCAAACCGAGCGACGTGACGCCACACACCCACAGCTTCCTGTAGACCGAGATTAGCCAGTGCAGAGCACCAGAAGCTTCCACGTTATACAAAACTTTCTGCATTACCTGATTATGTCAGTCGTACTGGCCTCAGATCCCGACTTCAATCACAGCTAAATCCACCTGTGTTAACATGCATTCCTCTGAAAACAGGCCTTTTGTTTGCTTGCCTGTGAGTGTGTGTGCGTGTGTGAGGGTGTGTGGAAATCTGGAAATAAAAGGGCATAGTGCCTCCACTGATGTCCTGTGGAGCACATAGAAAATAAAGTTGCGAAATCTCAGCTGAAGGCAAATAAACAGTCACAGATGTAAACGAGTTCATAAATAAATGTCATCAAAGTAACTGTAGCATTGTTACATGGTTTTTTATTTTTAGCTAGGACAGAACTTGCGTCCAAAACAAGCTGGTTGTTTATTGGAGCTGTTTATTTCAGTAATTCAGCTACAGTCACAGCAGCAAAAGAGAAGAAAACGTATCTTATTCTTTTCTTTTTTGTGACAGAAAAACATTTTTAAGAGGTTTGTTGTTAAACCAAAGTCACACATCACACCAAATCACATCACTTGGTGTCAGGGACCAAGCAGTGAAGTTACACGGACAAAACATTAATTCAAAACTGGGTTTTTATTTACCCTTTAAATTCCAACAAAAAATCAAAAAGATGAATAAACT
>JBAMHV010000012.1:25518619-25528702 GCA_037177535.1 Pseudomugil gertrudae
GTTTGGTTGGGTGTTGTGTTTTTGTGTTGTTGTTTTTTGTGTTTTGTTTTTTTTTTTGTTTTTTTTTTTTTCTTTTTTTTTTTCTCTTTTTTAAGTCTTTACTCAGTGTGACAGTTGGACTCTGGGCCACTGAGACAGCCTCAGTCCCTGAAGGTGTGGATGTCGTTGTAAAGGCTGAGCGAGAAGCCAGAGAGCCTGCTGTCCATGTGGCAGCTCCTCCTGCAGCTGCAGCGTTGGATCCACATGAAGTTGTGAAACTTGTCTCCATCAGGGCAGTGAAAGCGAAGCCGCACGGTGCGGCTCAGGGAGGGGGCACAGCGGCGGCCGTCGGTGCACATCCCACATGTCCGAGGCCGATAACGCCGTGCTGTCGAGCAACTATTAAAGGTGATTCGGACTGGTTCCAGTGGGCGGGCGGTTCGTTGACACTTCTTTCCCTGCAGGATGACAGAGACATGGGTAAAGTTACATGAGGATGTGTGTGAGTTTCCTTCATGTCCTGATGGGAATGTTACCTTGCTAAGTGCAGGAAGCTGAGCTCCACAGTGCTGAATCTGGCACAGTCTGGTTTCCCTGACCAGCTGACAGTCTGGGTTCTCATTGGTCACTCTGTTTGAGAAGCCCATCCCACAGGTGGTGGAGCACTGGGTCCACTCGGTGGTCTGAGGGAAGCAATGTGGCTGCAGTGACCCCTCAGATGCTGGCAAAGACCCCAACCCTGTGAGAAAGTCAAAACACATAGCTTGTCACCTCTCTGGAAATATTTCAGTGTAGAACGTGGTCCAAAAACATGAAATAGTTCACACTGAAGATGAAGAAAGCCTGTGATGTTTACCTCCGAGTGGGGCCCCGCCACTACTGACTGGGTGCCAAGGCTGCAGCAGGGCACTGATGTGGTTGGGATGGGGCTGGCTGTCTGGCAGGGATGTGTGTTTCGACTCCTGTGGCTTCTCACTGATGTGGTTATCGTCATCACAAACCCACTCCTCGCAGCAGCCGCCTTCGGGCCTGGTCAACCGGGGACGGGAGCAGTGCCACTGGGGCAGAGGCAGCTGGTAGGGACAAAGGGGCATGCAGCCCACCACGCCGTTCATGCACGTGCACTGGTGCTGGCAGATGGGTCGGAAGTTCTCACCGTGCTGATAGACGAGCCCATTGAAGGCGCAGGGCAAACCGTGGGCTTCAGCTGTCAACGTGAGGCGAAAAACAACAAGAAAAAAATTATCCGGCATTAAAAACAACATCATAAACACACCGTCTAAGAGTTGGCTCACCCTCATCACCAATAACATTGAAATAACCCCAAATAAATTACCAATAAGAAAACAAAATATTCACAGAATTCAACTTTAATCCAGCAGTTTCACTTTTTTTTTTATTTTTGGCATTTTCCCCTATAGGAAACAATATCTTACAAAGAAAGTAATAAAACAGTATTTTTCACAGTGTGGAGGGTAAAGGCAGAAAACATCAGGTGCATGAAAGGACCTGGAGCCACACAACAAGTTTTGATTGCTTTTGTCTAAAATGATTCAGAAAGATGTTAAACTCAGTATTGAATTTTTCTCATAATGCAAACTCTGTTTGGTGCCTGACCGCACTAATGCCAATAAAAATGTTATCATATATAAAATCAAGCTAAACAAATCTAAAAGCTAAATGAATAAAAATAAAAGTGTGCTGAGGGATAAAGTCAGCTTATCTAAACAAATCCAGAGAATTCTGTTTGATGACCCGCCTCACCTCGGCACAGTCCTCTCTCTGGGTTTTCGCCCGCCCCCAGGTGGCAGCGCAGCCCTTTGATGTGATCGCAGGGTTCAGTGTTGCTGCAGTCCTCATTGAACTGCCGAGCACAAATTTTACAGCAGCCACAGTGGTCAGTCACCCAGCTGACACCGGGAGGGCACAGCGGGGGTGAGGGGCTGCAGGAGCACTCGGCCGGGCACTGCACCTCTGCCTGAGGAGCAGGGTCAGAGGTCAAGATGCAGGAGTTTTCTAAGTTCACATGGAAATAACACACAGCGAGCTGTAATCACTCACCTTCTCTGCAGAGCTGGCCATCACAAACAGGGTGAAAATGGCCTGTGGCAACGCAGCCGGGCTCTGCATCCTCATCAACACAAAGTCCAAAACTTTAATGGCTGAATAAGAAAGAAAACAGATCCAAAAGTCCAAAAAATGAGAGAAGCTGCAGCTGAATCTCCACCTCATTGAGAAGTTACTGGTCTCCTGCAGTGTCTCGCTGTAAGTGCACCTCAGTTCTGCTTCATGGAGCTTTTCCTGTGAACTTATAGACACCCATGCCTCCGCCCCCACCATTACATCACTGACTCGCTTCTCAAGACTGCTGGAGAGCATCCAAAGGGAAGGAGGTGGTCGACATTTTGGTGTGAAACACTGAGTCACAAATGCTCAATTCAAACAGTCTTTTGGAGAATTTATAAACAGACAGTTAACAGTTAGTTTTTTTTTGCAGGCATCTGGAAGAAGAACTGAAATGAGAAGTAAATAGAAAGAAACAGAGGTTGGAAAGGTGTCCAGGAGACAGCAGGGAATCCCAGCCTGTCCAGGAGAGTGATGGTGTGGAGAAAACCCCTGTGAAGTGCTCTCCTGTGTGCTGCAGGACATCATGCTCAGGACATCCTGTGTTCCCCAATCGCTTTCCTGACAGGCCACATTCCAGGAAATACAGGCTTATCCTCAGGTTCCCAGGATTGGTAGGAAAAATCTGTATTCCCATTGTCATCTGTGGGGCACAGTGAGGAAGCAGGAAAGTCCTTGCATTAAGTGTCATAAAACATGGGAAATGTCATGGCAAAGGCTGCTCTGTGACAACACAAATCACAAAACACAAAGTCAAACCTGTCTAAAAACAAATCAAATTAAACACGTGGGCTGATTTTTTTATTCCAACAGTAATTACTTAAAATCAGACTAATACTGGAGCTGATTTAGTTAAATTTGACTTCCAGAATCAAGCGAATGTAAAATCTGCAGTGTAATAAAATAAAAAATACACAACTTTAATTCTGAATAAGCCGCGATTCTGTGTAAATGTATATAATTATGTATATTATAAATCTCATAAACAAACAAAAAGTGTAGGTTAATGTAAGACTGAAGATTTGGAAGCCGTGAACATTGTGACCTGGAGACCAAAGAGCAGAGGGAGCATCCAGCTTGTGGTAGCAGAAAAACTGCATCTCTGATGGTATGAGGTTGCATTAGTGCCTAAGACATGTACTACATGCACATCTGTGAAGCTTCATCAATGCTACAAAGTACATTAGTGGTTTTAGAGCAACATCTGCTCCCATCCAGAAAACGTCTCTTTCAGGGAAGACCTTTTCAGCAAGACGATGCTGAACCGTATCCTGCATCCATCACAGGAGAAGTGAGCCTGCAGTCCAGTCTGGATCATAACAGCCACATTAAAGATGCAGGACTGTACAGCAGCTAGGATCCTGCATCAGACCAGAATGAGACAACACTCTCCTCGCTTCCTGGATGTTTACAGACTATTGTTTAGTGAAGAGGAAATGCTAAACATCATCCTGGAACTACTTTTTACAGATGTGTTGCTGTCATATGATTGGAAATGAGCTCATATTTCACATTATTAACAACATCTGATATGTTGTTTATTATCTAAATGGTTTGATGAGATTTGTTTATTTTATTTTGTTTGTGTGCCCAATTTAAAAAGTGTCTTTTGAGGCTGTGGACATCAGCCAATGCTAAGCAGGGACAGAGAAATGAGCATCAGCTTCATCTTTTAATGATTATTCAGAAACGTGTGAAAGCAAATGTGATGCAGCAGGAAAGAGCCGCTACTCACAGAAAGCTAACTGTGCATCCATCCTCCTGCAAAGCAGAAATCTCTGAACTCACTCAGATATTTGTTATTATTTCTGGTCTGTGGATCTGTGGATGGCTTTTTGCATCGACCACCATGTTTGAAGAGGTGGAAAGTCTTTTTAGTGGTTCTGGCTAAACTGTGAACTGCAGCGTCTTCCACTTACTTTTCAGATCCTTGAATGTTCATAAGGAATATTTGTGTACTTAAAAATGAGTCAGACACAGTTTTAATATTTACAGATGCTTTTTGTCTCGAGTACTCTTCTTCTGCAGTGGATTAAAACAGAATTAGCACCAGTTGCTGTTTATCTTAACAAACCAACATATTTACAACTCCCTCTAAAAGTCTTCTCTTGCATTACTAGTGGTTAATGTCCACATTAAAGTCACTGGAAAGTTAAAAAAAGTTTCTCCCTTCACAGAGTTTGCTTTATTTCTGATCAACACTTTAGTTTAGATTATAACTTTTCTGTTTGTAACTGTGCACATTACCCACCTTGGGAGATTTTGTACCTTAAAGAAGTACTGCTTTTGGTTTAAACCCACTTTAAAAGACTTAAAAGTGTTTTATTTTAATAACTCTGGTTGTTCTAACAGGGAAAAATACAAATACAAACAGCTACTTAACACATTTAAGACTTACAGCTGAATGTATCTTAGAGGATTAAAACATACCTGACATGATAGAAATGCTTCATTTTGTGGTACATTGCAGTTTGGTAGATTTTACACAATAAACTTCATGCCACAGCTGTTGGGATTAACCCCCCCACCCCTCATCCCCCCAACCTGCATCTGCTGCTGGTCTTTCTCCTTTTGATGACTTCCTGTAAGCAGGTGCTGCAGCTGCTGATGGAAGTCTTATTTTTACTGTGTGTACAGAGTACAACATCAAACCACACCCAGCTCGCTGATTTACGTAAGCGGCCGCAAAGACACCCCAGCCGGCTCGCCAGTGAAACTGCTGGGACGCTCTGAGGTGAGCTGGGAGGCTGAGAGGACCTTGTTGGGCAAGAGCAGGGAGGAGGGCAGCAGTCTGCATTCCTGTCATTCCTGGCCCACAAAGGCAGGATGTGTGCACTGTCTATACAGCGCTGGACACTGATGGAGGGGGGGTGTAGTTGCCAGTTTGGCAGTCTGCTGCCTGGAAATGTGCCAGCCATTGTTTTTCAGGCAGGCACATTTCCAAAACACATGGAGGTCAGGAGTCGTAAGCGATTCATCACGCTGTTTGTTTTCCAGCTCCATATCTGACACCAGCCGGTCTGTGGAATGCTTTTCTCAAACCAGTGGTGGAAAAACTCATCCTGCTAAGGTTTTATCCTGCTCCAACACACCTGATTCTAATTAATGAGTCACTGAGCTTCAGAGGCTGTTGGATCCACTGTGTTGTGTTGGAGCAGGGAAACATGGAAAACCTGTAGGCCTTCACAGAGCAACTGCCCCAAATGAAGCTACAACTTTGTAAAAATGATTTTTTTATATGTTATAACGAGACGTTAATGAGAGTTTAATCAGCAGGTCACATCAGCAGGTACACTACACTATATCACATAAAAAGTGCTGGCCATTTATTTACCAAACTGGCATGAATTCAGAACCAGCTCACACAGATGTGTTTGGTTGGGGAGGAAACTGGCTGCCAACAAACCAATGAGTGTGTCCGAGCATGTGTTCACAGTTTGTGTTTGAAGGCTGTATCCCTGCTCGAGTCCCGGCACTGTCCCGGCAGGTTCAGTTTCTGCTGCGTTCTTTATATCGGTGTCCTGAAAAGCTCCAAGAATCTCACAGCTATAACTCATCTGAGTGTTAACTTTTCTCTGCCGTGGATGCATGGTTTCCACTGTGATCAGCGACTGAGTATTACATTTCTGAGAGCAGTGTGAGCAGATTATGTCACAAACGCTGGATCGTTTGGATGACCATGACGAGCAGCAGGTATTTGCATATCCTCTGCTGCCAGCAGACATAAAGGTTCTCTTCATGCTGATTAAACACGGATGTTCTGTTTGCCTCGGTCCTCTCCAGGGTCATCCGACATCATGAATCAGCAGTTTCTCTGTAGAGGAAATTTGGATGCAGGAGATTTTATTTAGGAAGTAGCATCATATGACTGGTCGAGCTGAAGAACCAGTACAGTTTAGAGGGACTCCACATGCTCCCCATTATCTGGAAACAAAAGACACAAAGACCTCATCCACTGTAGCGTTGGACACATGATCCATGTTTTTGGGAAATCTCCAGTTGCCGGGCAACAGGGGGCTGGATGGGCTAAATAGGTTGTCTCATTTCACAAACGGGGAACTTCTACAGTAGGTTACGCAGACACCTCTGCAAACACACTCTGAAGCACATCTGGGATTGTTGTTTTCCTGCAAACTCACCGTTTTATGAGAGCAACACTAAGCATGCTGGGAAAATTCTACGTTTAATTACCAAGTTTATAACGAGCTGCATAGTTAGCTACCGCCTCTCAGGGATGGGTATGTTAACCCAGGTAACTGATGGATAAATTATTCTAGCTCCTCTAACTGATCGGGTTTAGAAATATAATACGTGAGCAGACAGGCAACAAACAGCTATCCAGAAACTGACTACCAGGATGCTGAAACAAATAATATATTCATTTTTGAAAAATTTCAATTGTCAAGCGGCTCCAAAAAAAAGCTGCGACAATGACAAAATGTCAATAAAAACTGGTTATTTTTATAAATCTTTATCAACCAATCTATTTTTAATAGAACATAAACAAAGTATGTGAAGCTGAAACAGACATTTCATCATTTATTATAAGAAAAATCAGGTCATTTTGTATTCAACACATTTGCAACTACGGTGTGAATGCCTGCATGCTGAAACAGTTAAACTGCAGTGCTCCAAGAAGAATAAATGATCATGATTGAACATAGATGTTTACAGGTTTTTACCTAAGCATAAAAGTAGTAGATATGTTGTTTTACACTACACAATGCATTTATCATTTACACACACCCCAATAGATACAAAATGGGGCACATTAGTGTTCAGTCCAAATGTACTTTGGCTTGTTTTTAGCAAAGCCTGGAATCAATTTACCAACTTTCTGGTTGAGAGATGAATGCTCCTCCACCTGAGCTACAACCACGTATGTTGTGTGTAAAGTTGAACAGAAAGGAGCTTAAGAGTAAAAATGGCTGAAATGTTCTTGTTCATGCCTCCATTAAAGTGGAGGTCAACAGTTTGAGGATAACCAGACACAAAGAGCACACAGAAAGCTCTGCATTTAGTCCAGAAGCTGAAAACAGTTGAGCTGTTGCATTAACATTACGATGACATGACAAACGGACCAATCACTGAGCTGAGTTTCTATTCTGTCCAATCACAAGATGTTTTGACCAAACGCTCAATATTAAAAACTTTAAGAGTTAAAAAGTCATAGCAATCATGTTCTAAATGAGCTGTAGAATTTAATTTGTTGCATTCATGTAGGTTTTTTATTATGCAGTCTGTCCTAATTGTGCAGACAATAATATTGTTTGAGCTGCAGACTTTGCTTATTGCAGCTCACAGCTGGAAGCAATAAGTTTAATTAAATGAAGCAACCGCAGCATGACGGTGCAGACTTATGAAACCTGTTAAAGCAGTTTGCAGCTCATTATGCACAAACTGACCAATCACTGAGCTGATTTTTTTTCAGTGTCCAATCTGCAATTGGGTTTGAAGGGCTTTCATCCAATCACAAGCCTGGATTTATTTTTACAAAATGCCAAATATCTAAAAAATGACAAAGGTTTGAAATATGACGTGATGTGACATGAATGGTGCATGCCTGAAGGCATTCACACAAATAGTTGGAACAGGAAAACAAACGGTTGGAGAAGCAACTGCTGCAAATATTTAAAAAAACAGCGTTTTACAAAAATTAGTTTATTTGGTAACTGATTCATAACATGATTTGGTATTAAAAGAGCATTTCAGAGAGTCTTTCAGATGTTAAGATGGGCAGAAGTTCACTAGTCTGAGACATAATTAGGCTGGAATTTGTAAAAGAGTTGCAAAAAAAGTCCCTTAAAGCAAAGTTTGAAGACTTTTAAGATCCATCTGCAGTGTAAAATATCTTCAAAACATTCAGAGACTGTGATGGACTAGCAACCTGTCCATGCTGTACCCTGCCTCTTACTGGGATTGATGGCTCCAGCTTCACTATAACAGTGGATAAAATGAATAAATGAATAAATAATAGAATTAATGAATGCATCAATGAACATTCAGAGAATCTGGAGGATTCTCTATGTGCATGGGAATAAGGCAGATGAGAAAGCTCAGTTAAAGCTCCTATATTATGCTATATTTGTTGTTTAACAGTGTATCATATGCACATTTAAGATGCATTTTGCAACATGCACCATACTATAGTTTTGCCATAACATTCATGTCTTGCTGTGAGGTCTCTTACCCGGTACTGGGAACGGCTTACTGTGGCTCGCTCACCGCTCCCCGCCAGAGAGACCCTCACAGTTCCCTGCCCATCCACTCTCTCTCTCTCTCTCTCTTCAGCGCTCATTAAAACAGTGCTACAACAACTGATCCGCATAATAAATTAACTAAATTACAGCAATTCTAGTCCATACGAAGGTCATGATAAATGCCCTTTTGCCTTTTTGTCATGAATCCGTCTTCAATTCATTACTACTTAAACATAAAGAGCAAATAAATGCATGAGGCATCATTTGCAAACAAAACCTAACAACATACAGCATGTGTATAGAAACAGTATATGACGTATGTCACGTTTATGAAACAATTTACAGTTTTAACTGACTTTAGCTGCATTCGTCGTCCTTACTGCTGCTTCTCCTGCTGCTCTGATGCTGGGAATCGCCCAGGTTGTAAACTCAACATCGAAGTAAATCCACTTTAAAAAGGGTGAAGTTCTGGAAGCTGTCTTCAGAAAAGTGTTCCTCACAAATGAAAAGATGTTTCTGCACTTCCTGTTGTGAGTTTCCAAATATGAACGCTAACCACCTTTCTCGTAGCTCTTCTTTCTTCCAGCAGGTTATATAATGTGGCCTCGTTTGCACAGCCAAAAACACATTTTCTCCAATCAGCCATGGTTATATATACGTAATTTGGCTATCATCAACAAAAATAATGGTTCAGAAACCATGTTAAACAAAGTGGGAGCGTCTGCAGTGCTGGTTGTAGTCGGCGTGCGGCGTCGACTGTTGACAAGCGCGCATCAGCAGCAACTTCTGGAGGTGAGCGTTAAAGTTTTCAGGTTGGGGAGGGTTGGAGAGTATTCACTGTGCCACGTCACACAGTGGAGTCAGGTGTTTGCTTTGCTCGAGCCAAACCCTTTTTCTCACAGGTATAAAGCTACAAAACACATGAATGAAAGATAAAAACTACTCTGGGATTGTTTTAAGGTACACTAGTAGAAGGTTAAAAGCTCATAAAAGTCGATTTAGCATAATATAGGCCCTTTACAATGCTCTGAGACAAAGTGGTAACCTGTTCTGTGATCAGATGGATAAAATTAGGAAATAATTTCTGGAAAACATGAACAACTTGTCCTGCAGAGAAAAGAGAGGAAGCTGAAACATACATGGTGGTTTTAGATCAACATCTGCTCCCATCCAGACAACGTCTCTTTTAGGGAAGACCTTGCAGATTTCTGCAAGACCATGCTGAACCACATCCTGCATCCATCACAGCAGCATGGCTGCACAGGAGAACATGGCTGCACAGTCTAGATCTTTACCAGTGCAAAAACATCTGGAGTTCCTGGACTGTAGAACAGCTCGCATCCTGCATCAGACCAGAATGGGACAACGCTCCTCTCCTAAAACCTCAGCAACAGGTCTCCTCACTTCCCAGCTCTTTATTGAAGTAAGACAATGAAGTGATAAGACCAGAGTCAACATACAGATCCTACTGACTGGAAAGATCTCAGAGTGGAGACAGGAAGCAAGAAGAATCCTGTATTATCCATCTTTAGGAGACAGACACCACACTGTGACAATCTGTTTGTAGCATCATGTTAGTTGTCATCACTCTAATGATGCATTTGGTCTCAAGCTTGTACACAAAAGGCGCTTTTCCACTAGTACCTACTCCGCCCGGCCTCACACGACTACACCCAGAAACAGGATGTGTCGTGCCGTGCGTTTAGCGTGACGTCTACAGGCTGGCGTCCATTGATTGGTCTGATATGATCCAGGGTGTTTCGTCTTGCCCTCCGACAAC
>JBAMHV010000012.1:25545068-25556180 GCA_037177535.1 Pseudomugil gertrudae
TCACCTATGGTCACGAGCTGTGGGTCGTGACCGAAAGAATGAGATCCCGGGTACAGGCGGCCGAAATGAGCTTCCTAACTCTCCTCTCATTTCAGGTGTCATGCCCTTCTTGTCTGTCCTGCTTTGATTGTTTTCACCTGGCTTCAATTTCCACCTGCCTGTATAAATTCAGTTTCCTTAGTTCTCTGCCAGATTGTTAAAACTGTTCATGAGGAAAAGTGCAGTACAATATCTTAAGTTATTACTTTCAACCTGATTTCTGGAATAAATCTCAGTTCTGTTATACTGTCTCAGAAGTCCTGCATTTGGGTCCCCTGCTTGAGCTCAACATCACAGAACAATCTGGCCAACATGGACCCAGCGGACGCCAACAAGGTCAGAGAGACCTTATCCTCACAGGAGACCAGACTTCTCCAGCACGATTCACAGCTATCATCCATAAGTCGGGGTGTAAACGACCTGTCTAAGAGACAGAAAAGCTACCAAACTAACATCACGACCCAAATTAACCACTTGGTTCTGCAGATGCAGCAGATGGTTTCTTGTCTGGATTTATTCCTTCTGCTGCAAGCACAACCCCGGCTGTACAACCATCTTCGTCTGCAGCTCTGCCTCTCCCTACATTTCACTCTCTTCGTCTGGCTGCTCCGCAAAAATTCTCAGGTGACTCGGGTGACTGCCGCACATTCCTGGTTCAATGTGATCTGCACTTCAAACATGATCCCGGTTCTTTTGTTTCTGATCAAGCCAAGGTCCCATTCATGATCTCTCATCTTACTGGAAGAGCGGCAGCCTGGGCAACCACAGAGTGGGACCGTGGACCTACTGTCTGTCATAATGTTGCAGCATTTTCTCAAGCTCTCTCGCATCTTTTTGACCCGGGACACTTCCAGACAACTGTTGCAGCTTAGACAGCGGGGACGCAGAGTGATGGATTATGCCATAGATTTCCGCACTTTGGATTCAGACAGTGGATGGAATGATGCAGCCAAAAGAGATGCGTTTGTTTTTGGTCTCACAGAGGAAATTAAGGACTTTTTGGCGCCACATGACTTGCCCACAAACTTTGAAGACCTGGTAAACTTGACTTCACGCATCGATATCCGTCTTCAGGAGAGAGAGAGAGACGGCACGCAAAATGGATCTACGAGCCACAGAAAACATCTGGGTTCCCACGTGAACAGCTTCAGTTGGTCTCCTCACCGGTGCCTTCCGATCCACGGGCTACATCATCGGAGGAGCCTAAGTAGCTGGGGCAAAAACAGTTGTCTTCAGATGAGCGTCTTCGACGACTCCGTGAGCAAGCCTGTTTCTATTGTGGGAAATCTGGTCATAGGGCCATCACCTGTTCGTCAAAAGATCCAAGGGAGGCACTGGTGAGCCAGATGAAAATAAAGTCCTTGACTCAGAGACATCTGACTTCTGTGAACCTCAATATCAGAGGTAAGGCAGTTTCCCTTCAAGCTTTTATTGATTCAGGAGCAGATGAATGTTTGATGGATAAATCCTTGGCCTTCTCTTTGGGTGTAAGGATCGAGTCACTTAACAAGCCTGTCAGTGCTAGATCTCTGGATGGAACTCTTTTGAGCCATGTAACTCATCAAACTGAGTCGTTTACACTGTTTATTTTTAACCTGGATATATTTATTTTATATATTTTTTTATTTTTCTGTACATTTTGGATTTATATATCTTTTTTGCACTGATGTGGGACAGTATTTTAATTTTGTTGTACTTTTGTACAGAGTATGATTGTGCAATGACAATAAAGATTTATCTTATCTTGTCTTATCTCAGAAGTCCTGCATTTGGGTCCCCTGCTTGAGCTCAACATCACAAACTGAGTTACTAACTCAATTACTTTTGGGGGAAAGTAATATGTAACTATAACTAATTACTTTTTTAAAGTAATATGCCCAACACTGTCTATTTCTGCTGTAAAGTTGACCGTTTTATCATTAGTCTATGGCGATTTGTTGTTTTGGAGCCCCTAAACTGCAAAAGTTGGCTCTTCCACATAGACTTCACTTTTTTTCCAGTGGAGATGATGATAATGCTGCATTTACACACCATCATCTGGCCAACTGTAACTGGTGTTATTCATATGTCTAAATTGTTAACATTTTATCAAGAGTATGAAAAAATAAAAAAATACCAGGTGTAATGACCAAGGTTTTACAACTTTATAAATCCTTATATAATGCTTAATACATGTTTTAAAACATGTGATTTGACTGTACACTGTTTCTAATGATTGAAATCTAGTGCGACTCTTGCTAGTACATGGCCAGTTTAGTCATAATAGCGGAGTTTCCTTTAATTCTTATGAATGCGTACTGCTGTTTTCTGCTCCCTGCCCTGTTAGCAAAGCTACATCTGCTGACGTGGAAATGCCTATACGGAAATTCATCATTATGTCAAGTTTTTCTTCCCGTTTTAAAAAGTTATATTTGTTTCATTTCAACTTTGTTTTTAATCAAATTCTGTTACCAGTCTCTTGTGATACCTGAATGGTTTTGTTATTTCTGTTGCAAAAGAAATCAGTTTTTTTTGTTTTAATACTTTTTGCTCTTAATGATGAGGGAAATTAACATGCTGTGAACTTAATGAGAAAATTAGATACGCCGCATGTTCATGACACGAGACCAAATCAAAGACAAGTGGCAATTATAAATCATAAAATCATGCATAAAAGCTTGTTATGAATTATACTTGTGTATTTGTTTTAATTGCATCATAAGGGATGAGTTCAGATTGATTTTAGCATTTAGTGCTTTGATATGACTTTGTTGTAAATCTATACAGACACAACTACATTTATTTGAATACAAGATTTATAAATTCAACAAGCAAAGAAAATTCAGATGATTACAAGTCATAGAAATCTATCATACAGACATGCTCCAACCACAAGAACTCTATCCAAACCGAAAGAAAACAGAGAAAACGTATTGTATTGCTCTTTGATACATAACAATAAATGAAAACACATTGATATCATTAATATATCTGAGTTCAAGCATTAGACCTGGTTTTATAAAATCAGATTAAAAAATCTACAGAGAAGAACAATCAAATGATAAAAAGTGTCAAAACATTCAAACTGTGATTAAATCTAATTTCATACTTGTTCAGGTTTCACATACATTTCTGTCAATTGTGTAATTTTCCTAAAAACATTACTTTAAAGAAGAAAGTCAAATTTATTTAATAAAAATACTAAAACATACCAAAGTTAACAGTCTAGTGCTTTATCATACTGGGAATGATGGGTTATGGCCGTTTATGATCCCGTATGTATGTAAATGACGACATCTGTTTCAAACATTTACACAAGTCTCCACCCTCACACTTCCATCCACATCTTTTATGTTGCCATAGTGTTCATCCAACAGAGGGCAGTGCTGGTAGAGGTCATTTACACTTATTAAACTTATTTACAACCATCCAAATATACCAAGAGAAGTAAAACAATAATGTTGTTTTAATTCCCAGCTTCTGGTGATTTACGTTGCTGTGTCCCAATTAAAGGTCGACGTAGGACTACATGTCCTGCGCAGTCCGATATTCATTTACCGTTGGTGAAATGAGACCTAGCTAGCATACGAGAAATACTCATAGTGCTCCATGCTCCTGTTGACTAGCAGCTGCATTGTTTATCTAATTAAGCATTTTCAAGCAGACAAAAATATAGTGAATATAATGAATGAATGAAAGATGCTGACCTCTTAGTGCATTCTGGATGCTTGCAAGGTGTAAAGCTAGCTAAAAATTCAAAGAGTCTAACTGCAACTTAAATACACGCAAATATATTTATGTGTATACACATATACACATATACTTAACCACTGCTTATTCCCTGTTGTCTTGGGTAAAAATCATTTTAAGGGAAAAATTATGCACTGCAAAAAGGTTGAGTCATCTTCTTCCTGTTTCTCTTCTTCTTCTCTGGTTTATTCCTTTTTCAGATTGCATGTGGGCAAAGCAACGCAACACTGCCCCCAAGTTTTCCTGTAGTATTGCTCCATAGCCTGTGTTAAGTGACAAGTCTGCAAGAACCCAGAAATAGCATAAAATGATGCGTTTAATCGATGCAGAAGACAGACTGACTTTCCGTCTGTGTAACCATCTTCTGCATCGAGCATAAATAGGCTTTTATCTACCTTCTTTGTCTGCCCGCATAAATGATCATTTTAACTCTAAATTTGAATGAAACTAGAAAGTATGGCTGTGTTTCATATCCACCTTGTATTTCCTTGCTCTTTTTGGTTTTACTTCCAATATAATGTTTGAAACATATGTTCAAGACGTAAACATGGTTTACATTAGTAGCTCCTCACTGTGTTGTGACATTCACTTGTTTAAATCCATTGTGGCTATTTCTACTCAGTTGTAAAGCCAAGAATATAAAGGAAGTATTTTACATGCCTAGCATATATTCCATTTATTTGAATTGTCATCTGTCGTCTACACATCCTCTGAAATTAAAGGCCCATTTCGGCTCCCTTACATACGTAAAAGGGGGATGTCTATTTCCAACTCTTTCATATCGCCATGCATTATTTACATCAATGCTATTGTTAAGTCAGTTCATCCACTAGTAGGCAGTGTTGAGTTAAAAGTTTTGACAGCAGTTTGTAGCTGTACTTTATTTATTGCTATAAATTTATTACAACCCAAAACACCAGACATAGAGGAATAAACCCAAAGTTTTTACTCTTCTCCTAATTTCTTCTATCTTTTTTTGGGTACTTTATATTTGACGGTTTCTGCTTTCTTTTTTCCAGTTCAATTTCTTCTTTGTCTGGTTTGTTACTTTTGCCTGTTGCATGTTGGCTAAACAACTCAATGCTGCCTCTACGATTTATGATGGCACAGCTCCTTTTTCTGCATCAAGTCATGGGTAGTTAAGCTTCATGAGAACGGATGCTCATAACCGAGAAGGATGAAACTGTCCACCTGTTTGCATATACATCTTCTATGTTGAGCAATCTAACCCAATACATTTGCAAGCAATAACATGGAGTATGATGGAGACAAAGAGCCGGGACCGTGCTGACTGGGTGTTTTGTTCACCAGTCATCCACACATGAGTTAGCTCAGCAACTACCCACCCACTGAGAGTAATGCAACCAAACACTAAACTCTTGATCATTCCCATTTTTACTGTTTTGTTTACACAAATGTAGCAACTCTATCAGGTTTGACTATGCTATTGTGCCCCCTAGTGGAATCTTCTGGTAACTGTGTAGTACAAAAGAAAGTAATGATTATGTTAATAAGCGACAATATTCTCAACTAAAGGTTAATTTTTGCTCAATGTAAAAAAAGCAATATGCTTATTTTAGCACATTTTTAAAAGCAAGTGCAACAAACTACTACTGGAGATCACTGGAGCAGTGTTGGGCACAGGTCAAGTGCAAAGAGCAAAACAAAGGATGAAGAACAAAAAGACCTAAATGGCAGAACTTCTTGGACACATGCTGTGTGAAGGTGTGCTTTGCTTATGTATATCGCTGCTGAAACTCTGCATGGTCCTCTAGTGAATGTGTAATCTAACAATCATGCACATGTACACACATGAGCAGTAACATTTTTACATAACTAAACGAGTCCAATTGCATCATATATGTTCTTTGTTCAATACACATGTGGATGGAACCTTCTGTTCATGTCTTACAACCTTTACATTTATATTTCAAACCTCATTCAGAGAGATGGCAGATGTGTGCCCAGACAGAACAAACAGGGACAAAGTATAGCTGATATGCAACTAGTGAAGAAGCTGCTGTGATGCTTTTCATGACCAGACCACCACGTTCCGCTCTCCAGTCTGTACTGGAGATCGGCTTCTTTACTGTTTCTGAGTCTCTCCTAGTGGTGACCTCAGTATTGTACGTTCAGGCAACATCATGGTTCTGTTTGCAGCAAGTAAAAACTGAGACACAGTATAAAATTGCTGCAAACACATGTGTACTCTGTAAGTATATTATATATTAGCCATAAGACTCAAGCCAACTAAAACATACGTGTATGTGGACAGTGACATTTCTGAAATGGATTTATGTACGTACAGTGAGCATAAATGAGCCTTTGGGAGAAAATAGTGAGGCTCCCAGAACGGCTTGGATACTACCAGACAGACAGATACTATCTGTGAATAAATAGGGAGGAATAAACAAGAAAACGGCCGTCTTGGACCCGCTGAAGGACAGATTGTCTTCAGATGTTGTGAAATGAGCTAAAATGACCTCTCTCTGTCCTGGAAGCACAGAAAATAACCTGATCATTTTTTTCTTCTAATTCTCTCCAAATCAGAGAATCTGTGGATTTATTCTATAACAACAACCTGTTTGAGTTTGGTGCTATATGGTTGTGAGGGGCTTATTACATTTTAGAAGGTGACATTATGTGATTCTTGCTGATGAATTATCGTTACTGTATTATGTGATAGAGCGTGACATTATAAAGGACTTGGTGGCCATTGTTCCAGGCGTACAGCGCCCTGTCTCTCGGGTTGTAGTCCAGCATAGACAGGTGGCTGTATTTATTTGTTAGAGGAATATCAATGTACTCGTAGGTGGAGGAGTTGGTGGAGTAAGCGTAGTACACTTTGGTTCCACCTGAATACCCGTTGGTGACGTATAAGGTTCCACAGATCATGAAGGCCTCACCGGCGCTACGTTTGGGATGGTTGGTGGTCCAACTGCGGATGATCTGCAGGGTGTTCGGGTTTAACTGGCTCAGGACAATGTTACCAGCGTTTTGATTGGTGGCATACACCGCCCAGAGCCCGCCTTCGTCCACCATCAGGTCGATGTCAGAGTGCCCCCCCCAGGAATAATGGTACATGTTGTTGTAACCAGCAAAGTCGAGCTGTTGGGAGCGACTGATGACTGATGTGCTGAAGTCAAATTTGATGATGGTGTGACTCTGATACTTGTTAAAGTAAAGGGATCCATTATAAACCACTTGACCAGTTCCAGACCAGGGGTGAGGCAGACGGTGGGACGTGAAGTTATCTGTCATCATAAACTCGTACATGGATTGGTACTCCCTAACAAAGCGGTTGTTATGATAACCATCCATGTACCACACCTGCAAGGGAAGGAACAAAACAGGTCATTTCAGACAAGATACTTCTGCATGTCGACCCGTATGTGTAACTGCATTAAAGTACTGCATTACTTTTAACATAATCTTTTAAAAATATAGAAGTAAAATAGTGTTTATGTGAGCTGAGGAAAACAGTGGTGTGCAAAAGTAGGAAGTAATGATAAGAACGTGGGCACCTCTGTGTTTAACACAGACTGATGTAAAGATGAAAATAACTGGAGGAATCAGATAATAGAAGATAAAGGCTGGTATATTTATATAGCACCTTTCATGTACATACACAGTGTGTATGTTTCATAAACACACACAATGCTTGAAAACCACATTTTCAGAAGAGCAAATAGACCCATCAGACCTGATCATTTCAACTTTCTGATTATTTGTAGTCATTGAATGTTAGTGGTCATGTAAACGGGCTTATTGGTTCTGATCCATTTTACCAGGTTTATGGCTGAGCTCGTTTAAATGACCAGTAAAACCTGATAACTGGGAGTCATCAGATAACTATAACAATCAGATCTGATGGGTTTAAATCAGCTTCCTAAATGCAACATCAGGAAATCCCTCATCATATTTCAGTCCTTTATCAGCTTTTTTTTAGGAGAATGCAGCGACGTGACTTCCTGTTTGTTCCAAAACATCTGGAGCCCGATGGTGCCAGTGATGTTAGCTGCTAATGTTGATGCTAATAAATACCTAGACTGCGTGTCTCATTAGCACAAATCTGCTAAACACACCCGGATCAGTACTCTGATGCGTTTATTTGTCTAGTCATCTGTATATCTGCATTAATATTCAGTGCATGTGCTAAAACTGTGTTGCTTCTGTTGTTTTAACAGATATTAAAATGAAAGAAACAACAAAAGAAGAACAGAAAATACGAAAGCGGTGGTAAGTCTGTAAACAAATGAAGTAAAACATTCACATTTGGCCTATGTCACAGTTTTTTAACTCCCACATCAGCAGCTTTTGCTGTGAGACACCAGATGTTCAGGAAGTAACAACCATGGGATTTCCAATCATCACAATTACCTGATTACTCACAGACGTCTGGTCTAATTATTGGGTTCCTCATTGTTGTAGTCCTGTACTCAACCTGCCCGACTCTCCTCTAACTGCTCTCTGATCAACTTATTGATCCTGCCGATGAACAAAATCGGGTTTCTACATCTCTTCACTTTCTATTTTGTCTCTACTGGGAATACATTTTCCCTGTTCTATCTTGATGATCCCTGTAAGCAGCCAAAGCTCCACAGATTTAAAAATGGTGGATGGTAGTGGTCACACTCACTCTGTGGTCTCCAGCTGGAGCCACTGGATCAGTCATCCATGAGCCAAATCTGGATCCAGAAGTCTTAATGGTGATTGGTTCTGAGATTCCTGTCAGTTTACCGCAGGCTGAAAGAAAGAAAAGGCACAGCATGAGTTTTATCACAGATATCATGCACAAACTGCAGCTGATGAGAGAGAAAGATGTCATATTTGTTTAAGTATTCAATCCAAAACTAGTCCAAACACCCATCTGCTCACATCTACAACTCTTCCATGACCTCACAGGGTCAACGTCTCATTCGATCCGGATTACCATCCGAATGTTATTCTTTCTTTCACAACAAAGCCATTTTCAGTATATGTGCATATAATTCCACATTAAATGTGCAGAACATACTGTAAAAGTTGTAAACAGGTTTTACAAGAAATTGAAGATAAATTTGGATGTTGGTAAAACTCTGGATAATATCATCCAGAACAGGAAAAATAGGGAATCTGTGTAATCTTCATCACTGCAAGAGAACAAATTAGGAAATAAACATCCAATAAACACCATAAAATAGCCAAGACACATTGGATGCATTATCAGTGTGTCCAGGAATCTAACAGTGTATCCAAATAAACAATGTCGGACTAGAACACACAAACCTCTATATGAGTGCTGTACTCTCCCAGTGCTTTTCTAGTTTAAATATTTGCAGGTGTTAAAGGTCTGGATGGAATAAACTACAGAGAACAAACCAGATCAAATGTATATGATTACAAACTGCAGGTGAACTGATTCTTTGCCTATTTCTCCACCAGCATATTAAACCTCAGCGGTTTACCCACCAAGCTTCTGCATGCATGCCCTGAGCTGATCCTCCAGGTTCACCACCCGGCTGTGGAGCTCCTGGTAGTCCAGACCGCCCACTTGTTCCTGCAGTGACCCCAGCAGCGCCGTCACATTTGCTGCCTCTTCTTTAAACTTTCGAACCAGCAGAGCATCAGCTTTGTACGACTCCAGAACCGGGATTAGAGGGATTAACTGTGTCATCTTTTCTTTGATGGACTGGAAACAGAGGAAACAATGAATAAATCAAATCAGGTCCGGTATCGATACAAGCTTCAGATTTTAGATTATTTACAAACCTTTTACTGTTTATATTCTGTACATTGTCATAGTTTGGTTTGTGTTTGAGTGTTTCCTGATTTATTTTGATATGTTCCTGTTCTGTCTGTTTGTGTTTTAGCTTCACTCATTATGTTTAATTTGTTTCACCTGCTTTAATTTAGCTCCACTCCACCTGTGTCCCATTGTTTCTCAGTGTATATATATTCATAGTTTCTGTTTCTTCCCTGCGGTTCATTAGTTATTAGTTCGTTGGAAGTCTTGTCTCCCTTGCTGGTTTGCGTTATAATAAATATCCTCGTCTGCATCCCGCCTGCCTTGGGTCCACACATCTCCTCCATGCTTGCTCATCCCCAGGATTATGACATACATCACTGAGACTGAATAAATATTGTAATTGTTTTAATCATTATTGAACCAGTTTAATCCCAACAGCACTGATAACTAAATCAAACACATTAACTCTGCGAGAGAATAACGCCTCATAATTTATAGGCAGGACTGAATTGGAGCCAGAGACACATAATGCCATCTGAACCTTTTTGTGAGGATTTAAAGCAATATTTTATTAAAGATTCACACAATTAACCTGTTTTATGGTTTGTTATCTCTTGATTTCAAACATTTATTTCCCAATAAAGAAAGATATATAAATAAAGAAATCCAAATATCACTAAAATGTTTTTGTGCTCTTAAGAGGTGGTTTTCAGACAGGTTGATATATAGCAAATGATACAGACGGTCATGTGATGTGCGTATGGACGAAGGAGACAAAAAAAACGTTTTATAATTAAAAAGAAAAAATATACCTGTATTTGAAATAACAGCGAAATGAAAAGATTTGCAAGGAATTAGAAATAGAAATAAGAGAGAAAGGCCTCGAAAAGCTGTTGCAAACCCTGCACAGCGAATGGAAAACCCTGAAACACTGCTACATGTCCACCTGGCAAAAGCTGGATTTCTCTTAAAACCTCGTTCACGTGACGAGATTCCAGGAGAAATGTGGCTTATACGTAAAACACCGTTCAATGGAAACACCTGCAAATTGTTGTGGGTCTAAATTTGTTTGTTTTTATTTATTTAGCATCTTATAAGAGCTGTGAATATAACTCGAGTGATTGAAGATACTGGGGCGAGGGCTGAGAAGTTACCACACCGAGTCAGTTAGAGGAGGAGAGGAAATAGCAGTATGTGTGTGGCATTATAGAGAATTTCTCTGAAAACGCTTGTCAACACCCCGCATGCGAAGATTTCCTCTAAAGATGACGTTGCTGAGCTGTCAAACTGGTTAGGTGTAAGGCTGCATTCACACCACCATGAAACAGGGGCTGAAATGGCAAGTCAACAATGGAGCAACTATATATTTATGTTGCTTTGGGGTTCCTGTTTTACTTTGGTGTTCACATATGTTGATTACATTTAATATTTCTTTACTAAGAGACAGACCCAGCTCCACAAACGGATTATTAAAACATATCGCCTATCCAGCGTTGCTATTTTGGAGCTGTTGGAGGAACTCAGGGCAGATTGTTGATGAGCTTGTGCGTCCCGCAAACTCTGAGCATATAAACAGAAACCGAAAACACACCATTCATTGAACGTGCAGTGTGTTT
>JBAMHV010000012.1:25604255-25619002 GCA_037177535.1 Pseudomugil gertrudae
ACCTGAGATTATTTTTGGTCGCACCATTGAAAATTTAGGGTGCACGTGCGACCAAATCAGTCGCACTCTAGAGCCCTACTAGAACAAGTACATACTATGTACTTGTTGCAGCGCGACAGTCTAAATATTCAACACCGGTAGTCACAGTGAGGAGCAGTGCATAGTAGGTGGACTTTGAAATAGAAAAAAAAGGTCCTTCTTCTGGTCACGTATGTCTGGGGTATTTACCATACACTGTAACACAGTTTCATCCCCTCAGACATAACTGCACTGAACCACACATGAACACACAGTATCAGGACCTGCTGCTTTGTCATTGTTGTTGTATGTTGAAACATGTCTGTAAATTGTTAAAAGCGCAATACAACTGTACAGTTTTCTGTGAAAACAAATTTCCCATAAGGGACAATAAACTAACTAACTAACTAGATGGGCAGGGCCTCTCAGCAGGTTTTTGAAGAGCAAAAGTGAAGCTCGTTGAGCGGTCCTATCGTCACCATCTTGGCAGCGTTACAATGTAGAACTGAGCACCCTGTGGGTGTAGGTGATTTATATCAATAAAAGTCCAAGCTGCCTGTAGCTAAGAGCTAACTGGGCCAGTTCAAATCTAACCGGCTAAGGGAAAAAGGTGGGCTAAAGCTACAACACCATTAGCTAGCAACACTCTGCCTTCTGGCCACAGACATTGAATACCTGTCAATCATAATAACACACCTATTGGGATAAATTTCAAGATTGAATAACATCTAAAATGGGTGGTTTAACACCTACCTCACAGGTGTTAAACTTGACGTATTAAACCTAAAATGTATTTGCACCAGGCTGTAAACATGTTTATTTCTGCTGTGAAGTTAACATGGAGGTCAATAGGGATTTGTCACACATAGACCTATACACAATGACTGTAGCATCCCCCCCCCCAGCTGTCATGGATCAGTTTGATTAATGAAATCAGGTGTAACACAGTAATACTGAGCTCATTTTAATTATCTCATGATGACAAGATAAATTATCTTGTCATCATGAGAAGACTGTTCGGTTATCACAACACATCCTTTTCCCAGTCACCCAATGTTTGCTGGCCTCTGGGATGAGTATCAAACCCCTGTCTATGAGTTACAAACCTCTGTGAATGAAGATAGCGGTAAATGTAGGACATCAAATCAAAATATAGTGTAAATGAATTATTTGGATTTTAAAAACGTGGCACATCCCAGAGTACGCAGTAAGTATGCAGTACACCAGCAGCAGTATTGGCCCAAGACGTCACAGAATTTAGCTCCCTCCAGAGCAGGCTTTATCACCACATTTGTTAAACCTCCTTTCAGGAATATCCCCCAAAGATGCTCTTGTAAACGGAACAAGCACACTCACACAACAGCATTAGGATAGCTGAGGTGGCTGAGCCTGGTCCAGAAGGCCAGCAGGGTCACCAGAACCAGAACCAAGTCCACCTGTGCTGTCACCACAAGGGGGAGCTGCAGCATGGCTGAAACCTGTGGTAACACAATTAAAGACAACATTATTTAGCTTCATATCACACACGTAATCCCAGTTTTTAGCCATGCTCTCCGTGTAGGAGTAAAGTCATTGTTTAAACCATCACTACGATGCAGGTTTACATCTTAATGATGTATAGAACCATGAGAAGAGCCAGAAAGCAGGTTATGTTGAGACTCTGAATATGTATATCGCATGATGAGGAAAACACTGGGTTTTCCATTGAAGAAAGCGAGGTCTTACCTCGGGTTGGTTACTGTGGTAACAGACTGTGTGAAATTAACCCTCATGCTGGCAGGTTTAACTGTAAAAAACCCTGAATTACTACCCATCACCTGTACCACAGACTGCATATAAAAGAGGGACAGAGCCTCCAGGTAGGGCTTTGTTTAACTCTTAATGTGTAAATAATGTTTATTTTATGTATAAAATGCTGTGACCAGGCCATCTCTCTCACTGGCTACAATAAGCCATTTCTGCCATAGTTTTTTTTTGCCCCGGTGTTTTTGGAGTTGGATTGAGTAAGTCCTGTGTTCTAGGCTGTGTTGTTTTACAATTTTAACAAGAGTATCTGCAGTGGGGGCATTTTTCTAAAGCCAAATCGGTGAGTCGCCACTGTCACCTGCAGCAGCCATCACATGCAGCTTCTGCCTGAAGCCTGTTCTCCACACAGCTGTGCAGCAGGATGAATGAATGGACCCAGACCACCAGAACCATATCCAGGCCACCAGAACCATATCCAGACCACCAGAACCATATCCAGGCCAACAGAACCATATCCAGACCACCAGAACCATATCCAGACCACCAGAACCATATCCAGGCCAACAGAACCATATCCAGGCCACCAGAACCATATCCAGACCACCAGAACCACATCCAGACCACCAGAACCACATCCAGACCACCAGAACCATATCCAGTCACAAATAACTTTTACTGAATGCATGTTTTTGTAGTTCACACAAACCCATCCTGATCCTGCTGTTATCTGCAGGTAGCACAAGCTCATCCTCTGTGCAGCATTATGCGTGTTTGTGTGTCACAGTTAATTATCACCATAGCAACATTATAATCAGTATGATCATACTGAGCTCTGATGCTTAAATATGTATTTATTTATATAATAAATACCAGTTTATTAAGCATGTCTATAATAATGTATGTTTCCATGTTTTTTATTACAATGATACAAAGTCTGATGTGAATGATAACAAACATGGTTTAATATGGATTAAATGTATCATCTTATCAACTGTGCCACCAGTTTCCTCCCTCCAAAAAGTACTTACGCCATTTTCAGGACCGTTTTTTGTGTAAGCAGCTTTATAAATGAGGTCTCAGGTCTTTTCAAAGTGATGTTTCACAGTCTATAGTGTCCTTATTCAGTGAGGTGATGCTGTGTTAGAACTTGCTTATGAGTCCTTTAATATTCCCAGAGTTGTATGAATTCATAAATATGTGAATAACTGCTACTGTCTCTTCTATGTTACAACCTTTCTGTTTTTTAGAAAAATAATCATGAAACTGTAGGGATAAAGCTAGAAAGTTCATCTTTTTTAGCAATGTTACTTACAGCAGTTACCCCGTTATAGATGCATGCTCTATTTTAAAGGAAGAGAGCCTTCTTTTAGAGTATAATTAAAACTGGACTCCACCAAGGGAAGCAGGTGGTCTTTCATTGACTTTGGAGGAAACCCATCTGTGCCAGGTGATTTGTTAGGGGTTGAGATAGCGTTACTTAATCCCTCCTTTGTTATTGGTGAGATGAGATTATCATTAGCTGTGTGGGAGGGTCTAAGGATCTTGGAAATAATCGAGTGGTTCTGACTGTTCTGATGGAGAATATAAGGATTTATAATATGTTTCTAATGCCATTCATATTCCATATAAATAGTGAGTAATTTTATTTGTTGTTGGATCTGCTGCATCCCATAGTATACTGGAGTTTACCTCTTCATTGTTACTGTCCTGCATGTAGAGTACCAAGTCATTTTCCATTGCATTTTTAAAGATATGATCACCCAGTAAACTAGTCACCAGAGCTTGTTGCTGTTTACCATCTAAGTGTAATGAATGGTCTGAAAGATCCCTCTGACCTATTTATTTCAGCCCATGCTGGTCTGTGTTCTACATGAAAAAATCTAATCTTGAGTAGGCTGTGTGTCTCGCAGAATAAACGATATAACCTGGAGCTGATCCATTCAGAGCCCGCCACACATGCACCCGTCCTAGGTCTTTAAGTACTTTGTTAATGCATTTTACAGTCAAATTCCTTCTTTTTCTATTAGTTGTATCTAAAGGAAAGGTTCAAAAATATATTTAAGTCTCCAGGTGCAGAAAAGGGTCCCATATGTTTGTGATGTGATTGTTTGAAATATCCTTCTAAAAAAAGGTTTCATCACTGAAACATAAACATTTCATAGTTACTTCTTTTTTTTTTTATCCATTTTCCCTTTTACTAAAACAAATTTGCTTTATATCAATACTTTAAGAGATAAATTCACATTTCAGAACACTTGAAATCAATATAGCTTCTTCCCTTCCTGCTGTGGAGATAAATTGTATGTTATTCAGGATATTTGCATTTAACACAGTTCAGGGCATGACTGTGCATCATCTGTGCAAAGTTTGATGGAAATCAAAGGTTTCATGGCATTAGACCATCATTCGGTTACGTCTGGTGTACAAACTTACAAACTTACTGTTTTATCATCATTTCTTTGTATTGAGGAGTCTTTATTTATAAGCTGCTGAAAATCTTATTTTCTGAAGGGAGTCATTCCAAAGGGATCAATAAAGTCTATCATCATCACCAGTCCTCATGTTTGCTGCATTGAAGCTTTAGTTGTTCTTTATATTGTTAGCTGATGTTTAGGTCAGAACCGTTCCAGGTGATCAGCAGTACCGATCATCTGTTTACACCGGAGGAGACGCTGCTGGTGTTTATGTATTAATAATAAAGCCAAGATGCTACTGACCAGCTAAATGGATGCCCATTAATATAACCTCTGCTGTGTGTGTGCATGTTTTTACAGACTAACATCCTCATTATGAATAGAATATGTTTTTAAAAGAAGATCCAGGTTTGGATAAGAGTCAGATCAAATGATCTATCGATCATAATGTTACAGGTGGATCAGTGTTTATGTCCCTTATTGAACACATTGTTTGGTTATTTGCCTTTTGGCTGACAGTATAAAGAGACAGAAGAAAAGGTCATTTTTTATCCAGTTCAACACAATGTGTATGATTGTCAGGGCAAAAAGAGAGGAGAGAGTGGAAAATCAGGAGGAAGCAGGTAAGTAAACACAATAAGGACTGTTAAGCTTTTAACAGTCAATACATTCACAATGGAGTTTTAACTGCATAACTATAAGTTTATTTAATTACCCAGCTTTACATCAGGAAACTTCTGTTTTCTCCTCATATTAAACTCTTTCTAGAAGCACAAGTATACCAAGCTTATCTGAAATGAGGGTTATAATATGGTTCCAGTCTATTCCACTCATGTTCTATACTGCTCATAACAATTACAGTGTCATGTAGGCTGAAGCCCTGCAAGAGCAGGAGAGGCAGCTACACCTGGACAGGACCTGAAAACATTCAGCTTTTTACAGATATAACAAACCGGAAGCTAACTTTCTGAAAAAGGCCTAGTTATTTGTTACCCAATGCTCCTTTTTATTTATTAAATACGGCTATCTTACGCAGTAACAGTAACCCGGTGAGCAGTGGGCAGGTTTCATTCTTTGTCTGGCGATAAGGAGAAGGAGGGAAAGTTGTTTATTAGCATTAGATGCTGCTACAACTGCATCTTGCTCTACCCACCAGCAGCTCACCTGCTGTGGTCACTGCTGTGACGTCTCACCCACCATCCGTACATCGATCCGCCAGGTTAGCTCCACGCGCTGCTTTTCGGTTCGGTATCAGTTGCTGTATACACCAGTATTTGACTCATACTGCCTGCTCATTGATCTGCTCGGCGCTCCGCCGCAAACCCTGTGCGCCGCTGAGATGAGAGGTTTACCTCCTCCACCACGGCCTCGCAGTGATTGGTCTGCTGTGATCACGTGGTGCGGATATACACGCAGAGCCATTTATTAAGAGATCACGTGATTTGTGTAGCCCTCCATCATTCCAAACAGGACTCAACACTTTCGGTCCATTTTAATGGGTTATGGTGGTAGGCACGCGCAAGCACATTCATTTTTAACCTAATTTTCCCTTAATATTGCCCAATAATGTGTACAGATTACTGTACTGTCTATGTGATTTATCAAAGTTATACTTTTGGAAGCAGCAGAGGGACGGCATGTAACACATTAGTAAATATATTTACAGATTTTTTACCATGGTCTGGGTGAATAGTCGATTCTGCAAAGTGTTAATTAAAAAGTGATAATGGACACATAAAAACAGTTTAAAGTCACATAGCCCGATAATAAGGTGTGTGTGGAGTGATACACACCTCAGAACAGGGTTATAAGGTGTGTGTGGAGCGAGAATAAGCAGGAATTCAGAGCAAACCATTGCGGTTCTGCTTTATACAGACAATAAATTAATGATTTATATGTTAAAAGGATGTAAAAGTAGGATATATCTCCTAAATGACACACTTTAGTTTTTGTTCCTGTAAGTTATATAAACTGATGTGCAGAACCCTGAGGAACTCCATGACTTACTCTAGTTTGTGAGGAAGACTCGTCATTTACATTAACAAACTGAAATATATCAGATAAATTAAATGAAATCAAAGATAATCTCAGAGGGAAATTCAATATTGTAGTAGGTATTTTTTAAATACAAAAATAATCAAGAGTTTTGTTCTTGAGGCTGATGCTGCTGGAAGGAAGGATCTTCTGTACCTCTCAGTCCTATATCAGGCCTGAACCAGCCTCTCACTGAACACACTGTTTCATCACTGTGTTGTGGAGAGGGTGTGAAGAATCCTCCATCATCTTCATCAGCTTCTGCAGTATCCCTGTTTGGACAATCAGCTCCAGCGGCTCCAGAGTTTCTCCAAGCACAGAACCAGATTTCTTGGCTCATTTTTTTTTTGTCTAAGCAGCTTTATAAATGACACCCCAGAGCATTATATGTATGCTGAGCAGCACTTCCATAAGCTAATTGAAATCACCGGGTTTACCACATCCAGAGCTGTACAACCAGAGGACCTGCTGGGATTCACTGCCGTGAGAGCTGACGGACACCAAAGCGAGGAGGAAAAGTAAAGGTTGGGGACTCATCTTGTCTGTCAACAATCGCTGGTGTAATCCAGGACATATCCTGGTTAAGCATAGCTTTGTCTGACCTCTACTGGATTCTCTGAATTTCTTGGCTGGATTCCCCAGTACTGACCCTTACCTGCCCACAGGACCCCGCTATTCCTTTAATCCAGATGCGTGTCTCTTTTGATCTAGTTTGTTAATAAATTCTTGTATCCATATTCTGTCTGGGTCTCTTCATAACACTCTAAAAGTGCCAATCAAGTCTGTAACTTTGGAGTGCTGATGGACTCAGATCTGACTTTCAGCATAAAAACTTCACCAAGAAGCTTTTTATGCAACTTTAAAACATGAACAGAAGTTTAGTCTCCCAGAAAGACCAGGGGAAACCTCAAGTAGGATAGATAACCGTAATGGTCATTTACCAGGACTTCCTAAAATGAGCATTAAACATCTGCAGCTCATCCAGATGCTGCTGCTGGAGCTTTAACTGGGACTAAGAGATCTGAACACATCACACCAGTTTTAACATCTTTATACTGGTTTCCAGTCCGTCACAAAATATATGCTGATTGTTAAAGTTAAAAACATTTATTTTCTCATACACCTATAAATTAATCTGCACAGTAACTTTTAATTAATCTTGCTAGAATTGATTCTAATGTTTAATGTAATCTAACATTTTTGATGTTTTTATATAAAGCACTTTGAATTGTCATGTACACAAAATGTATTATACAAATAAACTTGCCTTGCCCCTGATTGTGTGGGAATATTTGCTCTGACCACTGAAACAGTAAATCTGGTCAAAACAAAATTTCCTTGACACAACTTGGTTTTATTTAGTCTTTCTTCCATTCATAAGAATGGATCTTCTCTCCTTATCTAACTTGCCACACATAATACTCATATTTAGGGTGTTAACAGGACTATGTTATTAACATCTCATTCTTTCAATCATCAGGTCTTTTCCCAGCATGATGACCATCAGAATGAGCATACTTAACTTCTAGGCTATGCCACCCCTTTTTCATTCAGAATGAGCTAATCTGGCAGTTTTTAGAGAAGGCATTTGTCTAAAATAACCTCATTTACAATAAAACTGTACTAGGTATCTCCATAAAACTAATAATTATTTTTCCAAAACACCTTAAACATAGTTACATAAAATTAGATATGAATGATGACTTTCTGATAAATAAGACAAAAGTAAAAAGTAATCTTTCCTTATTACCACAAAAATGCAATTTCCACCTAATCTAAAGCTGTGTTTTCAGAGTTGTATATCATCTTTTTTTAAGTAAATCACCTTCTGACTCTTTGTATACGTAGGGCAGACACCTGGCTCATACTTGAGCAAATTTTATGAGATTAGGTGTGAGCATTTTTAAGTAATTAGCTTTTTGTCATATTTCCCCACCTGTACTGGCCTAATTTGGCCCTTTTCAGAGATTGAGTAGTCTCCCCCCCCAACAAATACACACATTTTTTTTTACCTCAAAATAAAGTCCATCCATTTCATGAATGGGAGACCCTAACAATTTTTTAAATGTTGTGTTTTGTTCTACCTCGATTAGGGGTATCTCAAAATATTAGGTGTCCTATGTATTTGCTTTAAAAATAGGATTTAGAGAGATTTTGCTTTACCCTGATTAGCACAAGTTACTGCCAGCCCTGATTATCCCTGTATGAGCACCATTACATTGTTGTAGCAGTTCATTTCATGCTAGTCCCAGGTTTATCCACCTTCTGCTGTGCTTTTGGGCTTTCTGTGTCAGCACAGGATGATCCAGTCTATGTCCAGATTTGATGAACACAGTGTGTCATCTCAGCTCAGGCTTGCTTGTTTTTATATTTCATATGTTTCACCTTTTCTTATGTGACTTGTGTAGGCACCGACAAACCAGGACAAATTTCTCGTCATGTAAATTACTTGGCAATAAAGTTGATTCTGATTCTGGTCTTCTGTTGGTTCATGGTTGGCAGATGAAAGAAATGTCTGTATTTCACGTCATCAATGACTGACTCGAGGGATGTTCCTTGGGCGAATCCTAAGGGAGAGTTCCCACAAAGCCTCCTCTGCCAGGTGATCACTGAAGTCATTGAAGAATGATATGATGTCGTCATCAGGCTGCAGAGAGTAACGTCTGCAGAGAAACAACAATTAGTGCAAAGTAATTCCACAACAAACACTACTAACAGTACTGCAAGTAACTGACACTTGTTGGTAGCTCCTCAAAGTGTCCAGGATGTTAAACTGCTGCCAGCGTTTGGAAAAGTTCACTTTTGAACCCTGTGAACTCATCAAGTTGTCAGGGTTCCCCAGGTGGACAAATGTCAAGTCTTGAAGAATCAAACCCCTGAAAAGTCAGACAAAGACAGGTATTTGTTGGTTTAACAAGGTATAAAAGTGTACACACGTATTGTGGTTTTTTACCTGCATGCAGGGCAGCTGTTACCATTAACCTATAACTAGGTTTATGTCCAACCTCTGTTGTGGTTTCTTAACTAGATAACTTGTTCTTGATTTATGTATAAATATGTCGTTTGTCACCACATGGAGCTTGAATTAAAACAGTGTGAAATTTGTGTGAATAAGATGTTCTTTTGGACTTCACAGTGGCAGTTGGTTAGCACTGTGGCCTCACAGCAAGAAGGTTGCTGGTGGGAGGTCCAACCAGGACCCTTTCTGTGTGGAGTTTGCATGTTCTCCCCGTGTTAGTGTGGGTTCTCCCTGTGTTAGCATGGGTTCTCTCCGTGTTAGCGTGGGTTCTCTCCGTGTTAGCGTGGGTTCTCCCCGGGTACTCCGGCTTCCTCCCACAGTCCAAAGACATGCACCTTGGGGATTGGCATGAAGAAAGGTTCCTGGTTTGACCCCCACCCCACCCAAGGCTCGAACCGGCAACCTTCTTGCTGTGAAGCCACAGAGCTAACTAACTGCGCCACCATGCAGCCCCCATACATAAACCATCCATCCATTTTTGTAAACGCTTGTTTAATTCAGGGGTTGCTGGAACCTATCCCGGCAGTGCTCCGGATGAGAAGAACAGGTCATCAGTCCATCCCAGGACAACACAGAGACAGACAACCACTCACACTCATTCCTACAGACAAATTATAATAACTAATTAAACTAACATGCATGTGTTTGGATGGCTTTCCACATCTAATACATACAGGACAGTGATTTAAGGGATGCTGTGTGTCAGTGGCTCAGTATTTTACCAGAAGGAGACGTTGTTGAAGTGTTGAGTAAATGCTGTCAGGTTTGGACTTTTCTCCTCATTCTGCTCTTTGGACCATAGCAACACCTCTGGAAGCTAGATAGGTAAGACAGCAGGTGACATTTAGATTAACAAAACAGACTGGTAAGACACATATGAGATAGAGAAGTGAGACAGAAAGATGATCGACAACAGAAAAACACAGGTAATGTAAATCTTATAAGTGAACCACAAAGCTATGTACCTCAACCTTGTAGAACAGTTCTGAATCCAGCAGAGTCAGCTGTTCGGCTAAATCCTGACTCCCAAAGTCCAGCAGAAATCCCGGTCTGTCAGATGTTTGAGGGGTCAGGTGAAATACTTGCAAACATGTGGTATTTTTATCCAATCAGGTTTTAGTTACCTGGCAGAAACACCCTTCGCAGCAAGAGGACGACTCAAGTGATGAGACCCAATCAATTGCCACCTCTTCTCCATCTTAGACAGGATGTTAGAGTGTAGCAGGTGGGCTGGCCCCAGCTTTCCACTAATCAGAAGGCTGGAAACCAGGTCCATCAGCAGCACCAGTAAATCGGATTCCATCTCTATAGCACTGCACACAAACCAAAGTTACTCACATTAATGAATATATAGGCTCCATCTGAATTCGCCACTACACATTCACCCTTCACTTATGAATGTCACTCCAAAAGAAGTAAGCTGTGGAGAACATTTTGATTGGAGGTGCCAAGGCTTCAATCTGCAAGAAAGTTGCTGGCTTGAGCCTCGGCTCGGGCAGCAGCCTTTTTGTGAGAAGTTTACATGTTCTCCCTGTGTTAGCGTGGGTTCTATCCAGGTACTCTGGCTTCATGGTTGGCACTGGCTTGTGCCCAGGTACTCGTAGTTCTACTCCACATCTGCTATCCTTTTCCTCTGGGAGTCCTTCCATATGGACTGCCTTCCCTCTGTGTGTGTGTATGTATGTATACAGTACATATATATATATATATATATATATATATATATATGTGTGTGTGTGTGTGTGTGTGTGTGTGTCTAAGTTTTGAGGGGTTAAGTGACAATTGTCTGTGAGCTTTGCATTACATCTGAGAATGAATTGAATAAGTGAATTGTCATACAACTTTCAAAGATGCACAAGCTTCCTCGTATCTCCACTGTCAATGAAACATCATAAATTCAGCAACCATTACAATGACATGAGCTACATTATACTTAAAATACTTTCAAGTAATTCCACTTGTTTTCCATTACATTTTCCAATCAAACAATTGATCTCAATTTTTTTTTTAATCTTTCTAAATCCTTTGTGATTATCTGACAGTGAGACAAACATAGGGGACACATGTAGAAACTGGATTTGAAAGCTGTTTCCTCCATTTTGCTGTTGCACCAGCTGCAAATATCTGTAGTAAATGTGCAACGCTGCAGACGTGCTATTTGAGGGGCTGAATAGTCTATTCACTATCCTTAATAAGTGTTTTGGGACGACCCTTAATGTGGTGTAGCCTCTGTGCAAACTCGTAAACTTTAGTGTATTGGGGTAGTTTCTGAGGCGCGGTTTGGATTTGAGCTGCAGTGTGTGACATATAATCTGGATTCCACTGATTCCAGTACACTGAACCTGGTTCAGATGGCTTAGCATCAAGACGTACACAAACCCGCCATCGTTTACAAAGACTTTAAGAGTAAAAATGTACTTCTGAAGTCTAACTTGACTGCTTGCGTTAGTGAAATAGGATTTGACTAAGATTGGACTTTTGATATGAGGTGGGTGTCTCTGTGTTTCTCACCTGAGGTTTTCCACCACTCTGACCAGCAGCTGAAAGGTGTTTGTTGCAGCTGTTAAGTCTGCAGGTCCCTGTTGCTCACACAGGTGTCTGTATGTGTTGAATGTTAGGGAGTCACAAACAATCTGGATCAACAGACAGACTCAAAAATTGGGCTCAAGGTGTTCATGAAAACAAAAGAAAGATAATCAAACACCAAAGAAAAATATTAACTGAATAAAAAAACAAACAAACAAGTCTGCATAAACTACATCAGTGACCCAGGATTTGCTTCTATGTAAATGGTCTATTAAACAATGTAGAAACTTGCACCAAAGTTATAAATAAACACAAAATGACATGGGTCTCTTGGTTTGCTATTAAAGTTTAAAGTGGGAAATAAAATACATCCTGAGGTTAGGGTCTCATCCAGAGCAGATAAGGACTGAAAAAGCACTTTGGCATACCATATACTAAGCTGGTTTAAGTCATATTTATCTGATAGATTTCAGTTTGTTCATGTAAGTCATGGAGTTCCTCAGGGTTCTGTACTTGGGCCGATACTTTTTACACTTTACATGCTTCTTTTAGGTAATATCATCAGACAATATGGTGTAAACTTTCATTGCTATGCAGATGATGCTCAGATTTACTTATCCATGAAGCCTGATGAAACCAAACAATTCATTAAGACGTCTTAAAGACCTGGATGACTCAGAATTTTCTCCTTTAAAATTCAGACAAGATGGAGGTTGTTGAATTTAGACCTGAAAAACTTAGGACAAAATGATCAAGCTTTGTAACTAATCTGAATGCATTTATTTGGCTTCCGTTACTACAGTGAGGAACCTTGGAGTTATTCTGGACCAGGATTTGTCCTGTGGTTCACATTTAAAACAAGTTTCTAGAACTGCTTTCTTCCACCTGCGTAATATTGTAATGATGATATTTTTAGTAATATTGTTACATTGTCCTCCAGCTTTCAGGCCATCCTTGTCCCTAGCTTGCACATATCTTCCATTTCCGCAGTGTCGTCATTGTTACATCTCTCTGGCCTGAGGATTTGTTCTAACAATGACATCTGCATGGCTACCACTACACACCACGGCTGCAGATCTGGCAAACCCTTCTCATCATTTCATTTCATCAGTCATCATTCATCTCACCTGCTGCCGATTACTCCCTGTTACGGACACTCTCTCATTGGACTCAAACGCTCAGCACTTCCTCCTTCCGCAAACCACATGGATTTTAAAAATGAGGGAGAAACCAGTAATCTGAGCAGATGTGTCCTCCGAGTCATTGTCTACTTCTGGGATTCCTAGCGTTGGTTTATTGTATGGATTTGAGAACTTTTGAGATTTGGACTTTGAGTAAAATTTTTCCATTAAATACAAACCATCAACATAAATGGTGTCTTAAGGAGATATACCAACATTAAATGAACAAATTCTTCATACAAACTCAAAATGGCTACACACAAAAGGGGAGAGCTTCTTTTCTTAATCAAACACAAAAACACAACTGTGCACATAACTAAAGGGAATTGCTAAACATAAATCAAAACCACAAAGGTATACAGCAGGACACAGCAGAGAGGCAAACAACTCCATCTCTACTCAGTCATCAGACCCACTTCTTCAGATAACCCAAGGTCTTCAGAAGGTGTCTCTATCCCAGTCTCAACCCCAGCAACCATCATCTACAAAGAAACAAAGAGCTCCCCCTCCACCATTTCCACCCCCTGTTAGATCATCTGTCCTGGCAGAACAGAGCACAGGAGGATGTGCAGGATGCTCAGGATCCCTGCTGTAGCAGGCCTACTACACACAGCTGTTCTCAGAACAAGCTGGGAGCCAGCAGGATTTCAGTGTTAGTTAGAAAAAGAAATAGTTGTCTACAGAGCTCCAGGACACTGTGCACGTTTTGTTGATGAATTATTGTTCGTTATCTCTACTGATATCCATTTTATCTTAAGTGGGGGATTTTAACATTTACATCAATGATATGGTAGATGGTAATGCCAATGAATTTTCTTCTGTATTGGACATGCTTGGTTTGTGGCAACATGTAAAAGAACCAACACACGTTCGAGGTCACAGGTCTGGACCTGGTTATTTCTAAAGGTGTTGATATTTCCCCTTTTTCAGTCACTGATTTGTCTGACCATTCCTGTATCCTGTTTGACTTACCAATTACTCATAATGTCCAAAAAACTGCTCCTCAGTGAGGAAGAGGTACACTAATGAGAGAACAAGTGGAGTTTATCAAGTCCATTGCTCTGTTACCATCAAAGGCTGCAGGGTGACAAAATGGACTTAAATAATTTCAGTGTGAAAATCTCATGTTTAATGGAGGCTGTTGGACCAATAAGAATCAAGAGCACCCTGAGCAAACAGAATACACCATGGCAAAATACCAATATGGTCTTTAATCTGAAAAGAGAATGTAGAAAAGCTGAGCATAAGTGGAGGAAATCAAAGCTTCCCATCTATGAGCTGTACAAACAGCCTGCAACATGATAACAATGAGCTGTGTGAGGACAGAGAGCGGCATCTATCCCACATGATTAACAAGAATGTCAACAATTCTCACATCTGTTTGCTGAGATAGAAAAGCTCATAAATTCTAAGCCGTATTTCCTGCAGATTTTCTATGTATCCACAGCCCAGCACACCTGATTCAAATCAAATGGATCCAGAAGCTTATCAAGCTTTGACACATTTGAATTAGGTGTGCTGGGCTGTGGATACATAAAAAATCTGCAGGAAATACGGCTCTCGAGGACCAGAGTTCCCTACCCCTGCTCTAACCTCTTTTTCATATCCAACATAACAGAGAAAGATGTATTCAACCAGCTTAATGACTTCTTAAATGAAAGTAGAAATCTTGATAAATTCCAGTCTGGCTTCCGACATCATCACAGCACTGAAACTGGTCAAAGTCCTAAAGGACATTAGGATGAATACTGATTCTGGTAAAGTATCAGTCCTGGTTCTGCTGGATCTCAGTGCTGCATTTGATACTGT
>JBAMHV010000012.1:25627390-25646816 GCA_037177535.1 Pseudomugil gertrudae
CTCATGCCATCCTCCGTCTGGATCTGGCTGGAAGAGATCTGACTGACTACTTGATGAAGATCCTCACTGAGAGAGGCCACACTATGACCACAACAGGTATAGCCACATCAGGGCTGCAAGAGGTCAGGAACACAGTGGAAGCTTGCTGTGACGATATGACCATAAATGAAGTTTTGTGGGCTTTGATGATTTCTGACACAGAGCTCCGCTCACACAGCTATTATACATGGAGGTGTTCTGGACTTTATAGATTTTGCTATATCAATGTTAATATTGTTTCTAGCCAACACTACACTTTGGAAACCCATCTCTGCTTCTTAACAAGAATCATTTAGTCAGTAACACAAACAGATTGTGTACTGTGATGACATAAAACAGAAAAGTAAAATCCTCACCTCACTTGCCTAACTATATATGCTAATGGACTATTATTTATTCCAATTTATGCAGCTATTTAATAGGTACATTATTTTCGTGTTGGGCAGACCTACTCTCTTCCTACCCCTACAAACAAGGGTTTGAATATTTGTAGATTTTTGGTACATTTAACCTCTTACCCTCTGAACTCCAGCTGAGCGTGAGATTGTTCGTGACATTAAGGAGAAGCTGTGCTACGTGGCTCTGGACTTCGACCAGGAGATGCAGACAGCATCATCATCATCATCACTGGAGAAGAGCTACGAACTTCCCGATGGACAAATACTCACGATTGGCAACGAGAGGTTCCGCTGTCCCGAGGTTCTCTTCCAGCCCTCATTTATTGGTCAGTAACAGTCAACGTTGTCTTTTAGCAGCTCAGCTGCCATTCAATCCTTTATTTTATTTATTTTTTAACGTGTCTTGTCCAGCATCAAAGCAGCAGAATGATGGTCTGGCTTAACAAGAGAAATCAAAGTGTTTAAGATGCTTCCAATACCATCATGTTATGAAGGGCATGCTGTCAGAAACCTAAGTCATTGTGCTTCATAGCTGAATGGGGAAAATGTTTCATGCTGTTAAATCATCCTTTCATGAGTCTCTCAGACGATGCTGATCATTTTTAACTTCTGTTATTAGGATCGGAGTCGGCTGGTGTTCATGAGACGACCTACAACAGCATCATGAAGTGTGACATGGACATTCGTAAAGACCTGTACTCGAACACAGTGCTGTCTGGAGGTACCACCATGTACCCCGGCATTGCTGACCGCATGCAGAAGGAAATCACTGCCCTGGCTCCATCCACCATGAAAATTAAGGTGCAGTATTTTCTCCTTCAGATGGTCATGTGAAACTCAGACCATGCTGGTAATGGCTTCCAGGCTCTTTAATGAATCATGTTAATCTGGTTATTAAGAGGTTTTAATGAACTGGTATTCTGATCAGGTCCTTTCCTGACAACAGACTGGATGTTAGGTTGTGTTCTGCAGAGAACACTGAAAGTCTCAATGCCTCCATGATGCTTAAACCCGGGTCTGGCTAATATGGAGCCTGATGATGAATAAAGTAACTTTTACTACTTACAACAACAAACATGAATTGCAGACAGAATGTTTAACTCTTTTGCGAGACTTTGATCCTTTCAATTTTTGTTTCAAGAATAAAATTATTCAACAAAGCATCAAATCTCTGGATACACCTGTACTCATTTAGTTTTAGATTTAGACCATGGATGTATGCTGTGTATATAAGCAACATAATGAGTGAAGATATTAGAAAAACATAATTTATGCAGCCTTCTAATGTCGTCATCATTCTGATCTTGTATTTACTGCTCAGCCCACTGCTGTCAGGTTGACGAACTGCCTCTACTCACTAACGTTACTGAGAGGACAGCAGTGAAGTGGACTGAGAGTTGAATGTAGTCAGAGCTTCATCTAGTGGACAAACGCTGCAAGGACATAATTCATAAAAGCATTGACTTTTATGAGACATCCATCCATTTTCTATCACTTTTCCCTGGGTTGCGGGGGGGTTGGAGCCAATCCCAGCTCACAATGGGCGAGAGTGGGGGTACACCCTGGACAGGTCCCCTGTCCATCGCAGGGCCAACACACATAGACAAACAAACCATACACCATGCACTCTTATGGGCAATTTAGAGTCTCCAAGGTGCATGTCTTTGGACTGTGGGAGGAAGCCGGAGTACCCAGAAAGAACCCATGCTAACACAGAGAGAACACACGCTAACACGGAGAGAACACACGCTAACACAGAGAGAACACACGCTAACACCACACAGAAAGATTCCCGGTTTGATCCCTGCCCCAACAGAGGCTTGAACCAGCAACCTTCTTGCTGTGAAGCTACAGTGCTAACCAAATGCGCCACCGTGCAGCCCTTTTTATAAAACTAAAACAAGGATCGATAATGGCCATTTTGAATAGTGCTATCATCAATCGATTGAATCACCTGGATGATAAATTGGTCAAGCCCAGTTTAAACTGCATGAAATGATTTCAGGTGCAAACTTTCAATCTAAAATCAGATTTCACTCCATGAAAAAGTAAAACTGTCTTTTCCAAACTGCTTCAGACTTAAATGAGATTTTCTTCTTTTATTCTTCCAGATCATTGCTCCTCCAGAGAGGAAGTACTCCGTCTGGATTGGAGGCTCCATCTTGGCCTCCCTCTCCACCTTCCAGCAGATGTGGATCAGCAAGCAGGAGTATGACGAGTCTGGTCCAAACATCGTCCATCGCAAGTGCTTCTAAAGTAGTGTGTCCTCTGTGCTTGTGATGAACGTGCTTTTTTACATCTTATGATAGACTAAAACATGCCACATACAATGCCCATCAAAAACTGGCAGAGCCATTTCATCTCACTATCACACATGACATCAGACAACACATCAAGGTTGCTCCATTGAAAAGTCTCAGTTTGTAAGTCTGTAAAGATTATTTAACCCTGGTTAAACCCTAATAAAACACATTTGTTTGTATGTTCTCTGCTGTGTTCATTTTCTGCTCAACCTTCATGTTTAGAGTCACACGCGTCTACAAAGTCTACAATTCCATTCAACTGTATTTCCAAAGTGCCACTTCACATTATTATCATCACAGGGCACTCTGCAGACATTATCAAAAGCCAATTCATGGTAAAAAAGTAAAGTTAAGGAAAACGTATTTGTTGCCAGACTGCATCTACTCTGAAATGTTACTTTTGCAGGGAAACAGCAACACCCGCTGGATACTGGCCATCAAGGACTGGAGTTTGACACCCCTGACTGAGCAATGCACCATCACCACAGCACCAACAGAATGCAAAATCACCCTTTTAAATAAAAGATACATAGACAACATTTTAGAAAAATATAGACTGAACAAACACAACAACTTACGGACAACCTCAACATCATGTACCACACTGAAAACATCACACATGAAGAGAAACAGCAAAAGACCATATCATTTTTGGACTTGAAAATACAACATAAAGAAGACAACATCATACATATCAAAATACACAATGAAACCAACACACAACACACTCTGGACATCCGAACACCCAACATCACACAAATTAACAGTAGTCGGGTCACTTTACAACAGGGCAGCCATAATCACAGATACACAGGAGATGGAAGAGGAGGAGGCACACATGCACCAAGCACTCATTACATGTCAGTATCCACAGAGGGGGAGAACACATGCACAAAACACAAATATACCAACAAAAAAGTACAATAACACAAGGTACAAACACATCCACCACAGTTACACTACCATACAGCAGGGGGGTCACAGAACACATACAGAGAGCAATGAGGAAACACAACATGAAATGAATTAATGAAAAAGTCTTTATGAATCCCAGAGGGAAATTTAAAAAGTACAAACACATGCCCACACCCATAAAACCGCACACAAAACTCAAATAGTTAAAGGTAAAACCTAAAGGACAAAATACACCAGGAACAAAAATGTGATGTCATAGATAAAATACCATGCTTATCATGCAATAAAACATGCATTGGCGAAACAGGAAAATCATTTGGGACACGCAGAGCAGAACATCAAAAAGAATGTGAAAAACAAACAGCCATTAGACAAACGAGCAGTAAAAGAACAAGCAGAACAAGAAAACCTCAAATTAGCCATATTGGATCATTGCAAAAAAGAAAACCACATCATGGACTGGAAAAATGCCATGGTCACCTGTGCTGAAAGTAACAAATACCACCGCTGGATCAGTGAGACCATGGAGACGAGGAAACAGGCACAAAGGACTATGAACCAGAACGAAGGAACAAACACCCTTTTACACTCTAGGGATGGAATCCTGGGGAAGGTATCAGGCAGTACGTGCTCCCTATTCCCTACGGTCTGAAAAACTACCTGAGCAGTCTATAAGACATGTCACAACACCACCACGTGACGCATCTGATGAAGACTACAGGGAGTAGCCGACACATGTCAAGCAGGTAACAAGCTAACTTTGTCTTTACACTACCTTATATAATAGTTGTAGTGAGAAAGTATGTATGGTTTTTTTATCAAAGAATCTGGAGCTTAGCTGAAGCTCTGGTTCTTAATTTGCATTTCAGATATTTGTCTACACCCTCCCATGGTTTCACCACCTGCAGGATGGGCCGTAGAGGTCGGGTGCAGTGTGAGCTGGCCTGCGGCCAGGGGCCAGAGCCCTGGTAGTCCGATCCACAGCTGCAGAAGCTGGCTTTAGGGACGTGGAACTTCACCTCTATGGTGGAGAAGGAGCCTGAGCTGGTGCGTGAGGTTGAGCGGTTCCAACTAGACATAGTTGGACTCACCTCAACGCACAGCTTGGGCTCTGGAAGCAGTATCCTCGAGAAGGGTTGGACCTTCTTCCACTCTGGCATTGCCCCCGGTAAGAGGCTTCGAGCGGGTGTGGGCATACTAATTGCCCCCCGGCTGGGCGCATGTACATTGGGGTTCACCCTGGTGAAGAGGTTAGCCTCCCTCCGCCTGGGTCCCGACTGTTGTTGGTGCCTATGCACCGAGCAGCAGCCTTTTTTAGAGTTCTTATGGAGAGTGCTGGAGAGCGCTCCCCACAGGGACTCCCTCGTCCTCCTGGGTGACCTTAGTGCTCACGTGGGTGGCGACAGTGAGACATGGAGAGGTGTGATTGGGAGACATGGCCCCCCCTGATCTGAACCGGAGTGGTGGCTGGACCTCTGTGCTCGCCACGGATTGTCTATCACCTGGCACCAGGACACGCTGGGCCCCAGTTCAATGATCGACTTTGTAGTCGTATTGTCGGACTTGAGGCCATGCGTCCTGGATACTCTGGTGAAGTGAGGGGTGGAGCTGTCGACCTATCACCACCTGGTGGTGAATTAGCTCAGATGGTGGGGGAGGATGCCGGTCAGGCCCAAACGTGTTATCAAGGTCTGCTGGGAACATCTGAAAGAGTCCCCTGTCAGAAAGAGCTTCAACTCCCACCTCCGGCAGAGCTTCAACCGGCTCCCGGCTCCCGTGCGCTGCCATGCAGCAGCTTCTCTCCAGGCTCCTCTCCCTTCCCGCAGGTTGTCCCGCTCCGTTGCCGTTTCACCTTCTTAAATCAGTCCTTAGTGCGCCCACAGCTGTTGCCCCTTTCAGTTGATTACAGCTGGGGTTGACTGGTGACAGGTTCCCAGGCCTTTGGAGAGTACCATGCAAAAGGTAAAAACACCACAACATGCATAGTCCACAAAAATACACAACATGCATAAAACCAACCCCCCAACAATCCAACCCTGATCCCACTTGTAACACCTCCACGTCACAGCTCAGGATAAACATCCCTACTGCTCAGGAATCCAATTAGATCCGTTCATGCACAGATGTGAAGTAAATCCTGCTGACAGCTAAACTCAGAGACTTTATGGCAGTCTTTATTGTGACATGTTTTTACACAATAATGAAGCCCAGAGAAATGTAAAATGTGTCTGAATCACTAAGGTCACACAAGTGACACTTGTTTGTCATCACCATGGCAACAGTTTGATATGGTATCATTTTATTGTCTCTATAAATACTGTAGATAAATAACAATAAGAGGATTTTAAACATAAATACAGAACAGACATAAGCCACAGTGAACACAGCAGAAATAGTTGGGTGTGTATCTGTGTGTATGTGGGTGTGTGTGTGTCTGTGTGTGTGTATGTGGGTGGGTGGGGGGGTGGGGGGGGGTCACAAACTATTAATCAAAGTTTAAAGTTGTCACTGTTTTACAATAAAATCTGCTGTTTACATTTAAATTTATCTGAAACAACACAAACTAGCATCTAACTCTGGAGGACTTCTTCTGAGTCACATGAACTAAATATACAAAGCTACGGAAGCCCAGGCAAGCCAAAACAATCACTGAAAGGTTTCAAGCTAGGCTAATACTTCCCACCAGGTTGCATTCTTTGTGCTAAGCTGGGAAAACCTGGATGATGAAATGCTGGACTGAGGATCAAGTAATCAAGGTTAAAAAATGAATAGTGTGACTCCAACTGAAGGAAACAGTGGGGAAGCTAAGAGCAATGAATTTGGTTGTCAAACATAAACAGAAAATAGACTTCTTAGAATTTCTGAAGAGAAACATGCAAAACAAAAAAATTGATGAGTAACTTCATAATAGGGCAGGAGTTAGATCAGATTGGTTACTGTTTTTTTGTTTTTGTTTTTTAGAAAAGAGTCTATAAGTTAGCTTTGCCTGCAGCATGATCCTGATGGCTAAGCCTGTCCCATTCCTGCGCTCGCAGCCAATCACGACTCATAATGCTCACTCAGCAGTTGCCAGAGTTACGAAACTCTCCATTCTCTGTGATTTGAAGTGAGGATGTGTTGCTAGAAGACAAGCCATTCCTCTGTGATGTCACGGCATATCGTTCCTTCAGCTGAGTCAGAGCTGCCATCAGACGGGTGTTTGCCGCATCGAGGCTTGCAATCCTCTTCTCCTGAGAGACAGATGAGTGCAGCAGTTGAGACACATGGGTTAGAGACTAAGTCAGGTGGAGACATACAGTTGTGACATAGACAGGTGAGCTAGAGAGGTGAAAGATGGTAACAGGAGAGACATACAAGCATCTCTTTTGATTCATGTGAACATCCGTAAGGAGACAGCTAATATACATATGAAAGACATCACTTTTTTTTATCCCTTATTTCAGAGGACTCGCTCTGGGAAATTCAATTTGCTGCAGCTTATACACAAACAAAGGTAGAATCTTTAATACAAAAGAACAAACAAAGTACACAGAATAGATGCTGAGTATGCAGCCTTGCACAGACTGGATCTTCTCATTTGCAGTGGGTGCTTCCGCTTTCATTGAATGTAAACAAAGATGGTGATCACATGACTGAACTCACTCAGCAGATAGTAAGTCTGCAGGCTAACAGCTAGCAGTTTGAGGACACGGCTGTTACGTGCAGACTTAATTGATTTCTGCTCTCATCATTAGATGCTTTCCCCAGCCTTCCATTTGATTGGGTGGCTCACCATCAGCGGAATAATAAACACCTGGAGGCCATCTTTAAAAGCGACACCTGGGCCTCTCTCATACTTTCTCCTGCTCATTGTTAAAGAACTGCTGGGGCAGGTACGTTGATGGGAGGATGAGGACAGGTAAGTTTGGGGTGCCCTGTACATTTTTTCACCATGTAGTAAAACTGTGTCTGAATACACTAGGTCTGGTGGTTGTTGCCACCACTTGTAAATGTTTTGATCCAGCTACTTTGTAGATAAGTTTACAAACTGCTGATCTGTCTCATCTACTTCTGAGGTTGTCAGGTTACACCCCTCCCGGGATGTAACAAGTGGGGGTTTGTCCGGGATCCGCTGGTCCTTGAAGCTGCTGACAACCATGAAGTAGATGCTGCTCAATTTGGTAATCTAACAATGAGTTTTGTCTTGCAGGATTTCATTGACCATCCTAGTTTTGAGAAACTCGACGCATGCCGTAAAGATGATTTGTTGTCCATAGCAGCACACTTTGATATTTCTGTGCCCAAGCATGCTATTAATAAAGTTATTAAGGAGGTTCTTGTCAACCATTTGGTTGAATCAAATGTCCTTATAAACTTCCCTCCTGATTCTGTGGCCCCAGCGCTTTGAGCCGTCCTGTACATGAAAGGTGCTATATAAATAAACTTGCCTTGCCAGATGATGTTTCTCATCTCAAAGCACCTGCTTCCCCTGTGGTTGAGAGCAAAGATGTCTGCAAGTCATTACAGCAGACATGTTGGAACACATGCCAAAACCTGAAACCTTGCCTCGTTTGGAGCCTTTGTCTCCAGAACTTCAAAGCTCTAGTATGGATGCTAAGCAACACAAGACTGTCCTGGATTACACCAGCACTTGTTGATATACATGATGAATCCCCAACCTTTACTTTTTCCACTTGCTTCGGTGTCTGTTTGCTCTCCCGGTAGTGAATCCCAGCAGGGTCACATTAGCATCCAGTACAAGGTGGTTTAGCAAGTCTCTGTAAAGATGATCAAGCTGCTCTTCCAGTACGTCTGCTGGTTGTACAGTGCAGATAGCTCATCGATCTTGTTCAGCACAAGATCAAACAAACACTCCTCCTGTTCACATTCTCCACAATAATTGAGGTATTTAATTGTGGCACCTCTGATTCTCCACTAGCTGAGCATTTAGCTTGCCTGCAGCCTTGCAGCTCCTAATCTCCTCCTCAGCCCCGTAAGGACATGTCATATTCCAGGTCGGCCTTTTGTGCACAGAGCTAGTAAAGCCAGCAGCTAGCTGAGCTAGCGAATTCAACAGTTCCTCTCGTGAGTAAAAAATCTGATGAACTGGCTCTTTGTTGCATCTTAAAAGGTAAAAATATTCATTGAATATATGTATAAAACAGACTCTTACTTCACAAGAAGAGCAGACAGTAGAAAGAAAAAAAGGTTTTTAAAAAGTTCAAATAGCTATAAAAGAGTGGAGAGCTACTGGAGAAGCAGCTGGTTCCCACAGGTCCAATGGGAGAACCCAGAACATATTTGAGATGGAGAGAAGTGGGAGATGAAAGCAGATGAGATATAATTGAAACATAGAAGTGAGATAGACTGATACCTGCGCCTCAATGATCTTCTGCTTTGAGTCAACCACCGCCTGCATGTCCGAGTGATCTTTCTTTAGCTCCTCCTCCACCGCCATCAACCTACAGAATCAACAGGTCAGCCAGGTAACTGCATCACCTGACTGTTACAGAAAGGTCGCTGTTGGGACAGGTGTTCTGACCTGCTGATGATACTGTTCATCTGAAGGTCTTTGTCATCCTGCAGTCTCCTCAGTCTACTTTCCGTGTCCTCCAACCGAACCTAAAACACACACAGTTGGTTAAACTGTGTCATGTGATCCTGCCCCCCTGCTGCTGTCATGTGTCACTAACCTGGAAACGTGACCAGTCCATCTACAGGTGAAGGTGTGTCACTGACCTGGTACTCCTGAAGCATGTGTTGGTTCTGCTGATCCTGGACCATCAGACGAGCCTCACACTCCTCTTGTCTCAAAGCAGCAACCCGCAGCTTCTCTTGTAGCAGTGCAATCTCCTGCTGGTACTAAAAATGCACAGATTGGTCAACACCTGCACCACTGACCTGAACCAACTACCAGAACTCTTACCTTCTCCACCAGGGCGTCATCATGACGATCTTCCTCTGTCTCACCGTAAGAGGAGGCAGAGTTCATGTTTAGCAGCCAGGCAGCGGTTCGATCCAGTGCGCAAGGAGAAGGAGCCTGCACAACAAAACACCGATCAGTTACAAGAATCAGCACTTTGTCCTCCTGTCCGAACCCTGCAGAGAAACCGAGTGTAAATAAAAATTCTGAAAGCTGCAGGAGCAGTCAGCAGCTTGTGATGTATGGTTACGACAAAAAGTTGAGGCAATGATGCTCATCTGAGCACAAACAGCTCTGTCACCTTGGCAGCAGGCCGTTGTTTCTCAGGGCTGTCTCCTTTAGATGATGATGACATCTGTCTAAGCCGTGATTGGCCACCGCTCGGCCAGTCGGGGCTTGATGACATCATGCTGCCAGAAGCAGGGCGCGGAGGGTAAGCAGGGCCACTGAGCATGCTGGGAGGCGTCCTGCCTCTGGGAGGACCAGGTGGAATGGAAGATGGCGGAGGAGGCTGATCGATGCGTCGCTGAGGACCTGAGGAGTTCTGCCGGGGGGTGGCGGAGTTACCTGTATGGAGGAGCAACAAAAGTCACATGATCAGACTTTGTTCCATGATTTAATATAAACCTGGTGGTCCAGCAGTACCTATGAGTGTGTCGGTAAGAGACAGAGCTCGTCTGGAGTATTCCTCGCCGCTGCTACTGCTCGACATGGCCGACATTCTTTCCCCCCTCTCTGCTCCCCCCAGCCCCACCGACATCTGTGTGAGAAATGCCGGTTTGGTTGCTGTAGCGTTCCTGTCTTCAGCATTTCCCAGTGAACCAACTGAACTGTCTGAGGGCGTTACGTCTGTCTGCTGCTGGGATTGTCGTGGTGACGTGGTGGTCATGTGATAAACAGGGTTCTGAAAGGAGAGTGGGAGGAGCCCTGTCCTTCGCTGCCATTGGCTGTCATCAAGGCCGTCACCAGGGGAGGTGTCCTGCAAATCCACAAGAGACAGACTGCGGCTCTCATTGGTCAGCTCTGGCCCCTCTCGATGGGCCCCGTTGCTCATTTCAAACCCCCCATCATTCTCATTGGGCTCTGAGTAGGATGAGCTTGGTGCCGGAGAGCCTCGCATACCTACAAGGAAGTGACATCAGTTAGAGGTCATTGGCAGAGGTCATGACAAGCGAACTGGATAGAGGTAAGAGGTCACCTGATGCAGGCTGCAGACTGGAGCCCTTGGTGACAAAGAACAAATCCTTGTTTTCTGGAGTCGGAGATGGAAGTCTGGTGAAGTCTACCATACTAAACGTAAAGTGAACTTTATTAGAGACGATGAGCAATACCATTGAACTCCAATAATTCAAATTATGAATAAAACTTATATTTTAAAAATTCAGCACTGTGTTTACCCTCCATCAAGTCCCACGCCCCCCTGCAGGCCAACTGAGGGATTACAGGCTGCCAGGGGAGGAGACATAGGCGGGGAAAGAGGGGGCGGAGATGCCACACGTTGGGGTTCGGGTGATGAAACACCTCCAGCACTGGCCATGCCTCCTGGGTTTACAAGAGCAGCTGACACATCTCTGAGGATCCGAGGGAAAGAACCAAGCTTGGGTAGACATACCTGCAGGTAAGGTTGTGGAAAAAAATTTTGTTTGTGTACACAGGACAAATGCATGAAATTAATAAATGTGCTGTAATGGTACATTTAGAGACATTTAAAAAGGTGCGACTACTATGTAACCTTTTTTATTTTCTCCCTCCCTTACCTGTTTGTTCCCTTCTACTTTATCTATCTGTGTATACTATCTAAGAGCCTCTCTCTGCATGTAACCATGGATCTGGTCAGTCTCTCAATACAATTGATCCAATGTTTTTCACCAGGACAGGGGACAAAGGGGAGTCAGCATGTCCCGATGGAACATTGTTGGCTGGCTATGTGAAGGACTCCTGGGGAAAGTCAGGCATCTGTCACCTTTTTCTGTCAAGGTTAAGGAAGATGTCTACATAATTAGATGAATGATAACCAGGTTTCTGCTGTTTGGCATCAGCTGGTTTCTGAAGTTTTGCACGTTTCTGAAACTGCTGCGCGAGCTAAATTCCAGACAGGATACCATGTGTGGCAGGCCGGATGCAGTTATTGAACTTTTGTGGAAAGTGGATAAAAACATGGAGACACTGCTGTCAAGTCGGCTTGATGGAAATTGATTACTATTTTTGACTGTTTGGAATCTTAAGACCACTAAAGAGACTTACAGCAGACAAAACGTGCCTGCCTGCCCTAAAAAATATGCTGTTTTCTGGCTGGCTGGTTATCAAACTCTTAATCCTCTGCCTAAATGATGCTCTGCCCCCACCCTCCCCATCCTATCTCGAGCTGCAAACCTCCAGTACAAGTTCTCATAAGGCCAACGGCGCTCTTATCTCCCATTGAGATCCGTCAGAAACTTGAGATATGACTCAGGAGGAGTCACAGGCTCACATACTTAAGTTTGCACACATGCACACTCGTCATCACATTTCACAGACATAGGCATCCAACGATTTCACTGCTTTCTTTGGTTCTTTCCCCTCTCATCCATTTCCAGGAAATTCTTGTTGAATTAGACTTTGCCAGGTGGCTGCATTTGACCTCAGGTGTGCTGGGAGACCCTTCTCCCCTCCCATGATTTCTGTTATGTTGTGACTGTATTTTGAGGTATTTTTTGGCGTTTTGGAACTGTGCCCTTGGACACAGAGTACGGATATCCATTTCTTTTCTTCATCATTTCCTGTTCTTCTCCATTTCCCAAAAGGCTGTGATGAGTGACAAGAGGCTGCACCTCAGCAGTCCTGATACTGTACTGTCAAGTCTGTGTTTGTGTGTATGTATGTTTTTGTCGAAGCTTGAACAAAGTGTATTAGAGCTAAATCACCCACATGGGATAAATTAAGTAAATTAAATTTTGAATATTGACTGTAAAACATACTGCATGTATACATATATACTGTATGTCTGCTAAACTGAGGGTGTGGTACATGTTTGGTCAAGTATTTTACCTGATCAATCTCAGTCAGCAAAATATGTAGGCTGGACAGCTCTCTGCCCAAGTCTATGTAACCATCAAAGCCAGCTGTATGGTTCAGTCCATCAGGGTTTGAGATCTCCTGCAGGAAACGCTGCATGCTACTCCACTGCCGCTCCACAAAGTCATTCATGAAGAGCATGTACTCCTCTTTAGTGCCAAACCTGGAGCAACAGGTGGCATGTAACGCAAACAGGTGAGAACCAGATACTGCCAATATATTGTAAAATCAATCAAAAAGAAAACGCCTTAGCTTACTTGCTGAAGTTGGCGAGGTTCTGGATCACTTTGGCAATCAGGGTCAGGGTTCTTGCTGTTCGCTCATCTGGATATTCCTGCATCAGGTCAAACAGTGATGGAGACATCACTGCTGGACACAGAAAGCGCAGGAACAATGAAGCACTGATGAGGCGCTCACTGATGTCCGGTCGTCCTCGGTTACTGCATTCCTGGCGCCACGATGCAAAAACCTCCTTCAGCTCCCGCGGAAAGACCCTACATTTGACGATATAGTAGACATATAAAGAAACTGACATAGTCTGTACATGTTTATCAGTCTGCAACTGTGCATACCTGTAGGAGTCAAGGATCTTGCAAAATGCCAACTCGCAGCACATCCTTAAGTTTGCTTGATGCTCTAGGAGGTCAGAGGCTGCACAGCGAGATGGGTCCACCTCACAGTTCTCATCAGACTCGTATAGAGCTTTGATGAACTCACCTGAACACCAGGTATCATTAAAATACATAAAACACAAAGAACGTTATATGTATGTGAAGTTTATTTTTGTGTGTACCGAGGGCATCTTGTAAGTACTTCTGTCCAATCAGTTTCAAGTATTCTTCTATACTTTTGGTCGCCAGTGTGTTCTCTCTGAAGATCAACTGGTCATTGTCACGACAACGGTCCACTTCTGACATCATCAGGTCAGTCAGGAAATCCTGCAGAGACAAAAAGGTGTATTTGAGATAAGATGGATAATTTAGGTAGAATTAGGTGGTGGAAATGGTGGAAAGTCCACAGTTTATGGTTTTTCTTAATGACATGTGGCTTTAAACAACAACAAAAAAAACTTAAATAAAATATGATTTTTTGCTGCTATTATCAAGTCATATAGGTAGAGATGATTTTGTTAATCATTCAATGAATTTGATAGATTTATTCTTAAGGATCATGGTAAACTGGGACTCAGTGGAACTGGAACAGCAATGTTCCCAAGAAGCAGAGGATTGAATTGGATTCAGATTGGATATCCTGGTACCATCCATCCATTTTCTACCGCTTGATCCCAGAGCAGGGTCGCGGGGGGGCTGGAGCCTATCCCAGCTGTCCACGGGCGAGAGGCGGGGTACACCCTGGACAGGTCGCCAATCCATCCAGGGCCAACACAGATAGACAGACAACCATGCACACACACATTCATTCCTATGGGCAATTTTGAGTCTCCAATCAGCCTATCCCCGAGGTGCATGTCTTTGGACTGTGGGAGGAAGCCGGAGTACCCGGAGAGAACCCACACTAACACGGAGAGAACATGCAAACTTCACACAGAAAGGATCCCGGTTGGAGCCCCGCTCACACCGGGGCTCGAACCGGCAACCTTCTTGCTGTGAGGCCACAGTGCTAACCAGCTGCTCCATCGTGCAGCCCTATTCTGGTACCATTCCAGGTTTTTGCCTGTGAAATCAGGTGCAGTCATAGAGAGTGGGTGAAGTCAGTAAGGAGGTTTAGTGGCTGCACTTAAGCAGATGGAGTAAGATGGACTAAGTGTGGAAAGATCCGTTGGGTGGAGTCAGTTGCTGGGGAGTACAGTAGGTTCAGTAGGTGTAATAAGGCACAGTGGGTATTTATAAGGTGAACTAGATGAAGTGCATTGCAAATGTAAAATGGCTATTTTGACCCAAAATGGTTTTGGTTTGTGCCATTGCTTTAATAGGATTTTTTTCACTCTACCATGTAGAACATGTGTATCAATTTTCATGTAGATATATGTCATGCTGTGATCGGGGCACCAAAAGTAGGAAGCACTTTCATTCAACTTTGCTAATACAGTCGTGAGCACCCAAAAAAATAGTTTTTTACATTCTAATAGTTGGATATGCAAAATTTAGTGTATTTTCAAGCATATTTAGCATCAATTCTAGCTGCTGGGGGTGTGGAGAATACATAAACCAATTATTGACATGGACATGTCTTGACAATGGAACTAGCATCATACCTGTAAAATTTAGTGCAGATATGTTGTTTTATGTGTGAGTTATAATATTTTTTTTTTGTGGCGAGATGTCAAATTTGAGGCTCTGCCCCTCTCAAACAACCGTGACCCATCCTGACCAATTTAGCTGTCAGTTGGATAAAATCCTAGGACAAGTTCGATTAAATGTTGTCACAGTTCTGCTGCTTGTTTCTTTTTTCTCTCTCTATGAGTGTCAAGTGGATAGGGCAGGATCTGGAGGAACTGGGCAAAGTCTGGGCTGCTCCTGCTTCCACAGCTATCTTCATTCAAGCCTGCCTTTATAAGGACTCCAGGAGCAACTGGACTTCACCAGATTGTCTTACTCTCATAGTGGTAATCAGGCATTACCTGTGAATGGTGTGAATTTGGTCATTTGTTCTCACCATGTGGAACTCTCTTCCAGTTTGCTTTGCCCTGCTTGCCTGAGATCCATTACCTCCTGATTTCTGCCATCAGCCATACCCCCTTTGGCAAGAAGACTTATCCCACTCAGTCACCTGCCTGCTCACCTTGCATCTTTTTCTGAGACCACAGTACCAAACCCTCCCCTCTTTCCCCCTTTCTCTCTCTCTGGATATCAAAAACAAAAACCAGTTTTTTTTTCTTTCCCTGGAGCTGGTTGCTCAATACCACTGCCCACAACCAATACACCTGTCTTCAGACACTTATCTGCTCTGGGTTCCTCCTTAAATCTTTAAAGAGAGATGGCTTGACCAAGCTGTGACAAATGACTGACTTCCTGTTTGGTTTGAACCATATGTCCTTCATTTATCGTTCCCTCCACCATGTAGAACCAAAGTGTACCAAATTTCATAAAGATTGATGACATGCAGTTCTGGGGACTCTTTAAAATAGATGGTGTTGTCATGCAAATTTGCCCAGAATATTCACAAAAATGCCAAAGTACAAAAACTTCTGTACTGCCTTCAGTGCTCAGGTCTAATATTAATAAACTCTTGCAATACAATAGACCTTTGCACCACTTTTGGTGGTCAGCAAGACAATGCTTTGGCCTAATAATGAAAACATTCGTTTTCTTCTTGTTAGACTGTAGAAAATTAATTACCATCCATGACTGTATATCTAAAACACTGTTTAAAAGAGTATTTATGACTGTTAAGTAATCAGGAGACATGTTGATGTAAAGCTGTTTTGTCATCACCTATGAAAATCAATGCCTGATTAACCTAAAATGTATCTTCGGGGAACCACACAGTTGATTTTATGGCTTCTTTAGTAACCTATATCTATTCTTACAAAAAACTGTCAAACTATTTCAGAACAGTTTGTGCCAATAACACTAATTTCTGAGAATATGTTTAAACAATGCTTCAAATGGAATATATATGCGAGAGCCATGATAGTCATGTGTGCATGTAAATAAAACTAATAATTCTTTTGACCTAAGACATTGTGGGTGGCAGTAGAAAGAGCAGCTATGGTAAGATGTTGCTGTATGGAGTTTAGCGCTGTAGGTGGAGCCACCTTAGCCTTGCCGGTGCTGTGGAGTATGTGCACTAGTGCAGCAGCCAGTTCCTCCTTAGCCCTCAGGCTGATGGAAGCCTCCAGGGTGGAGCAGAGCAGAAGATAGTTGGAACTGATATACTCTGCAAATTCTTTGTACTGCTCCATTGGCAGGATAACAATACTCTGATAACGAGCTTTGACCCGAACTGTTGGAACAGATGACTTCCCTGGCAGACATGGAGAAAAAAGAAGACACAGTGAGAAAGAACCACCAAGTCAAAACTGGAGACCTAACAGGACCAGGGGCCTCATGTACAAAGGGTTTGTACGCACAAAGACTATGATTTTTACAGCAAAGGTGAGATGTATCAAAATGTATCTTTGGCCATAGAAATGTGCGGTACCTCACGTCAACTTCATGGCTGGCGTACGCATGTTTCTGGATCCTTTGGCAACACTTACAGTCAATGCTGGTTGTGATAAATAAATTTCAATCCAGTCTCCAAAACTTTACACACCTCAGCTGCGCTGATCATCTGATCAACAAGACTAAACCACATCTAAACAGTCTTGACCAGCGTTGCTGTATAGCAGCTTGAGCAGGGTAATGGTCTTGGGTGGTACTCCAAGGATTTGTAGAATACTTCACAGTAAGGTTTGGCAGATGGTGTCAAAGGCAGCGTTCATATCCACAAACCTGATGTAGGGATGGCAATCATTACTGAATTAATAAGTCTTCTCTAATAGCAGACAAACGGCAGAGATGTGATCTCTTCTGGAACAGTTGGACATGAAACCACCCTGCCAGGAACGACAGCTGCTTCTGATGGCTCGGAAAGTGGGAAAGAGCAACATGCTGGTGTAGAGCTTGCCGGGGATGGAAAGAAGGGTGATGCTTCTCTGGTTGCCGTACACTAGCCACACCCGATTGACTATGTGGGTGAGTCACTTGAGGATGCTATCTTCACTCGATTTTAGCATCTCAGGAGTTATTACAGAGATGCTGATGCTTTTTTTATTTAGGTTTTTTCTAAGCAGCTCTGATTTTTTTGGTAGTGACAGGGTCAGTACTGCAAGCATCATTAGGCAGTTTCGAGGCAGTTTGCTTCAGTAGTTGAATTTGCCATCATAATTTTTCACCAGGGCAGACGGTGAAAAAATTTGCTTTATATATCATAATAACCTGAGGACAAAGGCTTATAACAGTCAAAATGTGTAAAGCTTCTAAATAATGATTCTACTAGATTTCCCACAAAACAAGTAATACAACACAATAATAGATTACCCCACTATATCTGCTAAACTATTTAAGTAAATTTTAAGACAATAAAACTATCAGGCTGCTGAACTCACGCAAAGCATGCTGGGAAGCTCTGCCCACCTGTCCTCAACATGCTATAAAGGAGCATTTCCATTAGTTCCTACTCGACTCTACTGACCTGGCAGTACTCTACTCTACTCTACTGCTTTTCCATTACAAGTCACGGGGGTTCCCCAGCGCAATGCGACTTTCTAGACGCTTTGCGCAGGGTCTGCAGAACACCACAGAAGAAGATGGACACAAAAATAAAAGACCTTGCTGTAACTTTTTACCTGGGGTTCGGATTCTGGTTATTTATGGGAAGTAGACTCATAGAACAAATTACGAGAACTCGGGAGGCAAAACAAAACGCCCTGGATCACATCAGGCCAATCAATGGACTCCAGCCTGTGGACGTCACTCTTACCCGCATGACTCAACATGCTTGGAAACGCAACGAAATGGGTACGACCAAAGTACATTACACATCTGAATTTTTTGTTCATACAACATTATTGCGACTTGGTCATGCACAGTTTCAGTATGAAAACCACACAAGTCTTTGTACATGAGGCCCTAGGTCAGGAGTGTGCAACAGTGTATGTACCTCGGATCGTACTGGGTGTGCTCACAGAGTACCACTTCTCCACCAGTTGCCTGCCAGTCACCATGGACACAGGAATGTTGACCAAGCCAACATAGGTGCTTTTGTCCTTTTTCCTCTTCCTGTCAGTGTCTTTGTAAAGATGCAGGGTAATGGAAGCAATGGAGGGGAGGCTGCTGAAGTCGAAGCGTTCGCCCCAGAAGATGTTGTCTGTTTTAAGTTTGCATGAAGTCCGAGCATAAAGACTGTCATCCAGACACAGCTCACAGAAATACCTGCAGTACACAAGTACAACTGTAGTAAGTGGGTGCAGCAACAAGTGTGAGAATTTGATAGGACACCGTCTTACCGTTTCTTGGCAGGGAGGTCTTTGGCCTCGATCACCCACACAGTCAGCATGTTCTCCATCCGCCGACTGTTGTCCTTGTTTGGGTGGACAGCTCGCCGAAGATTTTCCATCCATTTGTCCCTTTCTGCTGCCGAGCGACATGAGAAGCATTTGGTGCCTGTTGATGTTGTTACCTATGAGACAGAGCGTAGGGTCATCATCATCAAGACAAAGGAACTTGCAAGGCCATGTAACTGTACAGTTATTGTTTGTAGTCATGTGCGCTGTAGTAGTTATGAGGCAATATTAACTGTTTAATGTTTAATCGTGTGTTACTATGTGTCATCAATGTATGCAGGGATTGTGCACCATTACTGTGTGCTGTAACGGGACGTAGTTACTGTGTAGTCCCTGTCCATACTGTCTATATGGTATCATGTAAAGGTATTGTGTGAAATTGCTATACTGTGTTGTACTGTTGTGGAATATGAATATGTAATTACTGTGTGCAGTATTAAGGTGAAGTTAACGTATGTATCAGCTGTGTGTACCTCAAAGCAGTAGTCTTGTCCCAGCAGGGAGGAATGAACGGGTTTGATAATCACAGACTGGTCCATTTTGAGGTCAGAGGTTGATACACAGCCAGCGCTTAGCAATGACTCCTGGCTACCACAATACAGCCGCCGCATCACACACCTGAGACAGAAACACACATACACAATAAGTGCATTGCAACCTGTTCTATTCTATTCTATTTTACAGGCATTTCGCAGACGCTTTTATCCAAAGCGACGTAGACAACAGAAAATAAAACAACACAAGCATGAAATCAAACAACGAGGAACAGCATAGATAAGAGCCAGACCGCTGCAAGTCTGGTTGG
>JBAMHV010000012.1:25646916-25661093 GCA_037177535.1 Pseudomugil gertrudae
TACATCACTCACATGTATGGAAGGAAAGATGACAACAGACCCCAGGTTAAAAAAAAGCGAAGTTCTCCTTTAAGAAGTAGAGTCTGCTCTGACCTTTCTTATAGATGTACTCAGTGAACTCTATGGTGCAAGTTACCACAGATTTACCACAGTTTGCTGCCACCTAGCGGTTCATTCCAAACCGTTTTTGAACCAAACGTTTGAACCAATCAATAGAAAACTTTGTGCTTCTCGAGCATCTGTGAAAATGCAGAAATCTGGCAGATAATAGCATAGTGAATCTAATAGTCTATCAATACATTTCAAAACCACCTCATAGGACGACGCTTTTGTTGTTAAATGGTTCCTGGTGGATGAAAATGTGTGATCTGCCATGCGAGAGTTTTTGTTTTTTTCACAGATGCCAGGATCTGATGAGCCCCGTCCAGCCTAATGCACCTTTTACCAGCAGACAAACACTACAGTTGAATATTTAATTTGTGTGGAACACCATAATATAATTATTGCAGATTATCATGCAATTAATTATGCTGTATTATTTTAGTAATATATTTAGTTATATATTTATTTAGTAATATCTTTAGTAATGACTACAATGACTGCAGCAGTAGTACAAATACCTGTTGCTCACTGATTGGTTAACTGACTGCATTTATATGCTAATTGATCACATGATAGAGAATACTGCTGTGTTCATCTCCATCTGGAACAAAACCCAGTACGTCCTCCTGCTCAGATTGGTTTTACTGTGTTTGATGGAACTAGACCTGCTACGTGTGTGTTTGAATGAAACCAGCTGAACTGGAACCAGATGCTACCACAAACAGCTGCTCATTAGAACTTCTAACTTACTGGTAATTTATGACCAAACGGCTGTGCTGTTGCTATGATGCTCAGATCTCAGATTATGAGATTATTTTTGTGACATGTTGTCAAGATTAAGGAGCTGATCCCTGATCTGCTGCTCATACAAAGTAATTCCAGTTGCCGTCTTACCATTTTCAAAGTCCATATTCATTGTAGGTTGAAATAAATGTCCAGACATCCGTCTTTCTCCAACTGTTCCCGCTGTCTCTAAAAGTCATCCCTGTTTCTAACTTGCAATGTCTGCTTTCTCCTTCTTCTTTATCTTCTTCCTCACTAAACTGAAACAGTCTTCCTCACCTTTTTGGGCGGGCAGAGGAGGCGCTGACGTCACATGCAGGGTGTATCTTAGCAACCACATGGTACAAGTCTCCGCCTTCTCAGTGAGCAGCAGAGGATGAGCCTGACAAAGATAGAGAAGAAAATAAACAAACACAATAAACAAAAAGAAGATATTTTGACCCTGGATCAGTGTGATCACACATTATTGATCCGATTAGGACGATTACCTCACAAACCTTTACTTTCATTCACATGATAAATCAGTAAATCTTCCTCACTGACTGGCTGACTTTGTTAAAAGCTAAAGGAGTCATTTCAGCACATCCATCCATTTTTCTACCGCTTCTCCCTGATTGGGGTCGCGGGGGGGCTGGAGCCAATCCCAGCTCACCAGGCGAGAGGCGGGGTACACCTGGACAGGTCGCCAGTCCATCCAGGGCCAACACACAAAGACAAACAACCATGCACACACACACTCACTCCTATGGACAATTTAGAGTCTCCAATCAGCCTATCCCCAAGGTGCATGTCTCAAGCGAGAGTACCCGGGGAGAACACAGAAAGTACATGCAAACTTTGATCCCCGCCCCAACCGAGGCTCGAACCGGCAACCTTCTTGCTGTGAGGCCACAGAGCTAACCAACTGCGCCACCATGCAGCCCCAAGGAAGCTAAGGTGAGGAGCGCAAATGTGGTTTGTCCACAGGAAAACTTTTCTTCCCCGATGCTTTTTCAGGTCACTTTGTTGAAATAATGATATTTTTTTGTGTTTGTTTTATGGACTCGCCATTGTATTTGTTCATGACATAATACTGGAACTAAAGTACTTAGTTAATTCTTTTCTGTGTAAATAAAAGCATCGGTTCCTATTGTCGTATATCCCCAAGAAGTTAAATGTGGTGTTAAGATCCTAACTTGTTTACCTAAAAGTCAAACTAGGGACGAAAGCTGGAGATAATAAATAGCTTTGTTTAGACTTTCTGTATCGGCTGTTTTTCATCTGAGTGCACATTTATGCATTCATGGTGGAGGAATTGATATTCTAACACATGGGAGCAGATCCTTTAAAGAAGTGGAAAATATGTTGTAAATAAAGTATACCCAGGAATTGTAATTGTGCTGTAATACAGTGTTACACATTAACGGAGTCAGAGCTTCCTGTCAGCATTACTTCCTGCTTTTGCTGCAGCAACACTTTTGCTTTCAGCCTCAATTATGTTTTTACATTCTTTGTATTTTTGAAGAACAGTCTACTCCTCCATGTTTAACACACTGCTCTGCAGGGTTTGTCCGTGTTTGCGATTGGTCAGAACCTCCAAACACCACCTCTTTAATGTGAACGCACACTAATGTTAATGGGATAACCCTGGGTAGAGTTAGCGAGTCAATAACCAGCTTTCTAGTACAACTTTATCACGATCCTGAATGTCTGGAAAGGTTAATCCAGGGAACAGAGATCAGGTTGTGTTCATCATGCTTGCTAGTACAAGCCTCTGGAGATTAAAATGAGTCTCCAGTTCACCCTGAAGGAGGTGGAAGACATTAAAAACACGATTCAAATCAAGCCCTCTGAACGGAAACACATTTAGATCAACATTCAACAAGATAGTGCTTTAAACATCAAAGGATAAACATATAGGATAGATGAAATGCATTTGGTGGCATTCAAGAATGCACACTTGCAAAAATTAGAGAAGACTTGATGAACTTTGAAATTGAAGTACTTTGGCTACAAATACATCGGAGTCATCTCAAACCGATATTAGTAGCTGTTACAGACCACCTCGTCCCACTACTGTGCACTTGAACAAAATCAGTGTCATGGAGAAAGAGATATGTTTAATGGGAGACTTTAATATTGATTGGTTAGACCAAAACTGTTTACTATGAGATTGATGACTGAAGAGGACAAAAAACACAAATTGCAGAGATAAATTAGAACACAGGGGCATGTTATAGTGAGAGATTTGTCAAAGATAACATTATCGTTTATGGTTGTTATTCATTTTCTGTATTACTAGAGAGAAGGAACCACACTGCTGCTCTCGTTGCAGTTTGTCACATCCTATGTGTTGAGTTTCACCTGGGTTGCCTTTGTCACGCCCTGTTTTGCTTCTGTTTGGACAGTTTAAGATGTCTGAGAGTTGTCAGTTAGAAAGGGGTACTTTCAGCATTTATGGGCTTTGTTTACATTTTATTTCTGTTCCTGTAATTTGTTGTTCACGCTGGCATCATTAAGGATAGGAATGCTGACAGATATCTATAAATGGGAAAAAAAAGACTCAGTCACAAACATTACCTTTTTTTTTGACTGTTAAAATACTCCTGTGGGGGTAAGCCAGAGTAATTTATTGATCCCATGTGTGACCCGGTCCACTCTAAGCAATCAGGTCATCACAAAGAAAGGCTGAGCAACAACGCGACAGGTGTCTTTGAGTCATGTGTTTAAGTTTCTTTACTTATTTTGTAGACTTGCAGCATTGTATGTTCTGTTCTCTTTACCTTCCATTTATTACACACCTGGTTTTATTTGGCTAACTGCCCAACCTGATCCTTGTTTGGATATTTCTCGTCTGTATAAATATGCATTGTTGTGTTTTTTTTTCTATGCCAGGTCATTATTAATGCTGTGTCTTTCCTGGTCTTTGTAATGTTTCCCACAGTCAGTTGTGTTTTCCTGTTTATTCATTGGTTCGTGCTTGTAAACTGTTACTTTGGCTTTGGCTTTGGTCCACTAAGATCTGGTACAAACCTATATTAATCGTATTAGCATATGATCCATATGAAATTTTGGTGTGTAAAGAACAAAGGAATGAGCCCAAAATAAAATGTGATCAGACTCATTTCTCTACCAGAGCGTTGATAGAAGCAGGTCAGGTTTTCAGCATCCATTGCCTCGATGACAACTCAACAGGCAGTAAGCCAGGTACATGATGCCAAAAGTCCAGAACCTGAAGTTATCTAAGTCTGATCCAGCATCATAGTTTAGACCTCTCATGATCTGTGTGTGGTAACGTGTGTGTCTGTTTCTTTTGGCAGTGCTAGACTGTATTTGTGCAAGGATGAGTGTGTTTACCTCCAAGTCATCCAGTAACAGTAACTGTGAGTCTGATAGGATGCAGAACAACTTGGTCCAGATGATAGGCTCTCCTCTTCGTCCACAAGACAACCAATAGATGGAAGCGCGCTTCAGCTCTGTTACATCATCAACACACAAACATGTCAGAAGTGTCTGTGTGCATTCACAGCTGAACATTAAGGTTGAACTCCTGGAATAAATAGATCCCTTTACATCTTGATTTAAATGATTGATCTACAGTATGTTTACTTTTAATATGTTTCACTTTTAAAGGTTTAACCATGTATAACGTACATGTATTTGTTAAGTTTGGGTCTGTGAAGAGGAAGACCTCTATTATGCAGCTTCTGGTATGAAAATAAGAATTTGATCTGTAGATAAATCCAGGAGAATAGCTACTGTCTGAGACAAGCCTCAAGGTGGGAGGGCCTGCGTAAACAGTTTAACTCTTCATCTTGACTTAGAGAGATCTATTTAGCTCTTTGCAACAGTTTAGCACTGATGATACTGAGAAACAAATGGGAACAATAAAAAAATGTTTGGTTTTGTTTTTTTTTAATCATTGCCTCTACCACTACAGGACAACAGCTGTGTCCCACAGGACAATAGCTGTGTCCAACCAGACCTGCAGCAGTCTGGCACTTATCTATGTTGTTCCCTGTTGTTTGATTGTGTGTTGTTTTATTCTCTGATGTACGTTGCTTTGGATAAAATCCTCTGCGAAATGACTGCATTTAATCAGCAAAACGGGGGCCAATAATAGCTTTTTTAAAAGGCCCCAATATCAGTCGATTTTTTTGGCCAGCTGATCAGTCAGTCAGGCTCTAATCGTACTACTACTCCAAAGTATTTCAAATATAATACATAAAAGTAAACTTAAAGTATACTGCCTTGGTTTTATACTTATAGTACTCTTAAAATAAAGTATAAAAGCAATGTTTTATCCAGCAACTGATGTATCCCATTGATATAGTCTTGTCATTGGCTACTACAATCTGAGTTGCTTATCTTAGACTACTTGTTTCCTTGTTTTTTAAAACAACTCAGCTTGACAGTTACGTTTATCCCTTCAGAAAGAGTCCCCCAGTTGGCTCCCACCTGTGAAACTAATCACAAACCATCAACTCACCAGTCACCTTCATCCAGCCCAGGTGTTGACACCTCGATAGGTGTTTAACCAGATGCTCCATAGCAACAGGAAGTTGTAAGCCCAAACACACCTGAGACTGATACACATGTGGACAGACATGGAGAGGAAAAAGTTACTGGACAGAATGATAATTACATATTTGCAGCCCTACATTTCTGCACTCCATCATTGAAAAGAACATTTGATGATACTGAACTCAGCAGGTGGAGAACACCTTTCCTCCATCACCCCATGAGGGAACAAGTGCAATGGGAGTTGGCTGGCAGCCAAAGGAGGGGACCCTGATTCCTCCACTGCAGAAACTAAGTAAGGACATGGCACATCTCTCCTCTGGTGGGGAAGGAGCCTGAGGTGGTGAGTGATGTTAAGCAATTCAATAGAGATGTACAGTATTGATCAAAGCAATCAAACTCCGAGCTGCCAGCAATCAAGAGCTAACCAAGCTAACACAGAGCTAATGACCGAGATTGGGACATTGGAGGGAATACTTAGAAAATCTTCTCAATCCCACCTAAACATCTTGTGAAGAAGAAGCAGAGCTGTGAAACTCATGGGTGTGCTCTCCTACAGTATCTCAACATTTTTGGCACTGGGAGGTTTAGTAACAAAGATGAAGTCATGTCCTGACCTCAGCTTCTCTACATTCACAAACTCTATGACTCAGTGGTTGGTCCTGTATTGTTTTATGCTGCAGGAGTTTGGGTCTTTAAGGATTCTCCAGAATGTAACACAGTTCAAGGTAGAGCTATGATGTATTTGTATGGAGTTCATAAGTTCACTACTAGGGCCGCCATAGAGGGGGACATGGGGTGGGAATCATGTCTGATTAAACAAAGAGGGGAAGTAATTAGACTCATGGAACCGCCTCCTGCGCTTACCTGAGGATAGAATAACTCAGAAAATTTTTAAGTGGGATAAAGCTCATAAAATGTTTTGGTCAAGTGAGGTTTTTGAAATATTTTCATTAGTAAATAAACAACATTTATTTTTTAATGATCTGCAGTGTAAAATGACCTTAGACCTTCACAAAGAGCAGTGGAAATCAATAAACCAAAATCAAGATCTTATGTGCAGTTTAAAGATTTTTATTGAATCATAAGTTAAATGTAATTTAAAGAGAGGGTGAAGGTCTCTCGGTGTCCAGATGAGAGCAGGAGTCCTGTCTCTGATGGTGGAGGTGGGGGGGGATATAAAGGGCTTCCAGAAGAGGATAGATTGTGCGTTATGTGTGACCTAGGTGTGGTGGAAGATTGCATTTTGTGTTTTATTGTCCTTTGTATAAGGATTTACGATTACTCTTTTTTTATTTTTTAGAAAATTCAGTGTAAAAATCCAGATTTGTTTTGGCTGTCTGATGGTGATATGTTAAGCTGGATGTTTACATACTATACTTTTGATTTGGCAACATTTATAGAAAAGACATGGACATTGAGACAAAAAGTTTTGTATCCTGTCAGTTAAAGTAAAGTAATTAATTATGTTTATAAATGTATAGTGTCATATGAGCCCGTATGGGCTGGGCACATTTGTGCATGATAAAAAAATAATCAATCAATCAACACGTTGCTCTCTACCTGCTGGTTAGCACGCCTGTGTGTAGCACAGAGAGCAGCTATGAATGCAGTCAGGTGGGAAACCCTAAACTAGAGGAAATTAGTTCAGACATTTCTCTAATACAACGTTCCTTTGCTCGCCATATGGCTGAAATGATTTCAGAACATACCTCATAAGATTTTGCACCAAACCATCACAGTTACAGACTTTTGCTGGTATTAAAAGCAGATTTGTTAATTTAAGACTTTTAAGGCTGTTTAAGACCCACAGGAGCCCTGGCTCTGTGGGATGTCGGCGGCCTGTGAAGCTCTGAATAAAGCAGATAAAGTCTAATCACATCAAAATCCCACGTGTCAGAAGGGCAGACAACCGTAGCGTAAGAAATGGTTTGGTATTTTACTAAGTACCTTTACAATCCTAATTAGAACTGTTGTTTCCTTTATTTCCACCACAAAAGGTCTTCAGAGGGTCAAAAAGGCGCCACAACTACCAGTCCCGTTAGTTTCAAATGGTCTAAAGTTTTTTAAGTGACTTTGAGAGAGGTCTGAAAAATGTTTTAACTGAACATTAAAAGAAGGAAATGTATTAAACAATGCAACAACCAACAGAGGCATGGATTATGTATTCACATGTCCAACCAACTACAAATCATATTTAGACTAAAATTTTGAACGATGTAAAAAGTGGAACAGATTCCTGCATGTGCATACCATTAATGAAGGAATAATTCAACCATGTCATTCACTAAAGATGTTTTTAAACAACCGTACTGACAACCCCCCCCCCTCAAAAAACAAACAAACAAACCCACAATGCACTTTACAATGCCGCATGCAGCGAAGAAATATGGAAACTATGCGTCATTACACTATCAGCTGTATTTCTTACATTTTCAAATTATATATTTTCTATATTATATATATATTTTTTATTTATGTGTATATATATATATATATATATATATATATACACACATATATTATGCATACATATATGTACACATGTACCAAATCAAACAACTATTTTCCTGGATGACTGGCTGACGTGGACATTTTAGACTAGCAGGACCTCAATCACAATACTAAATCATTTCAATCCAGTTTTCTGGCTTTTGGGTCAAGTTGTCAAGAGTTGGAGATCGGTTGTACCAAGTAAGCACTATACCTACTCAGAACCCGAACACAGATCCAGAAAACCACTTCAAAGCTGTCAAAGTGTTGTTTAGTGTCCTTACCTACAAGTGTTTCAGCAAACTGATCCAGCACTAAAAATTAAGCCTTTTCAAGGATTTCCAGCACCAGAACATATCCAGAGGAAGAGTAAATGCGTAAACTTACGGGCAGGTTGAAGCTGCTACTCAGCTGGCTGCACACTGACCAGGTGACCCGTTTATTCATGGACAGGCACTTAGTTCTGATGCTTTCTGCTCTTCACGTGATCTTTAACACCTTAATGAGATTCTCAGATTATAACCTTTTGCACTGTCCCTCACTTACTCAAGTTTGTGACTATACGTAAAAGCTCCTTAACCTGAATTTAACTCTGAACCCAAACACCAGGTCAGAAAACATTCATACAAATACAAACACAAAAGGTTAAAGGTCAGTGCTTTTTTATTTCAGAAAAAAATGAGCTAATTGGTCAGCTGACCAAAAAAAAAAATCATACATATAGTCACATGATCAAAAAATGACCAGCAGGCCAATGGAAGAGGAGCATTGCTACCGTGGCAACAAGGAAGCGCTGCAAATTTTAAAGTGACAGAGTGACAGTTTAAGGTCTAGGAGACTTTTAACGCCATTAGCATTTCTCATTCACAACAATGGGCTGTGTTAGCTTCAAGCTAACCTGTAACACCACCAGTCAATCCCTCTGATTGTAGTTGCATAGATAGTGAATAACATAAGTGCAAAACAAGCTGGGACACAGGGGCCCTACACCTGAGCAGGTGTTACAGGAGGGAACAGAGCAAGTGCAACAGGTGTGATTGAAGCTTCACAGGTAAAAACGTTGACACACTTTTTTGAGTACAGGTGAGAGTGCTGTTTGACAGCTGTGGGGTGCAAAAGGACATTAAAGGAGAACTCTGACTGTTGAACAAATCAGAGAAAAAGGAACCGGTTTGGTTTATTACAACAAACACTGAAGTCCTTCTACAATCATCCTGAATAATAACACTGAGATAACGTACTAAAACACTAAACGCCTCTACCGACTGACTCTTTGGCTGAATCATCATCGCCACTAAATACTGTCTGTAATTTAAGTGTGTGATCAGCTAATCCATCTAACGTGATTATGAAAACCAAACCTGTTTTACTAGGGCTGGATACCAAACGTCAGTTCTTTTATTACACCCAACAAAATACTTTAATACTACCCAGGTAAAAAATATGACTTTCAGATTCAGCACACACGGAAAATGAAGTGTGTTTATATTAGGAATAAGACAATGCTGCGAATGACTGGCTGCAATGTCACACGTGGTTCTTACGTGCAGGGAAAATACCTGTGTGGTTACGCCCACAAACAGGGTGTTGGGCTCTAGATTAGCAAGATTGATACCATCGTTGCTAAGGCCGACAAGACGACCATTTCAATGTGCACTAAATCAATTTAGGGCAGAAAGATGCTGTTTTGACTGCAAGTACAGCTGACCACGTCTTTTGTCCTCACAGCATTGAAGTTCACCTGAGGACCATGAAGAACCAGAACCTCCTTCAAAACCTGCACCACCAGACACCGCCGTATCCAAACGTACCGAGAACAGCGCAGTGTTTCAACACATTAGTTTATGTTTAGCTAAATTCAGCTAACTGTACGTCTGTTTACTTAAGTTACTACAACTTAACAGATGCACTTAAAATGTTACCACTTCACGTAAAATTGGAGTATAACTGTGCAGGTTTAGTTCATAGCTACATAACTAGCGTAATTGAAAGCTAACAAATGAATGACAGTAATTGATACTAGCTTCTATTGGTTCGTCTGAAGACCTCATCTCACATTCAGTTTTATGTTCATCTTCCCACAGTCACCTCTGATTCTGTTCATCATGATGGGAGGTGGACAGGACCAGTCAGTGGTAATCCCTTCATACTGCCAAAAGGCATTTACAGACACTGTACAGATTCACAGAGGTGGCTCCGTGGTGGAGGTAAGTAAGGAGCTACCTACATAAAGGGCTTTTCTGACTGTAGGAAGGTCCTAGAACCTTTTCAGAAACATGGCGGGCATAGTGACATCAGTTCCTATAACCATTTAAAATTCAATTTAACTGATTGTTGAAAACTGATTTGATTGTAAAGCTAAAAAATAAAACTATTTGTTGACATTGTGTCATGTAACAGATTTTCTAAAATTGGTATAAAAAAGATATTGTTGAAATATCTTATCAAAGTAAAGGCATCGGTACCATTTTAGGACATTTTGAATGATATCCAGCCCTGTTTTACAGGTGCACCATTACAGGGACACACGGGGAGATGAATCCCACAGATACCCTCCCATCCAACCGTGTCAGACTCCATCAGGTTGAAGGGTGACGGGTTTAAGTACAAAGTCACTCGGCCGTGGCTGATAGGTAACATTTTTTCGTATAGGTTTGGTAAAACATTAAAATAATACAAATAACTGTCAGATACACCTCTGACCCACCTAAGCAAAGTGGCTTCAAGCAATGATCAGCCGAGAGTGAATGAAGTAAAATCAAAGCTTCTCACCCCCCCCCGATCCTGTAACCATGTTAATGTCTTAATAAGGTGTTGTCCCCTCCCACTCCAGCAGGTATTGGACTGTCCCCTGAGCAGTAACACGGCGGGCCAACACCTGGTATCTTTCCCCATTAGTCAGTCTCCCCGCCACTCCAAAGTATGAGGAGATGGAGGAATGGAGGTGTGAGGAGTCTGAGGGGATGTGGGAGGAGTCAGAAAAAAAGTGAGTAGACTCTGTGGACAAGTGGGTGTGGCCTGCAGCAGCTGAGTAATTATTGATTTCAGATGGCGCCTCCCCTCCAAGCTCCTCCCCTGCCTCGCAGTGATTCATCCACTGAGTGTAGCTGTAGCTGGGTAACTTCCTCTTCTTGCTGCCCACCCTTCTTCTGAGGACAGAAGTCAGAGACTATCAGAGGGTTTCTCCATAGCTGGATGAGCTGAAAGATGGAGAACATCTTACCTGAAGTAGTAGGAGGTGCTGGTTGTAGCTGAACCAGAGGTGGAGGCATCAGTGGAATCCTGATCAATACTAAGGGTTCTACTGGAACTGCTGAACAATGGCAGCAACATTACATATTTACAATCCTAGAACAGATTGGTTATGTGATCAGTATATTGATCTTACCTCTTGAGGCTCTGTAGCTCATCCAGAGTAAAGTCAAAGATGCTGGCCATGTGGTGGCTAGAAGTCCAGCTGCAGGACAGCTCGTTCTAACAACAGTCACATACGCCCTGAGTTAAAGGAGGAGCTTCATAATGTTCTATACATTTACAACCAAAAACAATCTTACGGTAGGAATGGCATCCTCCAGAAGCCACTTGGACTTTTTCTTCTTCCTGTCAGCTGAGCTGCTGCACACAAACACATAAAACACCAGGTTAAAAGTCAGATAACAGAATTCAGATCAAATGCCTGCTGGTTCTGTATGCTGGATCAGAACCAGCAGGCTGGTTCTGTATGCTGGATCAGAACCAGCAGGCTGGTTTTACATCGTTTTACAGGTTTTATCAGTAGCTAGTTACTACGTCCTACGTCCATGTGTGTAGGCTAGAGCTACACAATAGTCCCACAACAATATATATTGATCAATCAACAACCATTTAGCTGGACAATATTATCCGTGTTGTTACTAATTTAATTAGAATACTTGTAGAAAAACATTTTCTGGCCAGAAAAGAAAACATAAATGTTATGAAACGTTTTCCATATTAAGCTGATAATAAAAAGTCTGAAGTGACAAAACGGACAAACCACTTTTCATGTCTCATCTCACCACCATTGAGCTGCTTTTGAAATATTTTCCTTTGCACTCTGCAGTGAAGTGTTCAGATAGGTTGTTTAAGCTGGTGTGCATCTGGTGCGCTGGGGTATAGACCGGTCTTCGCTGGGTTGCAGTCTAGGGGCTCTGGCTCCTCGCTGGCGATGGTGGGCTCATCTTCTGTGGAGGTGGGGTTGATTTCTGGCTCATGGGGACCTGCGTCAGCGCTCTGCCTGCTCTGGAGGGTTGGTACCCAGCGGGGTCGGCGATGTCCAGGCAGGGCCCGCTGGCGCCCGTTCCCCCTGACCGCAGGGGGCTCTGGCTGGGACCTCCCTCTGCCGCTTCCTGGGCAGATGCTGGGTTTGGCCCAGGGTGGAGGGGCTGGGATCAGCTGACTGCTGATTGCTCTGGTCTCTGGGTGGTCCTGACCTGCCTCTAATCTCTACGTAGAGGGGGTTGCATCAGCACGATCACCTTTCTGTGAGCACTTTTCCCCCCGTACGTTCTGCATGATGACACAGTCACTGACCTATTCTTTAGGTTTATTCACCTAGGTTGGATATATTTTGCTTGCTCATCTCAGGCACATGTAGCATTTGTTGACCTTTGACTCCCTGCGGGGCTTCATGAGATATCTTTGTTTCCTGTACAGGTGTGGTGGATGGAATAGCATTTGGTTGGATTGCAGTGTTTCCTTTGTGGTGTCTCTCTCTTCTCTTTGTGTTTCATTTGTTTATCCTTTTAACTTTCCGTCCTCTCTCTGGTCTTTCCGATCAGGTCCAGCAACATGTGTAAATTATGTTGAACAAATATTAATCCAAAATAAATAATAAATAAAGAATTATGATTACTAAGATTATCTCTGTATATACATATATACATGAAGATCCTCTTGGCAAAGCACATTTGCTTTGTTTGCTTTATAAAGACAAGTTATATATATATATATATATAAAACTACCTGGCCAATGCTTTCTTGCGACCACGCCCTCCATCATTCTGAGCACGCTCAGGAAAGAGCTTGGTGGGAGGGTTGGGAGGAACTCGTGTCCTCAGACGAAAGATGCACTTTCTCTTCTTTATCTCCTTCCCACAGAGAAACCTGAACACACATTTAAATTGTTAAAAATGTCCCAAAAGACACGCATTAAAAGCATTTGTGATGTAGGTTTCTTACTTGCTCTTGTATTTATTCAGAGCATCCAACATGTGCTGTCCCCTCTCAGCAGGTGGAGTGTTTGACAGCTGTACCAAAATAAACAAACAGTGGACACTGAACAGGAAATATCTACATAAGTCAGTCAATATGGTTTTGCAAAGACTAGTCTGATCTGTCTAGGTCTGGCACAATATAAGTTTTAATGTTAACTTTGCCAAACCTTCCCCCTTCATTTAACTTTTTTTATTGTTTGGGTGCTTGTCAGCAGATTCTTCTGCGCTCCGCGAGTAGATGGCAGTGAAAAGCTGCTATTGGGGGAGATTAGCATATAATTTGTTAGAGTAACACTGGTCAGAACGATCTAATGTTTCTTGTTATTACCTCTACTGAGGTTTTCAGGAGAGTTTGTCTGTTTTTCCGTGAAGAAGACAACTCGAAAGGTTATGGGGAAAATGATCATAGATGTTATCAATGCATATTCATGAAATTTTGAGGAAAGTTTAGAAATGGGACAAGGAACAAATGATTGCTATTTAGAGGTGATTGGATGACCGTCTGGATCCAGGAATGTTTCAAAGGATTCTTTATCATTGTGAGGCCATTTCCAGCTAATCTAACGTGAGAAAAATAATAAGCTTGGCAAAGGTCTGTGTTCTCTGACTGCTTTTCTAGTTCCAGGTGAGATCGATGCTCGAACCGGACATATATGTGTTTATAGGGCTGTTCCAAATAATCTGTAATTATTTAGCTCTACACATCTCTACGTTTATTACAGCTGTATATGCAGGGTGAACCAATACCAATGTCCCATGCTAACATTAGTATGTCGACACTTTAGTGACGGCTTCATCTGTGTAACATGATTGTGTAATGATACTTTCTATATTTTACTATTGTGCTTGGTTTGACCATGTTTAACAACTTGTTTTCTATTCTGCAGTCATTTAGCTGCGACGCTTTAATCCAAAGCGACGTACATCTTAGAATGAACCAACACAAGCAAGAAATCTAACAACAGGGACAGACTGCTGCAAGTCTGGTTTGACCGTGTCAAAAGCAGCGGACAGGTCCAGTAGGATAAGGACTGGGACAGGTCCAGTAGGATAAGGACTGAGGAT
>JBAMHV010000012.1:25698761-25709269 GCA_037177535.1 Pseudomugil gertrudae
TTGCTCTCAATGTAAAAATAATTACTATCAAATATATATTTTCCTTTCAAAACATTTTTTTCCCCTCTTGGATTGCTATTTTGCTTGCATTGAATAAAAAGACAAAGATAGCTCCATAGACACAAAGATCAAGAGATTTAATTTGAGATCAGTGAGATGCTGCATGCATTTGTAATAGAAAACACTCCCATGTCACTGTTGTTTATTTGTACTTTTTTATTTACTCATATTTTTATTGATATGTAAGTCAAATTGTACACATCTTGAAAACTTTCTCAATAAAAATGTCTCACAAAAAGAGGAAACATGACTGAAAGAATAGAAATCAGTTTAAATTCAGTTTTAATCCTGCCTCAAAGGATAAAAAAGACTAATGTGATCAGGTAGAAGCAGGTAAGAAGGAGCAGACTTGTACAGAGTTTATCAAAGATGTGGAGAGGAACTGGTTTGTAGTGGTAGAGACAGAATCAGGAACATGTATGATGACAGGTCTCCTCTCTCCTTCTGCCTGCAGTCTGACAGGATGGATGACCAGAGATGCTCCCTTCCAGACCTGGACGATGTGGTCAGCCCAGTTCCTGAGGGTCAGGAGGATTTCTTCAGTCTGGTCCAGAGGGTCCAATCCAGGAGGATGGATGAGCAGAGAGCCTCGATGCTGCTGCGACATCACGAGGATGACCAGGACGCAGAGTCAACTGATTTTGGCCCCCAGAAACGTCATTTTCACCAATAATAAGGATGAGAGGAACTGGATGTGCTGTTTTTTTATTTTATTCTTTTTAACCAGAATCCAGGTCCAGAGATGTCAGTACATTTTCCCTCTCCGTGAAGAATCACCTGACCTCGACTTGGTCAGTGGCTAGTCAGTGTCACTGACTTTCTGTTTAAAGCCAACGCTCTAATGCAGTAACAGAATGTCACCTGTTTAACTCCCACAAAGCTTTTTAGCAGCATGACTGGGCCGGATGAGGATCATGGGTAGTATAAAAACTAGAAAGACTTAGACGATGCATCAGCTGCACCTCTGAGCCAAACAAAACACATGTTTCATGTCTTCCACACGAGTCTTCTTCTCCCCACCATTCATACAGGAACACTGAGAGCCTATGGTTGTAACGATGAGGCAATCCCACCGTCACATTTGAACCAAGCTTTTTCTGAGTTGCCTTTTGATGAGAACTGTATCAGATGTGTGACATTAAGTTCAACAGATGTTATGTAAAACCAGACTCTTAAAAAAGAGTTCTATAAACATATCAGCTGCAGGTTTCTGACACAAACAGCAGGAGGAGCCTCACAAATAGCTGGTAGAACTAAGAAGAGGCTCATAAAAGATCTCGAGACCATGCGCACTAGCTCAGCATCCTGTTTACCAGCAGATAGATATCAGTAACAATAGATCGATAATCAGAACAACGGTCTGGACTTGGTTCTGTGCTCTTCTTGTCTTTATCATGTAGTGTGAATCAAGCTGTTATCACAGATGTGCTGCAGCATCTCAGAAGATCTGAGCACAGTTTGAAGCAATGACCTGCTGAAGTCAACTGAAAACCACCGTCATTAAATTACTGCCGTAACAAAATGTCGTCAGCATTCAGAATCCTTTTTGATCCAGGATCTATGTGCATCCTGAATCCTGCAGAGTTCGGAGCTCAGGTGTGAAAACAGCTTTAGGAATGCCACTTTTAACACGTTAATGATGCAAAAAGGAATAAAAGTTCCTCCTAACAGTTGTTTTTCATTTTTATTTCACACACTAAAACACACTGAAACACTCTCTGTCCACATTCACTCAGAGACTAAACCCTCTAGTTTGGTTTTGGAAACGGAGTATACTCAGATCCAAACAACAAAGAAGAGGCAGACGACAACAAAGATGGAGGTCTAAGTTAGTGCTTCCATATAGACATAGTTCTGGTTCTGGTACTTGCTCCATGTGAGCCACCGTGTTCATACCAGTTTAACCAGAACCAAGTCGTTCCCTAGGATGGATGAAGTGAACATCTACATCTTGGAGATGTGGTCCTGAAAGTTGTCCTGAGGCATTAGTATCTCCATGCCAGTTAAATAAATTGCCTAATCAGTTGCCAGGCAACCTATCAATGCAGTGACACTCAGGATTTATGTCAGAGCACTTCAACCTGTATCCTGCAGGTTTTAGATGTTTCCCTAATTCTGCATCAGCTTCTTGATGACCCACTGATTAACATCAAGAGTTGGTGGTCCCTGCTCTACATGAATGATCCTGTTTGATCAGTTTAAATGAGCCAACTTGATCCATCCAGCAGCTGGAGAGATGGATGTACACCACCACTTCCAGCTCCACTTTTACCTCAGTCTTTTCCTTGTTCACATTCTGAAGCTGAGAGGTCTCAATCTTTTTGAAACACGTTTAAAACTCTCCATTTGAATTCACTAACACTCAACAAAGACGTGTAGTTTGTCGCAGCTGGTTCATCGTACCAACTAAAACTTAGAAAACACACCGCTCCATAATGAATAAAACAAATATTAACAGATCGATAAAAAAAAAGAGGACAGCGTTTTCACCAGATCTTTTTGTGAAAATCATCTGGTCTCCTCCATGTGCATTAAGCTGACAGCTTCCTCCTGTAGAAGCAGGTGTTTCGACTTCTGCACACCACAATCTTCATCGCAGCTTCATCTGCTTATGAACTTCTTCGTCTGCCAACACTGTTGCTAGATAACTAGCAGTGTTCAAACTACGGGTCCTGAATGGCTAAGATGAATTATGGGGCCTATTATGGATGCTGGTTTGCATGGAAAACATCATATTTTATTCATTTGATCTACAAACTGCATAGAAACTAAACAGTGCTGTTTTTATTCTATTTGCATTTTTTGTTAGCATAATTTAAGCTAGAAAAGTATTCGGAGAGCGCCGACCTCCACCAAGCTCATTATTTTTTTTCTTCTTATTATTATTTTTTGCCCCATTTGGAAACTTTGTTGAAAATTTTATGAAAATCAGTCCAGAGCTTCTGGAGCTAACCCGCTCACAGACAGACATATCTCCCCAAAACATGGCCACCATGGCGGAGAGAATAATACATATTTAACATGTAAATACTAACACAAACATGCTTCGTACACATCAGCACACTACTTGAAAAGTAGTTGAATTGGTATCGCCTGGAGAGAGATTTTTGTTTCTAAGTAGGAACGATGAGAACAGAGCCTAACACCCTTTCTGTCGTGGTTTCAGGGTTTGGGTTTTGGTTGCGTAGTCTTCTGTTTAATTCTGGTTCCCTGTTTTCTTTGGTAGATTTTCCTTGTTTGTGTTTTTGCTCTCTGCTTCCTGACAGTTCACCATTTAGCCAACCCAGCCCGGCATCTCATTAATCTGAGGTCCTCCTTCTTTCCTGTGCCGCATCGTCGTTGTGTTTCAGGTGATATTAGACATTTGTTCCTGCATTTCTTATTGCTTTCGCAGCATTTTGGTCCTCACCACTGCCACGCCTTGACAAACCTGGACTACCACCCAAATGAGTGTAGCTCCAGCAAACCGGCCTGATCCGAGCCCGGCCATGTCCCTATGACATGGTCCTTCGAAGAGTCCAGACTGGAGATCTGGATGCCCCCGGGAAGGTTTGGTGTCCAGGCAGAGGTGGAACAACAGAGAGTCTTGCCACACATCACCGTCTCCTGTGCACAGATCCACGTCTCCTGGGTCATTACAAGAACCTAGGTCCAGTCCAGCACACCCAAAGTTGCTCCTCCTCCTCCCTTGCTGGGTCCTTGCCTTGTAGGCTACTCTGAGGTGCTCTGCCTCACCGGTCCTCCAAACCAAAGCAATCAGGGGCCTGCTGTCTCCCAGACTTTGTGTTTAGGCCTGGTCTCTTTCCTGCTCTCTCCACTATAACTGGTAAGGCAGATGGCTGTCCTCCCTGAGGCAGGTTCTGCCAGAGGCTTTTCTTGTTGACTCTTTTAAAACCAATGGCATCGTGGCACATTTGTATTTCAAAGTACCGTAACTTCCTTTGTCATGCAATTTTAATCGCCCCTGTTTTAATCAATATATCTTTTATTGTGTTGCTAAAAGGTAGTTTTTTTCTTTCCACTCGCACTCATCACCCCATCCAGTTCAGGGTAGAGACTGAATAACAATGGTTTGGCTTGAAGCACATTGTGATTAAACTGTAAACATCTCTGGGATGACAACTGATGAATTGGTGCTATACAAATAAAGCTGAACTGAAATGAAAGATAAGACGTGTTGGTTAAATGAATTGTGAGCCGATGTTGCATTAAAACCTCAGTGTGCTTTTCAGCATTGATGGAGCTACAAAACAAAATCTAACACCAGTGATGAGTTTTCCACAACATGCTGTCATAGTTTGGTTTGTGTTTGAGTGTTTCCTGTTTTATTTTGGTTTATTTCCTGTTGTCTATCATGTTTAGTCTAGCTTTTTTGTGTTCCCCTTTATTGGTTTCACCTGGTTTCATTTAACTCATTCATTTCACCTGTGCTAGTTCTGTGTGTGTGTGTGTGTGTGTGTGCATGCGCGTGTGTGTGTGTGTGTGTGTGGGTGTGTGTGTGTGTGTGTGTGTATATATATATTCCTGGTTTCTGTTTCATCCCTACAGTTCATTAGTTGTAGTACGTCTGGTTTCTTTGGTCTGTTTTTTCTGTAAATTATAATAAATATTGTCAATCTGCATCATCTGCCTTCTGTCTGCTTTGGTTCTACTCATCTCCACCATCTCCTCCATGCTTGCTTATCCCCAGGATTATAACACATATATTTTATCCATATAATTTGTTAGTGTTTAAATGAGCAGTTTAGTAAATTCTTCAGATAATTATCCTTTTTGTATTTGTTCTGTCATAGTAATGGTCTATAATCTAAATATGCATGTTATTTTTTCCATAATTTAAATTAAATCATTTAGCATTGGCTTCATTGCTTCTAAAAACAGAAAACGCCCTGCAGCTCACTGTAAAATGATACATCTGATGCTTTTTGCCATCACAAAATAAATATATTAAGCTCAAAGTGTCTGTGTAAATGGACTTTTCCAGTCATGTTGACCACTCAACACACTTTACACTACACAGCACATTCTCACACCCTGATGGGCACATCAGGGGGCAACTTAGGGTTTAGTGTCTTGCCCAAGGACACTTCAGCATGTAGTCAGGGAAACCCTGGAGTCAATCTCCAAACTTTTCTTTAAAAAGACGACGATGCTTTCCCCTGAGCTACATTAAACTGAAAAGACAACTTAAAACTGACAAAAGAGACTTGGGCCGATATGTTTCCTCTCAGCACACTGTGGGGTCGGCTATAACTTCAGACATGCACACACCACATGCTCACTCCTCGTCTTACAATAATTCAAGATCTGGATAAGTTGTACAAAGCTGGTTATCAACTCGGTAACTCAACCCAGGGTTTTCCAATTAAGATTGCTGTGCATTCAAATAAAAGGGATGGTGTTAGAGGTTCAGGCTAAAAGTAACACTATTGCTGCCAGGAAGGAATGCTGGCAGAAAACTGTGACTCCAGTAATGTGTAACTGTGTCAGGTTATATTATATAATTATTGGGACAATATAAACTAACAGCACTCAGATCATTGTATCACAACTGCAGCACAAACATCACTGGGAATGCTTTATTTATGTCATATTTCCCAGTTCTTTAAAGAACCCGCTCCCATGTGAGCGTGTTATGTGTTGGAGTATCAATTCCTCCACTATGAATGCAGGGATAGGTGTGTGTTACATAACCCAGTGTTTCTGTACTTATGTGTGAATAAGAATCATCACTATTATTAACCTCCGTTTCAGAAGCAACCCTAATGGAGCTAAAAGGACTTGGAGCAAGTGAAGAACAAATATGAAACATAATTCAGAGCAATCGGTGACAAGGTTTTATTACTGTATCTGTTGTATGGATGAAAGGAGCACAGTTCAATCTGGTACCCTACTGTATGTCATCAGAAAAGTCCAATGAGTTGGATCAGTCCCTAAACACTCTTTCTCCTTTAAGTGCTCCTCTCACTAATTACCATTACTAATTATGGGGGGGGGTCACTTTTCATGAAACCTGAGTGGTCAGGAGGATTGGCTTTTATACTCGCTAATCTCTCATCCAGAACATAAGCTGTTCCAGAGCAGATTAGCTGTTCAGCATCTGTTGCTGTGGTGATACAGCTCAGTTAATAGTAAACCAGCATCATAGAATAGCCTGAGTTAATCCTCGAGTTACCCTGAGAGAAGACATCTCAGCTTCGTAGACTACAGGCCTCAGACCATCATCTGTTTATTCCCCCCTCAGTTTTTACCTGCTGGGTTACAGGAGGGCACATCAGGGCAGTGAGTGCTTCTCTAAGTGGATCATGTGACCTTAAAGCCAGGTGTGACTTACTGAGTGGAGATCTAAAATATTATTATTATTATTATTTTGAGACACAGTGACAAACTTCCACAACAACACCCCACTTTGGGCATCAAGGGGCAGGTGGTCCAGCATCCTTTATTTGGTGTATTTATATCACACAAACTATCCTGAATGGCTGTGACTTAGGTTTTAAACAAAAGTAGATCCCCACCTACTGTTTATTGGTAGCAAAACATCTAATAATCTTGTTTGGCAGTTAACTGCTTTTGTCAGTTGTTTTTACTCTGAGCAAACATCTACGCTGTGTCCCAATTCAGAGTCTGCACATGTGTGTGGATTCATCGGATACATGTGTCAGCGCACCAAGTGCTGTCCCCATTTGTTTGGCTCCAGATTAACTTGTAACAAAGGTTACAAGCAATGCATCCATTGCAGCTTCTTTGCTACCAGAATTCCTTATGACAACTAGAAAAGAACAAGCAGCAGACCGTTTTATATGCACACATTTTTGCTCCAGCAGACGAGCTGGGATGGGAGTAGCATTGTGTCCCATAATCACAAAATAATTTATTGACGTGTGTCTGACCAGGATTATTTTTCCCAGAAATAATATCAGCGATACAGGATGTGCTCAGCTGTAGACCCAGAGACCACAGTTTCAGACCAGCAGTTCTGGACCTCTTCTTTTACATGAGAGCACCCTCTATTTCCTTACAAACCAAGATGGAAGAGGAGGGACTGACGTCACAGATCACGTGGTTTCCCTAATAACACACAGCCCCCATCTATGAAGGGTAGAAACAAGTGTAGTTGGTACTCTTCTGGTTGCTCCAAAACGTGATTTATTGCAGTCTGATTCACGATAATGAAATATGATGACCACAAAAAGTCCAGATATGGTTTTAAACAGAAACTTCAGGCTTCAAGTGTTTTAATGAGTGTATTAAAATATATATACAATAAAGACCGTTTTAAAAAACTTATAATGTGGATTTTTTATTACTTGTGATTCTTTGTGTTCTGAGTTTACTCTGTTTTTACAATCTTCATACATTTAGCTTTTTTTTTTTTTACATTTGTTTAGTTTAGTAATTAAGTCTCATAAAGATGAGAATGCATGATTAGAGTAAATGTTACATTATAAGTGAATTGTGACAAAAACAACATTTTTTTCTAATTAAAACAGCAATATTTCATTTTAAACAGAAATTATGCTGTTTGGCTGCTCGTTGACCGTTTGCAGATGAGTTAAAAAGCTTGATGAATGCAGGCATAGAGGCAATTGTGTTGTGGGTGACCTGAGATGCAGAATATCTTCAGTATATCTTGCAGAATATCCACCACCTGCTGGGTGAATCCATCACTGTTAAAAGTTCAATAAAACTTTATATTTTTATTTTTAACTTTTGCTAATGCTTTAAAGTCTAAATAAATGTTTAAAAGCGTTTTTGGGAGGTTATGTAGTTGATGACACTGTCATGAAAACATGGGGTTTTTAGAGACAACTGGCAGAAATGCACGTGCAGTTTTACATTAATCCAGTAGATGCAAAGGGTTAGGGGTCCAGAACTGCGGTTCTGAAATCACGGTCATGGAGAGGAGAGTTTCACTGTGCTCTTAGAAGAGTTGATCTTTTAAATCTTTTGAGTCTTTAATATATCCACGCGAACTTTTAACTTAGTTTGTTTTTTATTAATGTTGATTCAGTTCATGATTATATTGTGATTTAATGTCACCTTGTGCAAGATTTAAATCAATCTGTTAATGACATCACACAGACAGATGAATATGACAATTACAAATATCAGTCGCACAAATTTTAACTCATGTACTATTTTTATTTAGGTTTTGGTAGCATTTTACATGAAAACGTAGCTATTTCTCATGTATTTTAAATAATTGGACCATTATTGAAAGCGAATTACTGCATATGGCACATTTTTGTAAGCAGTCACATCTCTCTCCATAAGTTTTAATACCATTTTTAATTTCCACATTAACATTTTATACATAACCCATGTTACAAATTAACAGTAAAAATACATATTTTACTAGTGTTCCTCACAGAAATTAAAATCGGAAATGGGATTACATTTTGTAAAGATATACCGGTGGATTTTTTGTTCATTCTCAGGCATTCATATAGCAGTGACACTGAGTCATCCTTATAATGTTAGGTTGTTTTTAAAAGAAATAATATTATTGTAATTTTGTAGTTTTGTGTAAAACTGTAAATATTGGTTATAATAAACATTTGGTCATTGTACTCAAACGCTTGATTGTTCGAAATGGTAAAGACAGAACAAGAATCTCAGTCAGAGTGAGACCTCCTTTTCTCTCCTGCCTCCATTTGCTCTTTGATCTACAGTGCGCTGTGCGCATGCTCTTCTGCTACACCGGAAGTAAACAAGCAGCGTGCACCATCACAGTGGTAAGACTGGCATTTTCTTTTCTTTCTTTATACTTTTTTGTTTGTTTTTAAGTTACTATAGACTCCAGTCCGATGACAGACCTTCTGCACAAACTATCCTCTGATACCCTAAAGGGGGACAGACTGCTGATAAGCGCCAGTCACACGTGGGAAACGCACCAGCGCACGTAGTTTGTCCGGATTGAACAGAAATCTGAGGGTCCTAGGTGATGAGATTAGCTCCACCGAACAGGTCCAGAACATTGTGTTGCTGGGAAGACAAATGGCCCTTCAGCTAGTTATTTGTTAAGAATTCAAATTAAACATGTAGTTTTAGGGATTTAACGCCACAGATAGATTAATGCTTCAAGTTTACCTGGGTTTTTACTTGTAAGAGAGAGAATAAGTCACATAACCTGGGATTTATTGAAACAAAACTTTGATTTGTGAGGTAAAAAATAATTAAAAATCAAATAAGAAAACTAACAATTTAATTTCTGTGCCCTTTCTTGTTTCTTGTATATATGTTGAGATGTGTAGGTTTCTGGTCAAATCAGTGTTTGCCTTTAATATGCACAGCACTGTCTAAACATAGCAGCTTGTCTTTGTTATGCTTCAGGTGAACCAATGATGCAATTTTACAGCAAGCTATAATATAAGCTATAACCATCTGTGGAACACTGTGATTACAGAGCAAAACACATCAGTGTGGATAAAATAAAACATTTTATCCTAAAATTCTGGATTAAAGTTCATCAAGGTTTCTCATGTTTCGGCTTTCATCTTAAATTTTGTGTCTTTTGTTTTAGTTTCAACCCCGTGACACCAAATTTTACATCCTCCTGTAACCATGGAAACTACAGATGTTTCATTGTTGCCCAAAAAAAAGAAGAGAAAGTCAGATTATGTAGAAGAACCTGTTCCTTTCAACATCAGCACTTCAGAGAAGAAGCAGAAAAACAAAATAGTTGAGGAAGAAGTCAGCTTTGCTTTTTCTCCTACAAATGAACAGATGATCAAAAAGAAAAAGAAAAAAAGGAATCAACAAGATGCTGAGGATTTGCATGTTTCAATAGGGACCCGTGAAACTACAAAACAAGATATTAAAAGCAGTATGAGTGTTTCCATAGCAGCAGCCAGCAGCATAGAGGACATGTCTGTGGTTACCATGGATACCAACTATACTAAGAAAGAAAGGAAGAAGCAGAAGAATAAGGAGATTGCTGCCATAGATACCAGTGAAAGGGACCACAAGAACAGACTCAGTGGTGAGAGTGTTCCCTTAGTAAGCAGCTCAGAGGATGCTTTAGAGGTTACCATGGAAACCAACCACACAAAGAAGAAAAAGAAGAAGCATCGAGATGGAGAGGAGTATGTTGCCACAGAAACCAGTGAGGTAAACACTGATAACAGCATGAGTGATGAAAGAGTTGCCAGAACAGTCAGCAACTCTGAGGATGTTTTAGAGGTTACCATGGAAACCAATCACTTAAACAAGAAGAAAAAGAAGAAGCATCGAGATGGAGAGGAGTATGTTGCCACAGAAACCAGTGAGGTAAACACTGATAACGGCACGAGTGATGAGAGAGTTGCCAGAACAGTCAGCAACTCTGAGGATGCTTTAGAGGTTACCATGGAAACCAATCACTCCAAGAAGAAGAAAAAGAAGAAGCATCGAGATGGAGAGGAGTATGTTGCCACAGAAACCAGTGAGGTAAACACTGATAACAG
>JBAMHV010000012.1:25799866-25814779 GCA_037177535.1 Pseudomugil gertrudae
GATAACAGTCCTAGGCACATTTGCCTGTCCATCCTGGGAGAGGATCTCTCCTTCAATGTGGGCTCCATGAGGTTTCTGCATTTTTTGTCCCCACAACTGGGTTTTTAGGAGTTCCTTACCGAGAAGGAGGGTCTAAGGACAGGATGTCTGCTTAGTTTAGTGTGTGAAGCCCTTTGAGAGGACTTTGTTGTGATACTGGGCTGTATAAATAAAATTGAATTGAATTGAAGCATGAATTTACATACAGACACATTTACAATCATTTTGTTAAACATACATTCAATTTATTTTGGTTTATTGATTGCTATTATACATCTTATCCATTAACTATTTTTCAGTCAATTTTTCTTTAAAGGTTTACAGCGGCCATTTTTTCCATGCATCGATCAGTATGAAGACACCTGGTGTTAGTACTCTATCTACTATGCGGGTAACCTGACTGGATCTGTGGAACTGAGCTGATGTCAGGGCGTTTTACTCAAAACTGAATCCATATAGTTATTTATTGAAACATCTTCCTATTTCCTTACTTTTTCATTATCATATTATTCATTACTGCATATTTGAAAAAAAAAGAAAGCCTTGGATGACATTAACTCTGTAGTGGCCAGGCTTCAAACCCAACATCCAAACGCATTTGTGGCGATCTCTGAAGATTTTACCAACATCTCCCTCTCTGCTACTCTACCAACGTTCCAACAGTTTGTCAGCTGCTCCACCAGAGAAAATAAAACACTGGACTTATTTTATCCTCTGCTCTGCTTTAGGAAGATCTGACCATAACCTGGTTCTTCTCACCTCCTCCTACAAGCCTATCGTTCAGCAACATCCTGTCATTAGAAAAACTATTAAAACCTGGTCTGATGACGCTGAAGATGCTCTGAGAGGATGCTTCAAGACTACCGACTGGAGTGTCCTCTGTAAACCTCATGGAGATGACATCAACAGCTTTACTGAGTGTGTGACAGTTTATATAAACATCTGTGTGGACAGCATCATCCCAACAAGAACAGTGAGGTGCTTCCCCAGTAACAAACCCTGGATCACCAGTGACCTGAAAAACCTGCTGTAAATATAAATTTCCCTCTGGGATTAATAAAGTATTATTCATTTTCATTTAATTTAATCATAACCACATCACTACCTTATCATAGTCCTCAAATCAGTCCTTGTTATCTTGGTGGCTTTAATACAGCTGTGATCCAGAGGCTGTATTATGCTGTTGTTAGGTTTGGCTCCCTCTGCTGGTCCCTTGGTGTCGTGCCCTTCCCTGGTTGGAGGCTTCCAGGCTGTCATCTCCTCATCTGGGCTGGTTGTCATAGCTGAAGCTCATCCTACAATCAAGACACTTTCACCTCCTGCAATATTTAGGCACCAGCTTCTTCCACCTGCTTCGCTGGATCGTCCAGTTACCTACCTGGTATCAAGTGGGCTTAAGAAAAGAGAAGTTTTTCCCTGTTTTGAGCTTGAACTAACATTTAAATTTTGTGTGCAGCATCCTGCTTTCTGGTTGCCTGCCTGCCTGCCTGCCATTGGATCCTGGAGCTTAAAAGAGAGCTAATTCACACCCATCCAATAAACTGTCTTTGGTTTTGAACCACCAAGCTTGGATCCTGCGTTTGTGCTTTGGGGTACCGTTTGCCTCCGTCTGCAGAAACCGTAACAGCTGTAGCTCCAATATTGAGCTTCTTCCTGCGCTGTTGCTTCAGTCTGAACACTTACCGCTACTTTAATCCCGGTGGCTTCATTAGGTATTCCAAAGCTCAAATACATCCATACTGTTTTTCAAACAAGACCGCTTTTCAACCTAAGTGTTCTGTACGTGCAGTACAGAACTGTGTGGCCACTGACAATCCATAATGTAAGAGGTCATCCATCATCATAAAGAATTCATCCATGACGTTGTATGGACTGTATCCAAGGACCCAGAGGTGTGGGCAGAGATGAGGTGTGCACGGTCAACTCAAGATCTTGTATATCTCCGGAGGCCGGAACCCTTGACCACTCTGTGTGTGTGTGTATGTTTAAAGTGGTGCAGGGCATCCTGTCATCTGTACTTCATGGGCGTGGTTTGTCGAGACTAGTGGTGCATTTCCCTTGTGGTTATATGTTACCCTTTAAGAGGTATTTTTGTTTCATTGTCATTTTTTAGTGGTGAACATGTTGGAAAGGGTCTTTACTATTGGTTAGTGCAGGCGTCAGCTGTCTTCAGAGTCCCAGAATCCCATCCAGACACATCGCTCAGTCCATCAAACATTCAGGTGACTGCTATCAGGCAGGCGACCCCCCGGGTTTAGAGTGATAGGGTATGAGCAGTAAAGAGAGATAGAGGGAGAGAGAGGGAAAGCAAGTAAGGAGCAAGAAAGAGAGAGAGAGAGAGCAAAAGCAAGCAAAGAAGAGAGCAAGAAAGAGCGAAAGAAAGTGAGCAAGAAAGAGGGAGAGAAAGAGAGAGAGAGAATAGAGAGCAAGAAAAAGCAAGCAAGAGAGAGAGGGGGAGAGAGAGCGAAAGAGAGGGAGAAGGAGAGAGAGAGAGAGCAAGTAAAAGCGAGCAAGAGAGAGAGAGAGAAAATAAGGGGGAGAGAGAGGAGGATGAGTGAGAGAGAGAAGGGGAGTGAGTGAGACTGGGTAAGTGTGAGGGAGTGTGGGAGAGTGTGAAATCAAGAGGATGAGAGAGAGAGTGGGGGGGCATGAGAAGGGGGAGGGAGTGTGTGATAGGGAGTGAGAAGGAGGGGGTGAGAAAGATGGGAAGGGTGAGAGTGAGAGTGGGAATGAGTGAGAGGGGGTTGAATGAAAGGGTGAGGGGGGCAAGAGAGAGGGAGTGAGTGAGAAAGAAGGATGAGTGGGAAGAAGAATGTGTGAGAGTGTATGTAAGTGGGAGAACGGTGAGGGGAAAAAGGATGAATATGGAGTGAAAGAGAGGATGAGTGAGGGTTGGAAAGACTGGAGAAGGAGAGAGAGAGAGAGAGAAAAGGGGGTGGGTGGGAGTGGGTTAGGGTAAGTACAGAAAAAGTAGACCCACTTCTAATTTTCCTAAAATGGTCACTGTCAAAGTGTTGAAACCCCAGATAAGCTTTTTATCTCTCATCAGACTTGCATAAGTTCATCCAAATCAAGAACAGATTTAGAGCTTTTTCACATTTCGGTTTCTACTTTCTATGTCCAAATCAGTCACTTTTCCAGATCTATTTAACAGCCTTTCCTCACCATTAATATAGCAAAACCTTTCTGATCAATAGAAGGATCAATCACCTTACCTCTCACACGCAGTGCAAGCAATGCACCTTTTGTGCAAATCAAGCATTTCATGCCAGACACATAAATATGCTCAAAGCTGTTTTATCTGATTGTCTTTACTATTAAAACTGTGTGAATGCATTCACATATCATTTTTTTTGTTGTGCAGGCTGTTTTAAACTACATTTTATACAAAATAAAATGAGGTTGCTGAGTGATTAAGGAGTCGGACTGCTCCGCATGCATGGTCCATGGTCCTTGTGTTGTTGTTGCTGAAAAAATAAGCGTGTTACATTAAAGGGATCCAACATAACATTAGGTTTTAGTCATGGCTTTAACTCTAAAAGGCTTGACCTTTTTTAATAACTGTTTTTTAATTTCTTAAAATGGCCACTGACCTGTCAGCCATCATCATCGTCATGTGTTGGCAAAGCTTTATGGTCTCTAAACTGCTTCTTCCATTGGGATAATCTTAAGGCAGTCCCAGCACATCCATTGTGAAGCATTACCCACTAGTGTCACTAGAATCATTGTATATTTATATGGTTCTATGGTGTTATTTACATTTATTATTTTACACAAATTGCTAGTCACCTTTTCTCAATTAATGTAGCGATAGATGCCATCACTATAAAATCTGCAGATGTAGTATGAACATGCTGAGCTGTAAGTCTTAAGAGCTTTTATGCAATGCATGGCTCAATCTAGGAACACCTGCAGGCCTGTGTTTATGATTAAAAAGGTATAGAAGTCTGATAGCAATGGTTAAAAGCACAAACTGGCAGCACTGCCAGCTCCAAAATGTTTGTGTGCATGGATCAGAGTTTGTGTACAGGTGCCATTATGTTTGTGTTTGCACAGAAACGAACCTACTCCACCTTCAGGCCCCGTTTTGTGCGTCAGCAGCCTTTATTAATGAGGCCACTGAAACATTTCAGGATGCGAATGCTCAAGTTTTGCATCTTTACATTTACAGAACTTCCCCAAACATCATTGAAAAAGACACATAAAACGTCATTTCCGGTTAAAACATAAACTAACAGTGCAAGCTTTGCTACACAGGGTTAAATATATATACAAATATATCACATAAAGCAGGCCTGAGCCTGAAATGTTTTCGGATAAACACAGGACAAACTTTTCTTTCAGTCCGCAAGCTAAATATTTGATGTAGCTGTTCCCATTTCAGGCAAATGCTCATTCATTACGCATCAGAAAATGTTAAAATACACTGCTCTGCGGTCCTGTCAAAGGCAGTTTTGACTGGGTTGAATAGGAGATCAGTGCTTATCTGTAGTCTGTGAATGCAACTCATTTGAATGATACGTGTCAGTGTTCAGAGCACAGTTGCAGCTTCACAAGGAGGAAACTTACAGTCTCTCTTTAAAATGCTGAAAGCCCGAAACAAGCTTTTGTTTAGTAGAAAAAAATGTACATTTATGTCTTCATTCCTTTAAAATACTTTTCGAGTAGCAGTAAAAACTTTGTTAAAACTTCCTCCACATGGTGAAATTTGTTCAGACATGACAGTAGATCTCACTGGAGGATGACGGGATGTGATGTTAGCGGGTTTTGTTGAAGAGGAGGAAGATGACGATGCCTACCAGCAGTACCATCATCACCACAGACGTTACGAGGAAGGTGCGACATGCTGGTCGGCTCGTCAGTTGGAACAGATATCCTCCCATGCCATTCGTCTGACTGTTGCTCTCTGTGTTGGGACTGGGAAGCCCCACATCAAGAGAATGATTATTGGAGCGCAGAGATGTCTGCGACCTGCGTCCCCAACGCTGAGGACCATCAGTGTACCTGAAACACAACCATTTTCACATTAAACTCCTCTGGTATCTCATATCTGGTATCTGGTTAGAGTGAAGGGCAAACCCCAGTTACCAGGAAAACTAAGCACTACCAGGAAATGACATTTTACACCCAAGGATGGGTGTGAAACAGGATACAGGTTTTCTGCATATCTACTCTTAGTTTTTTAAGTTACTGCACTCATTGCAGGACAACCCACTAAAGTATCTGAAGGTGCAGAGAAACTGTTCCTGTTATTTGCAGAAATTTAACTTCGTCCGGTAGAGAAATGGTAAATGGTCTTGTACTTGTACAGCGCTTTTCTACACATCAGTGCACTCAAAGCGCTTTGACACTATTTGACACATTAACCCATACGCTCACACAAACACACACACATTCACACACCGGTGATGCAGCACCGGGAGCAACTGGGGGTTCAGTGTCTTGCTCTTTACTTCATTATGTGGACGCCAGAGCCGGGATTTGAACCACTAACTTGCTGGTTAGGGAAATAACCCGCTCTACTACATGCGCCACAGCCGCCCCAGAGAAAACAAGCGGACATTTCCTCATGAAGCCACAGCAGCTGATTATTGATCACTGATAAAGAGAACAAGGTTTTCAGCTTTGTGTCTGCTTTCACTAAGCAGGTAAAAGTAATCCAAAGCCGATCATACATCCACATGCAATCTGTGACAGTCTGAGGAACACTTGTTCATTTACTCTGTCATGCCTCCAACATGACACTGATCTGAGTCAGGTATTGCTGCAGGAAACCTCTTAAACTGATGGGATGGTGGTCTTCCAGGTCTACACTGTTGATCCCTGATCCACATGTTGATGGACCTACATGTAAATAACTAGCTGTCATGTCCCAGATAAACCGGGGCATTAAAAGACCAGGATGATTTATCTTGATCTTGAATCTTCATCAGATAACTTTTACATCCAAACTTTTAAAAATCTTTTTAAAAAGAAACTCCTTGTTTCTACTGTAGTTAAATACAGAAACCACATGTTGGTAGGATTCACGTTAAACATTAAACACATCACATCATTTCCTTCCATAGAATTAAATAGGTTATTGCATGTAAAGCAGTCCAGCCCTCACAAAGACAGCTGAGGGCTGAGGAAACTCTGAACTTGTAGGCTTGTAGGATCTTGTAGGCTCACCTTTTGACCTGCAGCTTCCCCTTGTTGCGGATGAAGCGGATGCTGTAGATTCGCTGCATAGTGGCTGGCAGGTAGGACAGCACAGTCTGGTCTGTGGTGAGTTTGGGCAGACCGAGGGTGGGCAGCAGTGTGAGGCCACGGCACAGCGGACACTGGATGCTGCTGGATTCGGTCGACTTGACATTGATTCGCGCCAAACACTCGAGGCAGAAGGTATGCTTGCAGTCGAGCATCTTGGGGGAGCGGAAGACGTTGTTGAATTGGCAAAAGCAGATAGAGCACTCCAGGTCCGGGCAGGTTTCCTCTGTGCATTGTGGCTGCAGAGTCGGACAGAGGTCAGAGGACACTGTGATGACTGACCCCTGCTGCGACACCGGCTCAGGGGGACTGTAGGGGTTCTGTGAGGGTGGACACTTTGAGGAGGACTCTGGGATGGATGTGGAACTGTAGGCTGGAAGGGATAAGTTGGAACTTGGTGATCGAGCATGTTGGTCTGGTGAGGTCTTGGGGGGAAGGAGACCTGTTGCAGAGTTGTGACTGGTCTGGATAACTTGAGGAGAGCATGAAGTAGCTGATGAAGAAGACCACAGTTCTGTACTTCTGTAGGGATTCATGAGTGGCAAGTGAAAGTCACAGGAAGGACTGGGAATCCTCGGTTTATGAGGAAAAAGGTGCTCTGGTATTGGTCTTTACACCATCACATCTCTGTCTGCAGAAGGAAAAAAACATTGAAACCAGATTCAGTGTTGGAGCAGATGTGCTACATCCAGGTATGCCACACGGACACAACAACAAGCTGACTTGGCTTTTATAACAGAGGACACCACATTGGAAAAGCTCTTTGCTTGGATCTCACCCCTCATCCCAAAGTCTTGGCATGTTAGTGCAAATAAAGGCAGGTGATTAGTGATCAGATGCATCTGCCACACTCTGCACAGCTTCCCTAAGCATCACTCTACCACTCTGCTGCTAAACCAGACCGTTTCAGGAAGACAAAGCATGATCTTTGTGGCTGATTCGGAGCATGCAGGACATTTTGCACATAAAGGTATAATGAGGAGGGTTTCTGCCAAAAAAAATTGTATTAACAAACACCTGCTAAAAGCAGCAAACAGATTTGAATCTGCTGGTTTCTTTGAAATCCTGTGAACATCAAAGACAAGTTGTTCCACAGATTGAATCAAACAGTTTTTTCACCCAGAGATCGGCGAATAGAACCCAACCAGTGCTGCCTTTACCGTTTACCAGTTTGTTGTCTAGTTTAAACTGGTTTTGGCAGCTTTCAGCATTTTAAACAGAGATGGTTAGTTTCCTCCTTTTAAGTGAACAGGTCTGATGTCCCAAACTACTTATAAAACAAGAAAGAGAGTAAAAGACACAGACCTTATTAAACGTGCTTGAAAAGGAGTAGGAAGAAGTATAAACTTATTCAATTCTACCCCTTTCTCTAATCATATTACAACAATAAACACAGAACCAAAACATTACCACCGATACCATTTTAGTCAGGTTATGTTTTGTTTGACACAATTTGTATTTTATGAAAGCCTACTCATAAACACATACAAACAACTACATACATATTAGCTCATGTCCATACATAATTATAACACTCTGTTTATATTTTTTCTTAAATATATTGATGTTAGCACATTGTTTCAGTTCATCATTTCAGTCTTTTCCAGAGTCTCACTCCACTGACAGTAATAAAAAAAAATATTTTTTGTTGCACATTCGCTTGTAATACGAGTTGGTCTGGTAATTCTTGGGTATAAGCCAATACTGTATAATGCTTGTATGAATTCCTCAGTCATCTTATGATCATTTGGTTTAAGCAAATCAATATTAAAATCACCACCAATAAACACAGTGTTGTGTTTTGTTGCTGAAAACACCATGGAACATGGTACACCATGGAACCTGGTACACTATGAAACATGGTACATCCTAGAACCTGGTACAGCATGTAAACAGGTACAGCATGGAACATGGTACATCATAGAACATGGTACATCATAGAACATGGTACACCATAGAACATGGTACAGCATGGAACATGGTACATCACAGAACCAGGTACAGCATGGAACCAGGTACAGCATGGAACATGGTACACCATAGAACCAGGTACAGCATGGAACATGGTACACCATAGAACCAGGTACAGCATGGAACATGGTACACCATAGAACATGGTACACCATAGAACCTGATACAGCATGGAACATGGTACATCAGAGAACCAGGTACAGCATGAAACCAGGTACAGCATGGAACATGGTACACCATAGAACCTGGTACACCATGGAACATGGTACACCATAGAACCATGTACAGCATAGAACATGGTACACCATAGAACCTGGTACACCATGGAACATGGTACACCATAGAACCTGGTATACCATAGAACATGGTACACCATAGAACCTGGTACACCATGGAACATGGTACACCATGGAACATGGTACACCATAGAACATGGTACACCATAGAACCAGGTACACCATAGAACCTGGTACACCATAGAACATGGTACACCATAGAACATGGTACACCATAGAACCTGGTACACCATAGAACCAGGTACAGCATGGAACATGGTACACCATGGAACATGGTACAGCATGGAACCAGGTACGGCATGGAACATGGTACAGCATAGAACCAGGTACAGCATGGAACATGGTACACTAGAACAACCCATCATGACATGTGGCGTCTCTTCTCTTCCAATCGGCTCTTTATTTTAAACAGTTAAAGTTTTCACTGTCTTCTAGCTGAGTAACTAAAAGAGCATCATCTTCTAATCTGATTTTATGGCAATGACCTAACTATGAGCATTTTTATCCTACCAGCTGCTAAAAGTACAAATCGATAAATAATTACAGATCATAAATGCCATGAGCACTTCAGTGTGTAAAGTTAATCCTGAAAAATCTTCTTACCAGTGTTTTCTCCTGATGTCAAAAGTTCTACGTTCCATTGCCAGCTCTGAATCCTGGACGAAGCGATGGGTCGAAGTCAGATCCGTCCTCCAGCTTTACAGGCTTCAGTCCTCTGAAACAGCTCTGGAACAAACTATACCTCCTGCTTTGTCTGGTTTGCATATTTCTATGTAAAACCAGCCTGTGTCTGAATGAGCATCACTGTGTCAAACAACTAGATCCATTTTCCAGTCTGGCTGGTGGTACCAACATAGAAATTTGCATTAGCTGTTTTATTTGGAAAGGGAAATAACATGCAAAACATGTGACTCCTTTTGATGCACAAACACACCAATCAGGAATCACCTGGCTCTTCCAACACACTATCCGGCCTCAAGGTTGCTCAACTTTAATAGATGAAAACAACGATATGAGTTCTGAGGAAGCTGTTTAAACTGGATGTTATGTAAAGGGTAACGCCTGACTTTGTGTCGGATGGTTCATGCCTCCGCGTCGTCCATTATTTTCGAATGATGGACACCACTAAGGTCATTATTCCACTTATACCATGGTCCCTTACGAAAGAATTAAATATTAAATCTATCATTAATATGATTATGTTTGTTTTTTACCATTAAAAGCCAACCTGTGAGGCGTTGCCATGGTTCCCAACTGGTTGCCAACTCCCTCGCCCACAGTACCTGCAGCTCAGTCAGCCGCATCAGAGAGAAACAAGATGATTGATTAATGTTACGTTAAATAGAAAGGGCAAGCGAACCCTTTACTTCTTTTGTGTATTACTGGCATGTCCGTCATATCAGATTTAACATGTGTGGACCCTGACCACTGCTTCTTGGAACATTTCAAGATGACAAAACAGTGCTTCAGTCTCGTCTTTCCTGGATTGACGGAGTCCAATAAGCCTCCAGGCTGCTTTCACATCGATGCCCCGTCACAGATATGATCTGACGTCTTTCAAGCCCAGCGTCCGAGAGTTGACAGTATCATGAATCCTGAACCAGGTGTGCAAGTAACGATCGTCATGTGTTCTGGGTTTCTGTTGCTATAGTTGGTAACCGTTGCACTGCCATTGCTGTTGCATTTGACTGAAACTTCCTTTACAAGAAGGCAATGATTTCCTAAACGTCATCAATTCATTTATTAAAAAAATATCAGATGTTGAAGCTTAGACATTTTACAATTTCCTGGAAAATATGAGCTTATACTGAATCTGATGGTAGCAACATGTCTGCAAAAGAGCAGGTTTAGGGATATGATGAGCATCTCCTCTTCTTTTAGCTTCTGTCTGTAAATGTCTGGGAAGTGAGGAGACTAACTGCTGGGGTGTTAGGGAGGGAATGTTGTCCCACCTCTAAAATCAGTGACATGAGCCATAAGCAGAGCTGCATCCTGCAGTCATCACTGTCATCAACTTCATTTGATGAAGATGCTGAAAGTGGGTTTAACCCTTTAAAGCCCAACCTAAGAACAGCTAACAAGTCCATTTTTTTTAATCTGAAGCCTTTAGATGACCCTCTAACAGAATCTAACAAAAAAATAGCAATTTAATTTTTTGCTATGTTTACCTAAGGGGAGGGGACCAGTATCATATGATGCACACCAGGATTTTAAATAAAGTTTCTACCATAAAGAGAGAAACTTTATGTATCACATATAATACGTTTGGCTTTATAGGGTTAAATTGGATTATATTTGGGCTACGGTGATTCAGATTAGATTTAGATTCGGTCAGAGCATTGGCCATTGGTTTGACTGTCTGTAAGTTTAGTAGCATGCAGGTTTCCTTTGCCCTGCAGAGGGAACTTATGCCGGAACAGCTGAGTGGAATGGTTATGATGTGGTCTGTACCCACTGGAACTGTTTGACTCGGTGCCCCTTTCCTCTGCAGGGCTGCAAGAACAGGAAGAGGAAGATCTGCAGCTAAATTCAGAGAAGTGCCAGAGGGTGTTGCAGTAATTCTGCACAGAGCTTAACAGTTTAACAGAATAATGAACAATAGTGAAACTGTGAGATGCAGTGGCAGGTGTCGGTGATGATAGCTGAGGGAATTACCACCTTTCACCACCCAAAAATGAGAATAAACACACTGACACTCAGCTGTATGAGCTGAACTGGATATAAACGACATGAATTCAGATTAATCACCCCAGTAGGTACCCATAAATCTGCATCTCAGCATGGTGACCTTGTTGGATGGCAGCTGACTGATTACAGCTGAATATCAATTGTCACACCCTGCTGTGTGTGAAGCAAGCGATGACTCAAACGCTTGTGGGGGCAGGATTTCCTTTGAGAGGTCATAAAGGGCAACGTCTCTGTTGGCAGGGATCAGTCCAACACCATCCCTCCAAGGTAAGTGATCACCTCTCTGCCAGCCTCCTGGTCTTAGCTGCTATATTTCATGCATCAGCAAAATGATGAGACATAGTTTTGGTTGAACTATCAGCAGTGAAGTTTAAGGGAACAACCACCATCAGATCGACACATTAGAGGAAGTCACACACAGCAAATGTTAATGTTGAACATGAATATTGACTTAATTAATTTAGAAAAGTCTCCTGCAGGGGTTTGTGTTTACACGTGTAGCTGAATTACTGATGCAGGTTTTCTCATCTGTTAAATTCATGCATTGTTCATGAAGTTTCTGCACAGTGGCAGCATGTGAAACTATGAGGCTTTGATCTACCCTTCCTCTCCTTCCTTTTAGACGTTCCTTACGAGTGATTCCTGATTACAAGAAGCCATGATGACATCTGCATCTAAAGCATTCATCTTCCTCCTTCTGCTCAGTATCTTATCCTTCCTGTTCTACCACAACTGGTTTGAATGGAGACTCTTTGGACATCAGAGTGCTCCCCAGAAGAATATCAGCATCCTGCTGTGGCACTGGCCTTTCGGGCGCTCATACAGCCTGGATGGGGACAAATGTCTGGAGATGTACAACATCAGCAGTTGTTTTCTGACAGATAACACCTCCACCTTCTCCACTGCAGATGTGGTGGTATTCCACCACCAGGAGCTGAGCAGAGGTATGGCTCTGCCTCTTCATCTCCATCGCCCCATCTACCAGCACTGGGTGTGGATGTCCTTGGAGCCTCCCATCAACAACGCAAACCTCCAGCATCTTAACGGTCTCTTTAACTGGACAATGAGCTACCGGCGTGATGCTGATATCTCTATCCCTTATGGAAAGACGATGCTCGGAGCCGGAGACCAGAGCTATCCTTCTCCTTCTAATCGCTCATGCCTGGTTAGCTGGGTGGTCAGCAGATTCCTACCCGCACAGACTCGTTCTGGGGTTTACCACAGTCTGAGGAAGTATATCCCCATTCAGGTGTTTGGAAAGTGGAACAACAAACCTCTATCAGAAAAAAAGCTGCTTTCCACCATCTCAAATTGTTTATTTTACCTTTCATTTGAGAACTCCGAGACCAGAGATTACATAAGTGAGAAGCTGTGGAGGAATGCCTTCCAAGCAGGGGCCATCCCTGTGGTTCTTGGTCCAAGCAGGGACACATATGAGGCCTTGAGCCCGCCCCATTCTTTCATCCATGTATCTGATTTCAGGAGAACAGAAGATCTGGCTGCTCACCTAAAGCATGTGGCCACAGACAGACAGGTCTACGAGAAATACTTCCAGTGGCATCACACTCACAAAATCAAAATCTACACTGACTGGAGAGAGCGGCTGTGCCAGATCTGTGTGAAGTACCCCAGTTTGCCAGCCAGAAAGGTTTACCAGGACCTGGAGGGCTGGGTTCACAGCTAGCGGACATTCAGGTGCATTGATGTGTCTGATGGTCTGCAGCATCCACACTGAGTGTGAAAACCTTAAGTAAGGTTACACTCTTGTGAAACTTTGCAAACCAAAGGGAACTTCACACCCTAAACCAGATGTCTCAGGGGACCGGGTTTACTGTGCAACTTGTGAAAATGCAGAAGTTGCAGGTCTTCATCTGTTATCAGCCCAGATGGTCATTTATATATAGGCCAGTTAGTAAATGTGAAAAAGCACAGCAGCTTATTTAGCAAAGCAGCTGAGAGGCAGCAAGTTAAAGTCTTTTCAGTTTGAACGAGTCCTTAAAAACTTACCTGTGAAGATATATGGAATAAAGACGTTGCAGTTTGGCTCCATCTGGGCCAAAGCAGGGCTCATGATGTCCACATAAATTCAGCTGCAGGGACAGAATACAACCAGCATTTCTGCAGGACCTCTGTGTATTATTTGTACCTCTTTGAGTACCTGAAAGGTACATTTATTTTCTAAAGTAAAAAATATTTGCACTGTTTCTTCTAAATGTGAGAGTAAAACACCAGGAGACAACAAGCTGTAGTCATAAATAATACCAAATCATTTAATAAATAATAAATGGCTGTTGTGCAGCTGAGGGTAAAAGGTTGCTCTGCACATTTCAATGTTTTTTTAATTTAACAACACATTTTGAAACATTTTAAAAATATTCTGTTATTAATAGCACATACGTGCTTGTCAGAAGGTTGCTGGTCTGAGTGTAACATTCCCATCACACGTAGCTACTACACATTGCCTCTAATGTCTTTATTGCATATGAATGTGTGTACTGGAGGTAAAATGCTGCTCTTTACAAGGTACAATTGCAAAGGTACTAATAACTACTCTCTGTTGAGAGCACAGCAGCGTACTTACCGAGTATGACCACAATGATAATCTTTTCTAGCACTAGCAACTGTTTTCCCCTGAATGAAAGCAAAAGGAGGCTGAGATTTGGGTCCCTTAGCTGCTCATCTTGGATGTGGTGGTAGTTTCTGTTTCTACCTCCAGAAGGAAAACATCTTAATCAGAACCCAAAATATTAACAGATCAATAAAAAGTATTATTTTACTATTAAGAAACTGGTGACAGGAAATAACGTAATGCTTGAATAAATATACATTTTCAAAAGGATTGTAATTGGATATTTTAATGAAAATGGAGTAAATATGATTAAACTCACATTTATTCTGTCAGTTATTTTTTCCAAGCTAGCTCTCTTTCTTACCTTGATGCTGATGTGTTGATGTTCTTAGGAAAATGGGTTTTTGTACAGCAGTGTTAAACCCTCAACTCCGCCTCTGGGCAGCATGCTGCCTGTTTCCATTGTGGATCAGGAATTTGATGATCCATTGATCAGGGGCCTCATTTATAAAACGTTACGTAGAATCTCTACTAAAATTTTACTTACGAAAGAAATCAAAAAAGTTGCTATGCCAAAGTAAAAGTCTGATTTAACAAAACTCTGCTTACGCACAGGTTTACACAATTTCCTTTATCAATCACATCTATACTGAAAAGCTTGCGCAGGTGATTTTGGTTTTCGTCCCCACCCCTACACGCCCACTTTCTACTATACATGGTCAATGCAAAGCAGCTCATAAATATGTCAGCAAACGAATCAACGAGCGTCTGTGGCGTTTTATGGGGAACTGAGAGGTTACGTAATCATAACTTTTTACAAAGTCAGTACTTGTTGGTAAGATGGACACACAGAGGAGATCCTGTTTGCAGGTCATAGTTGTGGCGTAACAATCAAAAGAAAGGTTACCGAGTGGCAGCTGCAGCGGTAAATGGTGTCAGTGTGATGAAGAGGTCTGTGCCAGAAATAAAAACTTGTATTTGAATATAATTAGTGGATAGTTACATTTAGTGACTTTTAGTGATCGTAATTTCTTTTTTCTTTATGATTTTCTGTTTCAATGTAAAGCACTTTGAGCTGTCCTGTACATGAAAGGTGCTATA
>JBAMHV010000012.1:25846288-25858878 GCA_037177535.1 Pseudomugil gertrudae
GCTCAGTGCACCATACTTCCCCCAGCTTCTGACTTATAAAGCAGCCTAGCTTCAGTTGTGTAGTTAACCCTGTTCCTTTTTTTTCCTGTTCCTTAATTGTTTAGTCCAGGTGCTGAAGCTGCATCGTGGACGCTTGGACATGGTTTTCATGGTGATTCTGATTGGTTGATTATGTATCTGTTGTGTACAAATATTAAGAAAATCAATAGTTTGATCAATCAAAAATATTACCATGCAAATTATTCGGACAAAATATTTAAAGTAGGCATATAAAGGCCTTAATTCAGTGATGGTGTCATAATACAGAAAGTACGGAGTGAAAAGTGTTTGCAGAAGAGTGATCATGAAATGCAGCCCTCCTACACAAAGGTCATAGGCAGGCCTGGAAGACCTCGACACCAAGGTAATGGGCAGTCAGCCCCAGGCATTGACCCCACCCCAGAGCCAACACTGTATCCTTACAGGAGGTGGCAGAGGGAGGTGAATATCGGAGGTGTCCTATAATGGAAAATAAATTGGACGACGTGAAGTCCATTATTTTCTGATAATGTACACCTTGTCAGGCATTATCCCACACACACACACACACACACACACACACACACACACACACATATATGTATGTATATAATATATAATGTGTGTGTATAATGTACTCGTGTGGTCTATGACTCCAGCAACTGTTAATGTGCCACTGAACATTTGCCTTTGATAATACATTTAAACTCCAGCAGATAATAAATGGTATTTAATGATAAACAAACTGATCTTATAATTGTGTTTGTGTGTTGGCTCAGTGAGTACAAAGACTGTGCAGTTCTGGCCCAAATGGTACAGGAGAAACTAGATGGCTACAAGGCTGATGACCCCACCATGGGAGAGGTATGGAGAGGAGCTGAATAATTATCTGATTATCTAGTCTATAAAAATTAAATGATAATATCTAAAAGTAACGCTAGTCTACTATTAAATAAACCGTTACAATAATAGAAGAGGTTTGCTGTATGGTAGTCTACCATCCATGTTGTTCCTTTACTGCTTTGAGAATAGTCTCTAATGTGTCACACTGTTTAGTCCACTCATGACCGCTTATGTGTCATTCATCAGCTGTTTGGTGAACCTGACATGACAGATCTGCAGGTTGGCCCGCTTCCTGATGAACTGTGTGCAAGAACATAAAAGCTTCCTTGTGCCTGCTGTTTCTAATACCTGCTTTATGTCTCTCTGCTAATAACCAAATTGTGTTGCCTGGCAGATTTGCAATAAGAATTTGTATCTCGTGGCCACAACTTAATTATGTCGTTCCCATGCATTATTAACTCGTGGCCACGCATTATTAATGCGAGGCCATGAGTTATTTTTTATTTTATCGATGTCACCAGACTCCGTAATAAAATAAAAATGGTGTAGGAAAAAAAATTGTCAGATGACCTCAAGCAAATCGAGTGATCTAAGACGATAACTGAAAGTTGTTTTATTTGCGCCCACAGGATGACAATTTGGATGCTTCTGTGTGTGCATGTTTCCTGTGTAAAAGTTAACAAAGATACCAGGATCCTGTTTTACCAGAGAATGAGTTTCAGGTTTTTGTGCTCTGATGCTTTCAGGGTCCAGACAAGTCCCGCACTCAGATGCTGATTTTGGATCGTGGATTTGACCCCGTGTCTCCTCTCTTGCACGAGCTCACCCTGCAGGCCATGGCCTACGACCTGCTGGGCATTGAGAATGATGTCTACAGGTGAACAATGTGGTGGATGAGTTGGCATCTACAACGATTCATCCCACTGAATTAGTTTTTTCTGGCGCTTACTGTAGGTTCACAAATATGATATTTACAGTACATGCTCTGAATCATTTAAATACTTCACCAGTGTCATTTTTAGAGGTAGAACACCCTTCTGTAGATGCAGTGAAATAGTTTAAAACATCTTTGTCAGCTTTGAGACTAGTGGGATGGGAGAGACCAGAATGAAGGAGGTGGTTCTGGATGAAGACGACGACCTGTGGCTGTCTCTGAGACACAAACACATCGCTGAGGTGTCAACGTCAGTAGCTCTGACTTCTCACTCACACGAAGATCAACTCCATCAGAAAACTGTCAGAGAAACTAACTTTCTTTTGTGTTTGTATCTGCTCAGGGCTGTAACTCGCTCTCTGAAGGAATTCTCTGCTAGCAAAAAGATGAACACTGGAGAAAAGGTAGTCATCAAACTAAATCTCCTCACAGACAGACTCACTCTGAACTTCACCATGAAGTTTTACAAGTTTAGTTTACTGACAAAATATCTAAACTAGTTGGAAAAATAATTTGATGTGATGACAAGGAGATTTGAATGTGATAATGAAGTATGAGTGTGGCACCGTAGGAAATGTGGGTGATTTGACATACACTTTTTTTATGGTAGGGAGGTGTCAGTGATCAGCTGATCTGTTTTTCTGTCACTAGTATGCATCTTTTTTGTTTGTGTGAGGGACACCGATGGTGGTGTAAATACAGTAAGATTTATTGTGGTTTGCTGGTGAGGAAAACAAGCTGCAGATGAATGTCGATATGATGGAAGTATGAATGGGAGGCGGGCAGGTGAAGGGAATCACCAGAAGCAAACAAAAACATAACCACACAAAAGCTGAAGGGAAACGACGTCGTCTCTTATCCACTGCTCCCATGATGCTCACTTTGAACGCCCTGCTTACAACAATGTCCAACGATTGGAGTTTGTTTGTTAATACTCCTGGAATGATTGCGAGCTCAAATGAATTTGTTTCACCTGGTTTTTCATTGTAGGGGTGATATGGCATAGAGTTGCAGATCAACAGAGACGATGATGTGTGGAAAAAACCCTCTCTCTTTTTCTCCTAGTCCATCCAGCCCTTGTGATTGGCCTCAACAACAACTCGGCTGGAAACTTTACTTTTGGCAGTGTCTTCCTTTTAAAAATGACCAAAAGCGGTATGCTCGGATGGCGAGATGGCACTTTTTTATAAAACTAAAACACCAAGATGGACCTCCTTGAAAGTTTTCGATCTTCATGTCCTGTGCTATCCTTATTGCCTTCAGTCGAATAGACTGTAGAGACGCTTCTCCCAGCTGTTCTTTGTTCAGAACCCATTGTTCTAGTTGGTCTTCCAGCTCTGGCCACCTCGCCTTGATCCCACGGAAACTCTGTTTTGTCTTCTTAACCTGCTTCATTCTCCTGCTTCCTCCACTTCCGAACCATCAATTCATTGAGTTTGAATTTTCTCGCGACCGCTCTATTTCCATTTAGAACTGAGTAACTGATAGCCTGTAGTTTGAATTGCACCTCGTAAACATGTCTTTTCGCTGGTGCCATTTTTGGGGTCCTTCACCAAACAAATGTTTTGCAGCATACAGGTATAAAGCAGCGGAGGCGTGGCGGAGGTAGGCGTACCTACCTACTGCTACCAGTTCTAATGGCACTATTGATTTTTGAGAAAATTTAAGTCTTATGCACCTTATGCGCCTTATAGTGTGCAAAATATAGTAGGTTTCCAGCAGCTTATACATAAACACAGAATACAAAGGAAACAATGTTAAAATAGAATAGGTGCTGAGTCTGCAGCCTTGCTGTGACAGAGTGGATCTTCACATATGCAGTGTCTGCGTCCGCTTTCAGAGGATGTAAACACAGATGGTGATCACAACTGAACTGCCTTTAAATTCATTAAATGAAACAAGAAAGCTTGTTCTCTTCTCATGTCAGTGAGACAGAAGATTATAAAAGACATTCATCATGCAGAGTATGCAGCTGAAGTGACCCTTTTTCTACAAGCCAATTAGGCCTTGTGACATCATTTTGTGTTTCAGACCACTATGAAGGAGCTGTCTCAGATGTTGAAGAAGATGCCTCAGTACCAGAAGGAGCTCAGTAAGGTAAGCTGACAGACTGCATCATGTTTTCTGTGTTTATTCTGGGACCCAGGACTTTAAATAAAAAAGGTTAACTCTACTAATGCATTAAGCTTTGATTAATTTGCTTTTGTGTTACTTTCTGAATCAGACCAAGTTATCATGATGAACCATTCTTGTTTAAGAAGTGTTAAAAGTATAGAAAACCTGGAGGTTAATCTCATTTTGCAACTTTTGTTTAATTTATTTCCTCCCCAGCAGCCTCGCTAACATCATGTCATCTGTCTCTCCTCAGTACTCCACACATCTCCACCTGGCAGAGGACTGTATGAACCGCTACCAGGGCACGGTGGACAAACTGTGCCGTGTCGAGCAGGTGAATCTGTTTGGGACTCACTTACATGTTCCTTGTTTGATCATGTGGACATTTTGCTGAACTTTGAACCTGTCTGGCTTCTGCTGTTTTCAGGACCTGGCTATGGCCACAGACGCAGAGGGTGAGAAGATCAAGGATCCCATGAGGCTTATTGTGCCCATCCTTCTGGATGTCAACACTACTGTGTTTGATAAGATCCGCATCATCCTGCTCTACATCTTTCTGAAGAACGGTTGGAAATCTTCCATCACCTCTTTTTTTACTTCTGTGGCATGGAAATAGGAAGTCATGCAGACCCGTTTACCCTCAAACGGTGGTTCTGTTGCAGTTATTATTGCTGTTTCTGATCCATTCTCCCATGCATCTATAAATATGCTCTGGTACTTGCATGTGTTTGTTGCATGAGCTGAACATGATACTGCATGCTTTTGTATGTCAGGTGTGACTGAGGAGAACCTGTGTAAGCTTCTTCAGCATGCCAATGTTCCACCTGAAGACAGTGATATTATCTCCAATATGGCTCACATGGGTGTTCCCATCATCTCAGAGGTGAGCTGCAGCAGGATCACAGTTCTGATTTCCTGTACAGGTGTTGGGAAACATAACATCAAAAGCTATTCAAAAACCCTTCTGGGCGTACAGTTTAAATTATAAAACACAATCACTCAAATGAATTATTTGATCAAAACTGGTTCTTTTGCAAAGTTTGATGGTAAGGCCAACATGGGCCGCTCAGGGGTAAAACCCAGGGCATTCATCATTATGAGGGCTTAAAGTGATTCCAGGTGATTCTGTAGAAATGCTGTTGCTGAGATGAGCAGAGGCTAAACTTCCCCATGGACATGCTATACATGATAAGCAGACTTTTAATGGCATGCAATGGAAAACACATCTTATTTTTAAATGCATCTTTAAAAAGACGGCTTTTGAGTGGGAGATCTTTTGAGTCGAGAGCATCCAGTGCAACAGCCCACACCAATGCATGTAGAGTATATTCCAGCTCAGTGCTGTTGGGAGTGTTGGTCTACTATAAACATTCCAGTTCAAACTGTGAGAACAGTGAAAAGAAAAAGGAGTACTTTATTTTCATTGAGCCAGCATTCCAGCACAATGAAAGTCATTCCAGTACAGCCTAATCCAAACAGGATCAGGAAGACAGGCACAGCCCCGTGAGGCACCCTTTTGGAAATGTGTAGGAAAAAGATCATGTAGGGTGAATGAAGCCGACTTTCAGCACAACGTTGTTAAACCAACATGCTGTCTGATTGGATAGTTCTGCTGATGACTGAGAAGCACTTGTGTCTTCACAGAACACTGCTAAGAAAACCAAAAAGCCGGATCGTAAGGAACGGATCAGCGAGCAGACCTACCAACTGTCCAGGTGGACCCCACTTGTCAAAGATCTTATTGAGGTACCTGCACACTGCTGGCTGCAGCGCTGCTTAATTTACGTCCTGTCAGCTCCTGACCACAGATATGACAATAATTTATGATAAAAATTCTCCTTGAAACAAAAACCAGATGAGATGGAGTTTGTTATTTCTTTTTTACAGGATGCAATTGAGGACAAACTTGATCCGAAACAGTTTCCGTACATCTCTCAACGGCAGGTGTCTGCAAAAGCCAGTGCTCCATCAAGGTGAGTATTGAAGCACCAACCAACCTGCCTCCATCTTTACTGCATCGTGTTTGTATACTAGAAGAGGAAATTCCTGCAGTCCTGTTCTAGAAACATTCATTTCAATTCAATTTTATTTATATAGTCCAGTATCACAACAAAGTCGTCTCAAAGGGCTTCACACACAGTTTATCACACAACAGCAGACACTAAACTAAGCAGACCAGGACATCCTTAGACCATCCTTTTTAGTAAGGAAAGACTTTTTAAAAAACATCCATCTGGTTTGCTTTCATTATGCAGCGCTCGCTACGGCAACTGGCACAAGAACAGGGGGCCCACAGAGATAAAAACAGGGCCTAGAATCATCGTCTTCATCATCGGAGGGATGACCTACAGTGAGATGCGTTGTGTGTATGAGGTCACACAAACTAATGGCAAGTGGGAGGCTCTGATTGGTAAGTTTACTAAAGCCTAGGCTAACCCACCAATTTTATTGCTTTTATTTGCACATTACATCCTCCACATCAGTTCAGTATTACAGGATTTGGTGAACAGTTGTAGACCAGAGTATCCTCACACAGTTCCTGGAGGGTTTACAGACTGAGAAAGTAGGAGTTTGTTTGGTGTTCTTTTACATAAGGACACATTCACCCTGGTGGCGTCTGCTCCACCTTAAAGGCATTCATACTGTACGCAACGGCAAACATGCCTTCTTTTAGAATCTTCTTCATGTGAACTGTAATGACTGTGAGACTTTGAGATAGAACTGAGCTAAGCTTTCAGGATTTTCTCATTTGTAGGTGGGACCCACATCCTCACCCCCACTAAATTCCTAAAGGAGCTGCAGCACCCAGACTTCCTGGACCCTAATGCCCTACCAGAGGGGACGGAGAAACCAGCTGCTGAGTAAAAATACTTTTGGAAGTAAATATGCAAATCTCTGTGTGCATTGTGAATCCCAGTGTTCCATGACCGGTGTTATCCTCGTCTATTTTCCGTACAGTGAAACTCTCCTTACCCGCATTGTGAAATTACTGACCCCAGCAAGGGGCAAGTAACATTTATGTACTTCTCTAGTGGAGAACTTGTACAACCTATGTCTTCATCCATGTTTCATCCATCCAGACTTTACTGTAACACCACAATCCGATTAAAAAGAAATCATTTGTCCCAGAATTTATGCACACAGAAAAGCCTCCTATGGGCTCACAACCCGCAGGAGGGGCTGTAGGGGTTGAGTGAACACCATAGCCAGGATATCCTGGTAGTCTGGTCCTCAAATGCAGAAACCAAGACATGGAACAGTACCTCTCTAGCAGAGAAAGAGGTTGGCTGGCGCGAGGTTGAACAGTAAAGGCACTCGCATGGGCTTTCCATCACTCCCACACGTTTCTTAGTACAGACCAAAGACCTGACTCTCTTCTTTTGTAATCTCCTTCTTACAGCAATGCAATTGAAAATGTGCTGGCTAGCTTTGAACAATTTTAAACTGCTCTAGAGAAATCATACGTTATATAAATATATTTTATATGCAATTTTAAAATATCATCATACGGACCGCAATAAACAACTCAGCGGAAAACTAAAGGGAGGTGGAGATGCAGTGCTGGTTAACCAGCATTGGTGTCATCCTGGACATGTCACTGTTAGGAGAAGATCTGCACAAGAGTAATTGAACTGGCTAGGTGTGAGTTTTTACCCAGAGAGTTCACATGCGTTATTCTGGTAGCGGTTTCTATACCTGGTATTGCTCCAGACGTAGCTTGTGATGTCATTAACTCTAGCTTTACTGCTAGCTTTACCAGGCTCCAAACACAACATCCAAACACATTTGTGACGATTTCTGGAGATTTTAACAACACCTCTCTCTCTGCTACTCTACCACTGTTCCAAAAGTTTATTAGCTGCTCCATCAGAAAAACAAACAAACGTTAGAGTTGTCAACTTCTTTTTTCACTTGACAAGAATGATCACCAAACCCAACAAATCAGGACCCAAACTGGGATTTTCAGAGTGATAATAAACAGACGGTAACTGTAATTACAGTAAGATCATATTTTCTTTTCCAGGATCAACTGAAATCTTCATCCTCTCTTGCCTCCCAAGATCTCTGAAAGACTTGGAGAAAGAAGAACAAACTACCGGTAGTTAAGATACTCCTGTAGATACCCCCACCCACCAACACACCCCAGCATGATGCAAAGAAGAATGAAGACTAACAGTGTTTCTGATAGGCTGTTAAATCACTTCTGAGTGCTATGAATACAGCTTCAGATCAGAACCAGACATAAACAATAAATGAATGCCAGTGGGTTGTGCAAGCCCCAACATGCTGTTAAGTAGTTAATAATGTGATAATAACGTGATATAACTGTTCCGTTTCATTTTTTTGATGCATTTATATGAAAACATTTGTATAATGAAGGGGTATTTTCACCATGTTCTCTTTCCTTTTTACTCTGATGTTAAAGGGAAATTTAATAACTAAGTATTGACAATTACTCATCAACCAAATGATCGTAATGATATTTTTAAGTTATCGAGCTTATCAGCCCAGGATTAAGTGTATTTTTAAGGTGTTAGTGAGTTTAAATGAGTGATATCTTTAATGTAGCTCACTTAAGGCTGTTTAAATGGTACATTTACCATGTAGAATACAACTTAACACGCTGAACAGATGATTCATTTCACAGTAAGATGTCTGAAATGCAAACATCAAGCTGTGTGATGCGAGATGGAGCTGTAGCTTAGAAGATGTGTCATAGCTAGATAGTCTTTTGTTTTTCTCCCCAGCAGTGTTTCTGACCGTGTCTATTGGCTGTAGTTATTCAGTTTATTCTTGATTCATGTGTTTGACCCTAAAGGTTCTTGTTTTAGTGAGTCTCTTTCATTTCAACCCGCTGTCCGACATCAGCGAGCAGTGTGATCATTTCTTCTATGTTCACATCCATGAACAGTACTCAGTGTAATGTGTTCAAATAATAAAGTGACTGCCATAAACTCCAGTTGTTTTCACTATTTCTCTCCTTCCTAAGGTCTGTTAATGACTTACAACACAAACAGCCACTTCTGTCAGCTGAAAAAAAGGAAAAGAAGGTAATCAGACTGACTCACTAAAACTGGACAAAGGAAGATGGTTTTACTGGTTTGATAAGTCTCTATTTTAGCTCCACATTCGGGTGGTAGGATCAGAATCTGCTGGAAGCATAATGAAAACCTGGATCCACCCTGTCATGGACCAACAGTATCTCCTCCCCTTTCAGATTTCTGATGCTGACCATCACTGAACAAAAACAACAGGACTTATATTCAACACCAGCACACACCAGCACTCTGTTAGTTAGTTAGTTCACTGCCCTCACATCGCTTTTCAAATGTTTCTGACACATTTTAACACAATATATCAAATTACTTTACTGACACAATTTCAGACCTACCATATTAAATACTATATACTTTTTTTAATGTATTGAAGGAAGACTTGTAAATTCAAGATTTTTAAAAATCTTGTAAAAGTCCCATGATAACCCTGGGTACAAGCTGGGCGAATGGATGGATATTAGCTCACATTGTGACTGAATGTGAAACCAATGTGTTGCAGTTAATTTAACCTCAGATACACCATCCCTCATAGCATTATGGTGAATAAGGAGTTGCGTCACACTGGGACCTACACTGTATGGTATGTATGAATAGGAAACTACAATGGAGATGAAGCGTCAAACGTGGAAGCAACATTTTGGCTGCATGTGGCACAGCACAAGCAACCATCAAGCACAAGCACCGCAGTCACGGATTCATATTCCAGCAATAAACGAGCGATTGGCAGGGTTTTATTGTGTTTTTGGCTACACGGTGTCGTGGAAAGCACCTAGTATCCTGTCATAAAGTTACACATATTGCCACATTTCAGAAAACCCCTTCTATGCTGACATATATCTGCTGGCATGCTTTCATCTAGCATGAAAGCAAAGTATGCAAGGAAATCATACATTTGCTTGATATAAAAGCCTGTATAAGACACATCAACATCATATCATTGCACAGCATGAGTCACATCTGAACAGCCCACACGAGCTGAAAAAATATGTATTAAGTATAAACAGAGCCTTTACAAACACCCTTCAATGTTGTGTTATATGTTAATTTCTGTTCAATATTCAAAATGGATTGATTTTTTATTACAAATTTAAAACTATATTAAAAAAGCAAAGAAATATAAACATAAAAGTCATTCATCAGCCCCACAGATGGTTCCTGATGTTGCTTATTGCTGGTTGTTCTCCAGCTGCCCTCCTGACATCAGCCCACTGTTGCTCATACAGATGTTGTGGAAGACAGTGGAGCTGATAACATCTGGTGCGCACTTCCCCTCTGCCCCCAGAGCCTTCAAGAAGACCTCTATGTGATCTATTTGGCCGTATCTTCTGGGCTGCTGTGGAGAGAAATGATTCAATAAAAAGTTTCAATAAGAAGTTTGCTACATTTTAGCATCTTCCTTATTGCATTGTTTTGTTTTTAAACTCAGATTTCTTAGTGCGAAGGCCTCTTATCAGGGTAATGTTATGGCGATTTCATTTGCATGTTTCTCATATGAATTACTTTCATATGTGAGTTTCATCCTTTGACATTTTCAGCATAATGTCACTGAGATTAGTATTTGAATCAGCAGCTCTCTGTGTTAAAGCCTTGACTGAGCTGCACATTCTTCTGATTGCACTTTGCTAAACAACTGATAATGAATCTGTTTTCCTCTACATGTGAGAACCTGTCCACACTTTATCTGATATCCACCAGATTCCCTCTTAGCTGACCTGGATGGGTCAGCCTTACCGGTCATCATTGTTCATGCTTTTACAACGTGAATCTGGTGCTAGACTTCACTAGGATCCAGAGCAATCTCTTCTTTTCATCCTGACAAGATATATGATTAAGCAATGACGTGGGAACAAGTCTTCATAAGTCCCAGCTTGTCTGTTCATGGTCAGATTCTCTCCAGAGCTCTGCCTGATGGATCTCTGAACAGACTCTCAGGAATTGCACTTTCTTTACTTTGTACTATTTCCTTGTCTCAATAAACTTATAATAATTTTCACTTTTACAACCAGACTCCTCATTCTTGACAGAGAAGTTTTTGCCTCAACAGTAACTTTGGGATTACTTGGCTTTTCTGTACTATTGTCACAGTTTGTGTCAGGTTTATTAGTTTCATGTGTTTCTATTCAGCTTCCTGTTTATTGGTTTTACTTGGTCTCATCACCTGTGTCTTGTTTGTTCACTTGTATTTATACTTCCTGGTATCTTTAGTTTACCAGTGTTGGCTCTGGTAAGTTTGTATGTTATATCTAAAAAAAACGTCCTCTCATCTGGCTCCTGTCTTTGGGTCCACACACCTTTGTGCTCTCTGAACGGAACAACTACGATGGCTTCCTTTACTGTATCAGCGCAGCAGCAGAGGCTAACCTGCTTCAGAGCAGGTTATGTTCGGGATAAGAACCAGTATAAAGCACCTCCTCCTGACCAATCAGACCTCATAAAATATTGGCCTGCCAATTTTTAGAAGAAATCCCTTTGACGTTGATTCATATATAGTGAGAAAAGCAGTTAGGAGAGAGTCTTCAGGGACAGATCCAACCTGTTAGACTTTCCTGATGACATAGTAGACTACCAAAGCTACAGATTCCAGCAGATGGGCTGAGATACATGTGTTGGTGTTGGAGTGTCTGTAGATGAAATGTGCTGCTTTAAACTAGACAACAGATCCTGGAACAAAGCCTCATCACTGACCGCTCTGAATCATGTTTTTATATTTGTTCCTTATTTGCTCCCAAGTCCTTTTAGCTCCACTGGAGTTGCTTCTAAAACTGAGGTTCATAATGATTCTTTCTCACACATCAGTACAAAACCAGTGAGTGATAGAATGCACACACTCACATGGGAGCAGATCCTTTAAAGAAGTGGGAAATATGATGTAAATAAAGCATTCCCAGTAATGTTTGTGCTGTAATACAGTGTTACACATTAACGGAGTCACAGTTTCATGTCAGCATTACTTCCTGCTTTTGCTGCAGCAACAGTGTTGCTTTCAGCCTCAATTATATTTTTACATTCTTTGTATTTTTGAAGAAAAACAGTCTGCTCCTCCATGGTTAACACACTGCTCTGCAGGGTTTGTCCATGTTTGCGATTGGTCAGAACATCGAAACACCACCTCTTTAATGCGAACACACACTAATGTTGGTGGGTAATCCCTGGGGGTCAATTAAAAGAACAAAGACAAGTCTGGGATGTGTTCATCACACTTTGTGGCACAGGCCTCTGGTGTACCCAACTCTTACCTGCTAATTAATGGGATAGAATCAATAAATAGGACAAATGAGTATAGAAAACGAATGAATGGATGGATGTTTAAGTGTAATTGGTTCTCAAATGTGTACCGAATCAATATAAACACCAACAGATGTATATAATTTAAAGTACATTCCTTTTGTTAATTTATTTACTTAAAAGTTGTTTTAGAAGTGCTGTGAATTTCACTTCATAATGAATATGCAGAACACGAGGGTGCATCCTAATAGTGCTTTCTGATTATATATATACTGTATATATATCCATTACCTTATTTCCAAAAAATTACTTTAAAAATCCTGTGGAAGTGAGCAAAAAGGAGACGAAGAAAGGTATTTCGGGTCTGTGCCTTTTTAATGGCGTACTTCCAACAACGA
>JBAMHV010000012.1:25887243-25898721 GCA_037177535.1 Pseudomugil gertrudae
GGGGCAGCAGCATCAGAACCAGTGATCTACTGGGGCAGCAGCATCAGAACCAGTGATCTACTGGGGCAGCAGCATCAAAACCAGTGATCTGCTGGGGCAGGGATGTAACAATGGCTTAGTGCTTGGTACACACAGCTCAATGTCAGATAACCAAAAAAAGCTGACATTTTTGTTATTTGACCCTCTAAATATCTTTGAATTCTATATTAAATGTTTTATATGAATAACCTGATCTTATGTTTCTATTTTACTAAAAAATAAACTTAAAAGTGACTAACACAATCCATGTTTAGTTTGTTATTTCTGCTTAGTTAGGTGGAAGTAAAGAGTTAGCAAGTGGGCAAAATAAACATGGTTTGATTAAGTTAAATATAGATACTACATTTTTACATTACAATGATATATTTATTATTATTTTTTATTTATTTATCTCTGACATTCACACGTAATGATGCTTAATTTGATATAGAATAATAGATGGTTTATTTTATTATATTTTCCACTTGTTTACACACTGCAGCAACATGATGCTGCATCTAAACTTCCTCCCTTTAGTGCACTGGAGAGATATCAAGGTCTACTGCTTCTAAATATGACAAACATTTCATATTTCATACAATCTCTCCCTGAGATTAATAAAGTATTTTTCATTGAATTTTCAGTAACAATCAGCAACAAATAAGAATTGCTGCCATCAAACTAAAAATGAGCTCATATTTTCCATTTAATGGCAAAATGTCTGTTTTCTATGTTTCCATTGGGAATATTATGTGTCATAAAATTCTGTTTGTATTTACATTTATGTGTCCAAACATTTTAGGGATGTGCTCCCAAACAATGCAACTTGGACGGAAGCCTGTAGGTGTAAATCTGTTCATTACAGTTTATGTTCATGTATTTTTGTTAGTTTCTTTTTTACAGTGGACTTCATGTGTAACTGAACCGATGTTTTATTCTTTTTAATAAACAATTGGGTGAATCATTTGAGTTCATCGTTTTGTTAGCAGCTACAAAGCATTTAGGAGTCTAGTGACTTGAAAGAGTTTATAAAGAAAAGTTGGACTGAAGGGGGCTTTCTGTGGGGTCCCAGGAGCCGCAGAGGAGGCAGCGCTGACCCTAACAGGCGCTGTTGTTGCGCAGCTCTGTGCGCTCCACTGCTTCTGTTGTTCCATGCTCTGTCTTTCCTCTCAGATGCACTGATATTAAACCCTTTCTGTTTAGGATAAAAAACCACGCGCACTGGCATCAGATCCTACCTTTACCGCCTCGATGTGAGACACATGGTCAAACACGGTGTCGTTTGCTGTCACTATCTGGTCCCCGACCCTAAGGCCCTCCTTCTCGGCCGATGAGCCCGGCTCTACCAGAGACACGTGGATCCCCACGCCGTGCTCGGACCCCCCGCGGATGCTGAAGCCCAGACCTTCATGACTTCTGGAGCGCGTCAGGGTAACTTGTCGGAAGTCTCCAAAGAGGCCCTGACAGAGGAGCGGGGTCACTGCGCTGTCGGTGTCCGGACCGCTGCTCGCCACGGTCTGCTCCTGAATAGAGCTGACATAAGACTGCAGAGTGGGGTCGCCTTCATCTCCAAAAACCTCCGTGCGGCCGTTGCTGGGCAGCAGGTCTGCCTTCAGGTACAGTCCCTCTGATGTGTACTGGTCAAAGAGCAGCTGGTCGGAGCGGGGGATGACCAGGCGCAGCAGCGGCAGCAGCTGCCGCTTCCCGGCCGTGTCCAGAATCACCCGCAGGGTTTGTACCAGATCGTAGACGTTACGTTTGGCGTGATAAACATTCAGACAGTGGATGAACTGCTGTCTCTCCAGGTCACTCAGCAGCAGGTTCAGCGCGTTGTGGAGCCGCCGGACGTTCGCGGAGAGCGCGCGGCCGCCCGGGCCGGTCCCGTTCACCGATGTGTTGAGCGAAACGCGCTCCAGGTCCGCGTTCATCCTACAGCATACCACTGAGCTTCATGCAGTTCAGAGGAAAGGCTTGCGCATGAAGTGGCGCTCACACCGGTCCTCTCACCTGGAACCGGACACGGGACATCTTCAACAGGTGATGGCGGACCTGGACGTGCTGTGCCGTTGATCCTGGATCAGCCGGTGGATGCTCACATTCTCCACACAGCGTAAAGGGTTTGTCCCGCTGTGTCCTCACACCAAAACCTCCACCTGGGAGGAGAAATTCCTCAGAAAGCAGATCAGAGAACCGCACTGTGATCCCGGACAGACTGAAACTCCTGTGCAGACCCAACTGGACGCAACTGGATGAAGCGCAGAACTGAACGTGCTTTGTCTGCAGGAAATGACGCATGGCTCGTCGCCCGTGTGTGCGTGTGTGTCCACATCGGTGTGTGTTGCTTAGAAACTGACAAACACCACTCTGTCTTATTTAAATGATTATTTTTGGCAGCAGCTGATGTCATGCAGAGCGGACTGAAGTGGAAGCAGGAGGAAAAGCAACCTTCTGATTTTCAAGTTTTACATTGAAACCTGATCCCAACACATGTGTGCACCACTTAGTTTTATGAGTTCATAACTTCTCTGGTATGACTCCTATCTGTGTGGGATAAAAACAGGACAGGGACAGGTGAGGAGGACAGTGAACAGGACAGGAGCAGGTGTAAAGAACATGAACAGATGAACAGGATGGACAGATGAACATGAGGGGACAGAGTCTATGTCCCATGTATGGATTACAACTTTGTCAGCCTTTAAGCTGATAAAATAGCTTTAAATCCTCTCTGAGACTCCTCATCATCACCAGACACTCAAGCTATTTTTATCCAGATATTTATAGATCCAGGAGTTGGTCCCTGAAACAACTTCCTGCATCATGGTCCTGCTGAGACTCCTGTTTGGTTCACTAAACATTGAAATGAAGAAACAACTTGTCAAACACTTAGATGTTCTCTTTGCCTCACGTTGTTTTCAATCAGCTGACTGTTTTTAAACCAGACTCCCTGGTCTATTTCAGTCGGTGCTGATTGTTGTTATAAGCCATAGGTCTTAAAATGCTTCCTGCTAACTTACAGTAACATTTCTGGATTAAACCCTCCTGGTCTCCATGACTCTGGTTAAAACTCATCTCCAAGCTGTCTTTTTGTCCTGTACATCTTGGAGGAAATGATTAGTGTTAAGCTGAAGTTTATTTTTAGATTAGCAGGATTTTCTGGAGGTTTTTCACTCAGAGTTATGGCCATGGGTCATCATTCCAGTGATGATATGATTTATGCTTGACCCACTGCTGTCTTCCACACTGTGACCAGAGCATTTAAATCATTCACAACATCCAGTGGACATCTACAGTCTGACATGGCAGTTCTGGTTCTATCCATTTGCACATGTAACCTTTATGTGTTCATGTTATATTTGTATTTATGTTGCTTCTGTTTTCTATATTCATTCTTATATTTAATGATTTTTTATTATTATTTTATGTATTATCTAATCATATATAAATAATCAAATTACCTCTGAAAACAAAGGACCACAGTCTGAGCTGGTGGATCCATTCAATGTGTAACCCTGCTGGGGGCGGAGGTTTTGTGGATGTGGCAGTGTTTTTTGGCTCCTGCAGTGTTGGGTCTGCAGGGTCTGGGTGGGTGTGAATCCATTTTCATGTTGTTGTCTGTGTGTTTTGTTTAAATTATTTTATCATGTAAAGCACTTTGTGTTGCCTAAGGCATGAAAAGCACTTTATAAATAAAGTTTGATTTGATTTAATTGCAATAATGAATAGATATTTGTAGACATTTCCAGGCAGTTATCAGGTAATTACCACAATATTAGCAAAGTATTACCAGATAGTGTCACTTACTCATTAAATGTGTTTCCTTCCTGGCTGTAGGTTACAGGCACCTTTCATTAACTTCAGCTTTAGGTTATTGCTACCATGATGTGCCTGGTGGTACTTCCAGGATAATACCTGGTTAATACGACTGTTAGTACCACCCCGTTATGTTACCACCAGCTGTAAAGTACAGTGATACCAAAAGTCACTTTTTCATTTCTTATATTAAAAAAAAAAATTTATTATCAAATTCTATTTTCTTCTCATGTCTGCATTCTGAAATCCTGCTTGCAATCGCATTTCCTTAATGTTTTTCCTTCCATTTAGCTTTTGCATTACACTCTGGGCCTTTGGCAATGAAAACCAGGTTAGACCAATCAAGCTGTTCCTTAAATGTAATCAGCTCCAGACGCCCAGTTTGTGTCTTCCCTCTCCGATCTGAGGAAGTAATACCTCACAAACAGCTAGCAAACAGCCTGCTCAACACTGTTGAGAGTACATATGCTGATATACTTTAAGGAGACTGTTACAGATAAGTCAGAAGAATGTATCCAGCAAACTGAATGTGACTTTCTATCAGAGCTGTTACTTCACTTTGTGGCTTCTTGATGAGATACTTGAGAAAGGTATTGTAGTATTTCATTCCTTTGGAGTCAATTTAATCCATCCATCCTTTTTCCATACTGCTTCATCCAATTCAGGCGCAGGAAGGAAGCTGGAGCTATTCCCAGCAATCACTGGGTGAGAGGCGGGGTTCACCCGGACAGTTCACCAGTCCATCGCAGGTCAACACAGAGAAACAAACATGCAAGCAAACAGCCACTCTCATGCACGTGCACTCCTACGGACAATGTAGAATGACCAATCTTTGGTCTGTGGGAGCCGGAGTACCCGGAAAAAATCCATGCATACACGGGGAGAACATGCAAACTCCACACAGAAAGGCCCCTGCCTGAGCCGAGATTCAATCCAACAACCTTCTTGCTGTGAGGCTGTGACGCCAGACACCGCCTGTCATTTTAATTCATTTAAGATAATCATGAGTGTTTGATTAAATTTTAAGTCTTGGTTTGAAAAATAAGATGATAGATGAGTGAAGCCAGGATTCAGTGTGTTGGGACACATGATGACTTAATTCATTAAAGAGAAAAAAACAAAGCAACATTACCATTACCTCCCTCTCCAACCAGTAGGCAAGCCATTTCAGCTTTCCAAAACAGCCTGTAAAGCTTTCACATTGTCTTTGCATCAGAGACCCCAGAATAAAAGTTGCTTCATTCAGGCCATGTCTGACCCTTATGACCGTATGGATTTATCATCATACGGACACAGCCGAGCGGAGCCATACATCCAGCTGCAGTGACATAGACCAGAGCTACACACTGAGGCTGCAGCCCTGCAGGTTTCTGTTGTATCCCTGACCAAACACATGTGGTTTAAATGAATGAATCATAGTGCAGAGCAGTGTGGGCTGTTGGATCATGTAATGAGTCAGGTGTGCTGTAGAAACAGCATCATTTGTCAAACTGTCAGCAAAAATGTTTTTTTATGATTTATTTAATTGTAATATTATTTTTTTATTATTGTCGTTAATATAAATTCAGAAAACAGGAAAAGAGCAGCAAGTCCAGGCGATCCAGTACAAACACCAGCTTTACAGATTTCCCCTTCAGGGTCTGTGTGGGTGAATACCACTTTGTCTGCTTTATACTTGTGTTTTTGTTGCTTTTTAAGGCAAGGCAAGTTTATTTATATATCACCTTTCATGTACTAAGCCAGGGGTGCCCAAAGTGGGGCCCGCGGGCCAAAATTGGCCCACCAGCACTTGCTCTTGGCCCGCTAGTCAATGTTTATAGTTAGAAACCTACAGATCTTGATGAACAGACATTTTAGAGCTTAATGATGGATGATAATAATATCTCTTACTTATATTACATTAAATCTAGCAGTTCATACAGGGTTGTATGGTTATAAACACCTCACTCATTGTGTTTCTATTCAATCAACTTTAATAAGTAAAAGTTTAATCCATGGTGTATTTAACATTTGTGCAGCATATTTTATAATAAAGTCAATATTTTCCTCACTTGTAAATAGTTTTATTAACTTGGAAAGATCCCACATGAGCCTTTGCACACGCAGCCTTAAGCTCTCGGACTCAACACATCCACATAGAGAACCACAGGCGGTGGCGTACAGACAAGCTGCCATGTTTGGCCCGTGGCTCACTGACTCATTTTCAGTTTGGCCCTTGGAGGCCAAAAGTTTGGGCACCCCTGTACTAAGCACTAACACACTTATTTCACTTTATAAAAAGCTAAATCTAACAAATAGCCTGAGATTAGGGTTGATCAGCTTTGCTTCTTCTCTCTGCAGGAGCTGTTTCCCCAGATGGTGACAGTGTATTAGATGGTCCCTGTTTGCTTTTGACCCTGTAATTTATCATCAGTACAAAGGTAAACACTAATACTGTGAACTGTGGCTGATGTTGTCATTCTCTCTGTAAGCAAAGCAGCTGGGGAAGATGCCGATTTTCCCTGCACAGTGTCCCTCCAGCCATTCCTCATTAACTATGAAAGGGAAACAAAAAGAAGCTGTCAGGATCTGTATCTTTAGTTAAACTCTAAAAGTTGCAAACGTGGAGGACCTCACCTTCACCCAGGATGTCGATGGTGTCTCCTTCACTGAACTCCAGGTCCTCTGGGGTCTGAGCAGCATAGTCATACAGCGCCACCATCTGGTAGAGGATGGTGCGACTGGTCAGAGGGTCTTCTTTCTAGAAATATTATGGAAAATGAGTCTGGCTGCAGAATTTGATAAATAGTGTAACAGCCTCTAGGCAGCACTCATATATCACACATGCTTCCAGGATCACCTTCTCCCATCTGTCATATTTCCACAATGAGGATCATCCTGTGATTACTGTAAAGTCTGGTAATTTTTCTGTCCCAGAAAGGTTCTGAAAAGTCTCATCTGAGGGTTCTGATAAGTAATGTCTGGTTTTATCTTCTATTCATTTGTTTCCTGTTAAATCCAGAATGTCTTAGTGACCAAGATCTACCAATCATAAAGCTCTCCAGATCAGAGCACCTCCAGTCAGACTGCAGGTTAAGTGCTGGTTACTAAAAGTAGCGTGGGAAGCAGAACTTTCTAAGACTAAGACAGCTAATGCTGCTGGGCATCTGTAAAACAAGCGAGAATACAATTTGATCCCAGAGCAAAGTTATTAAAGTTTAGTGCATTTGGCAGTGAGAGAACAGAACAGAGGTGAGCTCAGTCAGGAAGCCTGGATCTCACCACTGGCTCAAACATTTCATCTGTTGTGAATGACCAACATGACAGAGTGGAGAGGATTACTGCATACAATCTTATAAACTAATATGTGATCAGATTTTACTGTATACAGACAACTTTTGGTTCAGTTTTCTGGTTAGCATTTTGCAAATGCTCACGTGAGATGAAAACTCATGATCCCAGATACACTGGAGAGCTTCTGGCTTACAATGAAAGCAGAATTTAAGTGAATATGTGGAGCTCACTGTTTTCTGGCCCACTTAAGCTCACTCAGGGCTTGGTGGGGGTGTGAATTTTTGGAATATCCTTTTGAGCTTATTGTTTCTATACAGGTATAAAAACTGCAATCAAGCCAGCCTAAACTGTATTTCAAATGCACATTTACACTGGACTTTACGGTAAAGCCAGCACACTGTGCATGTGCCATCATAACCATCATATATGTCAGAGTTTGTGTTTGAGTTTGGTTTGTTTAGGTTCCGGTTTTATTTTGGTATTTTCTGTTTTTGGTTTCCATATGTTCTTTCTAGCTTTGTTTACTTCCACCTGGTCTTTGTTAGTTCATTCTTTACACCTGTGTCTTGTTTGGTTTGGTTAGTATTTATACTTCGGTTTTCAGTTCGGTGTGGTTCATTAGTTATTAGTTAGTTGTGTTTGTAGTTAGTCTTGTTTTTGTTAGTAGTGTTCTCTTAACATTCCCTTAGTTATTTACAATAAATATCTTCGTCTGCATCTTTCTGCCTCCTGCCTGCCTTGGGTCCACACATCTCCTCCATCTTTGCTCATCCCCCAGGACCGTAACAATATATAACTTGGACATTAACTATTAAGTACTTTTAATGTGTTTTTTTTCTGTAATACACACCAATACAATAACAAATTTTCTTTTGGATGGCAACAACATAACTTTTTATGTAGAACATATCTGTAAAAAATTATTACAAAAACATGTTAATTAATTTTAAACATCTCTTTGTTAATATTCAGAAATTATATCCAGATTCTGAAAAGAGATGTTGAAAATTAAAACATGCTTTCAGGTTCATAGATGTGCCAACTAACTTACACTTGTCCAGTGCCTATGACGACCTAGATGTGTTTATATAAACAGTTATTATTTACTGAACCCATACACATTACTTTTAATTGGATCATATTGATGATGTATGTAAAGTTGTGTGTACATGAGATGATTGTTGTGAATCGGTAGAAAATGCTCACCTGGCACCACAGTGTGACCCTGCCGGCCTCCGCCAGTTCCTGCACTGTCTCTCCGTTCAGAGGGGTCAGAACACGGGAGCCATGTAATTTATGTCTGAGACAAGGAGAGAAATGACAGAAAACCTCAGCCTGCAGACCACATGAAGCTCAGATGATTCAGATCCTGATACTCTGCAGCTCTGACTTGTCTTTCCTTCTTTAACACTTAGTCCAGTCCAGTTCTGGTCCTTGAGAGCTGCCATCCTGCAGGTTTTAGTGTTTTCTTGGTACGACACACCTGATTCAAATGAAAAAGTTCTCCAACAACTTGTTGTCATCTTCTGCTCCTGCCTGTTAATGAGCCACTGCTTTGGGTAAGGTGGGTTGCAGTGGGGAAACACTATAATCTGCAGGATGGTAGTCTCGTGGTAGGACATCTCAGGTTGGTTTAGCAGCTACACAAGTACCTCCACAGAGCTTTATTAAGATTTTAGGATATGAAGTGGAGACAGTGTTTACCTGAGGCGCAGCTGAGGGGCTGGAAGGTCCAACTTCTGAGCAATTTCTTGCTTCAGTGTGTGATATGGCGTGTCCAGGGAAACGGACAAGGCCACAGTGTATGAGTAGTGGACTTTAACCACCACAGATCCTGCCTCAGCTCTCTCGGCCTGGCTGCTGGCAGTCTGCAAGCAAACAAATCAAAATCTGTGATCTGAAATCTAAAATCTGAAAGTACTACTGTGTTATTTTAATGAGCGTTCGGAGCATCCAGGGCAAATCAGGAACACAAACACCGCTTACAACTTTTCTGTCTGTTATCAACCTGCTAAAGGGTTATTACCAGGATCATTATAATTCTGGCTTTATTGGGTTTTGTAAAATACATTAACCAGTTGAAATAAATGAGATTTGAAGCATTTTGCAGCAACGTGAGCTGCATTTTATCAGTTTTGTCATTTTCTGTCTTAAAATCAGATTATGGCATCATTTCTGTTGAGCAGAAATCACTGCTGTCTGCAGGAGGAATGAAAAGAGGAATTACTGACTTTATTTACTAGACAGAATGCACTGAGGAAGGAATTATATTATTCATAGCATCATGCTAATGAAAAACAGGAAACTTTCAAAGGGAATTAAAGCTGTACAGAGCCCAGAAGGATCTCTATCTTCTTCCTTTTGACTGATCAGGTAATCCTGTGAAACTGTATCTTTACAATAAGAAACACATAATTACCACTAATAAATGTAACCAAGCACAAACTTATCTGCATGTTTCTAAGGTTTGCTCTCCTATTGGCTGACTGGCATTTCTGCTACATATTAATGGATTAGCATAATCTAGTCCCAGTTTTTCCCCAGTCTGACCCCTGTCTACTTCCAGCCTACATCCCAGCCTGTCATGGTCTACTTCCCAATCTGATCCATGTCTACTTGAGACTAAATTTGCAATTGTGATGAATAAAATATTATCATCAATATTGTTGTTGGGTGACAGAACAATCAGTCTGAAAGAGGAAGCGTTTTAGTATCAAACAGGAAAAATGAATATTTTCAGGTTGCTGTTATATAAAGAGACAAAAATGGATATTGATGCCCTCCTCTTCCTCCTCCTTTGACTGTCCCAGTGACTTAACTGGGACACATCAGCAGTTCATCCAGAGAAGGCGAATTCTTTACAGTACAAAAACTACTTTTACATTTAGATCAGACAGAAAGCTGCACAGTGGATGTGTGAGTCCCAGGTTCTGGGTCTGTCTAATTAGTGGGCTTCCAGCTCTTTTAGCACTGATGTTACCTGGCTGCTCGCTGCGTTGGCTGAATACTTCAGGGGTTGGGCAGCTGGCGGCAGTGCGTGGGTGGCAGCGGTGTGGGATGGAGATGGAGTGTCTGTGGTAAAATGTACTGCAGAGAAAACACAACAGCTCAGTGTCCAGCTAAATGTCAGCTCCTCCTCAAGGTTAATATTGATCTCCAGGAGCTCCTGTTATAATTTATCCATAAAGAGCATTAAAATCTGGTTTAAATATAGACATTGTTTCAGATTTTTGGGAGAAATAACAAAGTTATTTTCATGATTTCATGACATCAGCAGTATATGGAGAGAAAAGTGCAGTGAATGAAGTGGCTGTTAGAACTGATGAGAGGCTTTTTATTTATATATAACCCACTAACAAGCTTCAGCATGAGGAGGGAACTATGTAATGATGGAAAACTCTGTTTCTTCCATCAAATTACAGACACAGCTTCTCTATGGCTTCAGATGAAGAGAAATTAATTGAATTGAATTGAATAAGAGGAGCATAGCTCTTTACTCTGTGGAGGAGCAGCAGAGCTTGGCCAGGCCTGTGGGCGGGTTGGTGGCTTCAGTCCCGGTGGGAGAGGGATTCCACTGGGAACCATCTGTGGAAGGGGAGCATAATCATCTTCTAGCAGAAATAAGTCTAGTCCAATAGCTGTGGTTAATGTAGACTACCTTCTCCCTTTGTCCTTTGGATGTTTTTACGTCTGCAGGTTCCAACAGGGACACTGGCAGGAGTCCTCTCTGGAAAGAAACAATCAGGAGAATCTGACATCCATAAAACCCACAGAGGAGAGAGTTATTTCTTTCTCTCAGCAGAAGTCAGACAAATGTATTTTTTACACATTCATTCCTTTTTTTTTACAGCTGTGTACATGTAGGGAAGCTGGAGTCTCTCTCAGGAATTGGCAGGTACATCTGGACAGGTCGCCAGTCCATCACAGAACTCATGCTCTAAAACGTCATGTTATGTTTAATGCCATCAGGCTGAAAACTGATTGTGTATTAGTTCTGCTGGACATCAGGGCTGCTTTTTGGTACTGCAGATCAAAAAATCCTGTTGCACAAGTTGGAAAACTGGTTTAGACTCTTTGGAGCGGTTAGGTTCAGGTCGTATTTTGAGGGCCAAAATTGTTTAGCTGGGTGCTAGCTGATCAAGTAGAGCAGGGTACTTGTGGAGTACGGTTGGTTTGTAGACATCTTCTGTTCAACTTATATCCCTTTGTGTTAAATATTACAGAACATTAATTATCAGAGTTATGCAGATGATATACAACTTTATTTGTTTGTTTGACTGCTGCAAAACAGAGTTAATGTGTCAGTGTATGAAGCAAATAAAACCTGCATGAGATAACTTTCTACAGTGAAACGGCTGCAGATGCAATTACTTATAT
>JBAMHV010000012.1:25916977-25940965 GCA_037177535.1 Pseudomugil gertrudae
GAGCCAGATGAGGTGGCTCGGGCATCTGGTTAGGATGCCTCCTGGACGCCTCCCTGGTGAGGTGTTCCGGGCACATCTTTGCAGGAAGTCACGGGGGAAACCCAGGACTCTCTGGAGGGATGATATCTCTCGGCTGGCCCAGGAACAAATTCCCCCATATTAAACTGGTAAATGTGGCTGAGGAGAGGGAAGTCTGGGCTTCTGTGCTTAAACTGCTGCTCCAACAACCTGACCCTGACTAAGCAGCTGAAAATGTATGGTTGGATAAGAACGCAGCAGTTTATAAGGAAGTTGTGTGTCATGTGATGAAGGCATGACACGTGACCTTTATTCCTCACAAGCTGCTGTAATGTGAAAGAAATATTCAGCTTCTGTAATTCCCAGAAGTGTTTAGCCACCTTCTTTTTTCCTTGTGTAGTCTGTGTTGGATTTACATATAAAAAATGAGTGGTTTAATAAACGCATGCCTTCTGCGAGGCAGCGGTGTTCACATACGCCACAAACTGTCATTTTCAGCACAACTCCACTTTGAGCTGAATGTGAATCTGACGCAGCAGCACATCTGTAAACAGCTGGAAGAGGAGGCCGGAAAGTAACCGGTACAAATCAGAAACGAGTGAAGGAGCAGGGAACGGCTGACTGGATTCATTTCATGTCAGTAACCTCTGATTTGTCGTTAATGGGAATAAAAAACAGTTTCTGTCCTCTTCTCTGTCTCAGAGATACTACGGGAAATCTCTGCCATTTGGCAAAGACTCCTTCAACATCCCTCAGATTGGGCTACTGACGGTGGAGCAGGCCCTCGCCGACTACGCCGTCATGATCCTGGAGTTGAAGCAGCAGCTGGCAGCCAGAGACTGCCCTGTCATTGTGTTCGGTGGGAGGTAAATATGCATTACCCACACACACGAAGGCTGTAACGGCCCTAAAGGTTTCATTTACTGTTGTATAATGTGTTTTATTCCTGCGTGACATGATAAGGCATGACATCCTCAGTCAGATTATATAATCCCAAATAGTTTCAAATTACTCTGATTATTTGATCCCAGATTGTCTAATCTGTGGTTACAGTTATGGTGGGATGCTGTCAGTCTACATGAGACTGAAGTATCCAAACGTTGTGGCCGGAGCTCTGGCGGCGAGCGCCCCCATCCTGGCTACGGCTGGACTTGGAGACGCAGGACAGTTCTTCAGAGATGTTACTGCTGTAAGAGCCTATGTGTTGAAGCTCAACCTCAGACACAAATAAGATCTGAATAGTATAAAAATGTGTGTGAAGATTTCTGGTTTTTAGAAGAATAACCTCTTTTCTGCAAGAAAAGCTTGATTTGTCTCAGACTTATTAGAAGATGATGATGCTACATCTAGTTACAGTTGAGTCATGGAGCCTACTCCGGTCCTTGTGACCTACTACCCTGCAGGTTTTACCTCAAATGGCTCAAATCATTGGGCCATTAATAGGCTCATGTGTAGTAAGGGAACCTTTCATGTACTGGAGTTGGAGAGCCTGTACTGATGGATCTGGTGCAAACCCAGTTACCTTTAGTACCGTGGCAGTATTAAGTACCCAGAAGGCAGGAACGCTGCATCTGCTGCATATGTCTTATTGTGTGGGCATAATCCTCCTTAAATGCAACATTTCTGGAGGGGAATGACTAAACTTTCTACAAACTATTCCTGCCAGACCAGGAAAAAAAAGCACATAATCAGATTATGTCGTTGGTTTCCAGATCTGAGCTGGACTTTTCCTGTCTGCATCACACATGCTGGAAAACTCAAAACTGGACCATTGTTTGTGGTTTTCAGGACTTTGAGGAGGTTTCAACAGACTGCAGAGATGCTGTGAGGGGAGCTTTCCATCAGCTGAAGGAGTTGGCTGATCATCAAGGTAAATGTGTGTCATTTATTTTAACCAGAAATTCCTGTTGGATGGAAGGATGAAGCTGCATTAGGATGTCTGATGTGAGAACAGCAAGTGAGAATAAAGATGTTCTGTTCTGCTGGTATCAGATTACAGCCGCATCCAGGCAGAGTTTGCTCTGTGTAAGACCCCATCATCCAGTCAGGATGTCCACCAGCTCTATGGCTTCCTGAGGAACGCCTTCACCCTGATGGCCATGCTGGACTATCCTTACAGCACACAGTTCATGGGCAACTTGCCCGCCAACCCTGTCAAGGTAAAGCTGCTGCTGTAGGAGGAAAGTATGCATCTACAGTTTGAATACTACCACTTTAAGGTACAATATAAATAATATTTATTAATAGTAGTAATGGTGTTGTGTTTAATAAATAATTGAAATTGTTGATATGCAGTAAAATATGAGGAATAAACTTTTCTCTGCTGTGAGAGATGATTGGTAAAGTCCATGTGAAGGCTGTTAGATATGATGTTTTCTGGGTTAATAAGTCTGATTGGTTGTGTGAATCATAAGGTGGGTTGTGAGACCATGCTGAGGGGATCAGAGCTGCTGGCTAACCTCCGCGACACTGCAGGTACAAACAGCCGTGGGATGGAGAGTTCCTCTGCTTCTTCTACGTCGTTGCATGAACTAATTGTTTCCCAACCTGCAGGAATTGTTTACAACTCCAGTGGAGTGCTTCCTTGTTTTGACCTGTACAGCCTGTACGTGGAGTGTGCAGACCCAACCGGATGTGGGCTGGGCCTGAACAGCCTGGCCTGGGACTACCAGGTACTCCATCGCCACGCAGCTCAGGATGGTTTCAGTCCGTTGTAGGATACACCCACACGCCTGTTGTTTGTGTGTGGCTACAGGCATGCACTGAGATCAACCTGTGTTATGAGAGCAACAACATAACGGACATGTTTCCTCCGATGGAATTCACCCAGAACGATCGGAAGACTTACTGCTCCAAGCGCTGGGCTGTGATACCCAGACCGGACTGGCTCAAAGTCCAGTTCTGGGGAGACGGTGAGCCACTAAATATTCCTGGTCTGAATTATGAGAGCAGGATCTATGTCCTCTGGAAAAAAGAGCAAACTACCAGTTAAAAATGCTTCCCTAGATGAGCCAGGCTCAGACTAACACTTGTGTTCAGCTCTCTCCACAGCCAGCAACATCATTTTCTCCAACGGAGACCTAGACCCCTGGGCCAATGGAGGGGTGAGTTGCATGGCAACACTATGATCGGACCAGGGGCACACTGGTGCCGAACCAGGAGTTAATCAGATGTCCTCTGTTTCAGGTCAGGAAGTCTTTGAGCTCAGTGCTGGTAGCTCTCAACATTTCAGGAGGAGCTCATCATCTGGACCTGAGGTACAACAAGCTGCTGGAGGCTTTCAGCCTGTAAATAATGGGCAGAAAATTCTCCCGTTTTAATCTGCAGTTTCAGTTTAGCCCCTAACAGAGTGTACCAAAGTGTTATCATAGGGTAGGATTTACAACAGGGCTGCTGAAACAGTATTCATTGTAATATGTATTATATAGTGAAGAGATGTGTTTGACTACATAACATGTTTTATGGTTTCCTGCAGAGGATCTAACAAAGCTGACCCTGCATCAGTTATCAAGGTCAGGAAGATGGAGTCAGAGCTCATCGCCCAATGGGTGAAGATGGAAAGAATGAGACTGAAAGACTCCCATTAAACTTTGTCCATGACTGGGATTATCTCGGACAAATGTCTGGCAAAGAGCCTGTCTGGCCTTGATTTGACTGACAGCAGCTTTCCAAATGATAGACATCAGCTCGTTTAATGGTTCTAAAATCTTTTTTACTTCTTATTTCTGTAAACTCCAGGTCCGCACTTGTTTATATTTCTTGTTCACAAAATAAAAGGGTTAAATTTTTCACCATTTCAGCAATATTCTGTTTGTTTTCTCCATCGCTGTGTCATTAGAAGACCAAAAATCCAGGTTTACATCATCATCTTGTGTTTTTATGGCATTCAGGGAAAATAATGACAGCTTGCTTTTGTCCAGCTTTGTCACATAGTGCAAACACGGAGCTTGTGGTATGGCTTTTCTGCTCCTTTCCAGTCAGACCATCACGGCACACCAGAAACAGAGCAAGCGATGCACTTACTGTTATCAGCACTGGGATGGCACCGCCTGACACGGTCTGTTGCCTCACATTTAGAAATCACAAGATACTGGATTTGGAGTTAGATGTGAGTTGTTTAACTGGAGGCAAGAATGCACACTGTTATTTCAGCTAAAGCTGCTCATACGAAATATTGATTTATTTAGTTACTATGTGTCAATAAGGACACTTTTGTTATTCAAATTGGTTATTTTCTTATTGAATAATGATGAAAATATTAATTTGAAACAAGTTTTTGATATGTTTGATATGTTATTTATGTTTCCTTGTTTTCATGATAGGTGGTCTAATAAACATGTGAAGCACTGTATCAATAAATAACTAAAAAAACAGATTTCGTTTTTTTACACAGTCTGATTTGGGATTTATGGTAAGTAGACTTATTCAGCACTTTTCCAGTCTCGTTAACCACCTAGAGTGCTTTACAATATATAGCACATTCACACACACCTGGATAGGCACATCGGGGGGCTAGTTGGTGTTCAGTGTCTTGCTCAAGGACACTTTGGCATGTAGTCAGTCATGCCATAACACCATATAATCATGCATCCTCTAATGGTTTTATTTTAGAGTAAAATAAGCCATCTGTACTGGTTACCATGACATGGGGCCATTTTCCCACACAGGCCTGACACTCCTGCCATTTCTCAGGGTAAAAGATAAAAATACTGATTCTTCTTTCCACATTTTCTAAAAGGAATTTAAATCATCACGTTTCTCAACATTTATTTTTGTACATCAGCTTTTAAAACTACAATCAAGACTCAAAATTAAGCTGAAAAACAGCAGGAACGACTAGAGATCCAATCCAGACCAGAGAGCTTTCCTTTCATTGCAAACAGGTTTGAAACTGAACTCAAAAAGAAAATCGGACAAGCGAGAGCTTCTTTTCCAGCTAAACTCGCAGCACAAGAGTTGATGCTCTGTGCAAATGAATTAAATCTGATACATGTGGAAACATTTGTGTCGGCGTTACTGGCTGTAGCATCAGTGTCTGGGACATCTGTAGGGATGGCTGGTATGGCCTGTGCGTCCAACACCATAGTGACAAAGATTTCTTCATTGAAGACTAAAGTAATTCCACCATAGTATACGTCTGCAGATCCAGCGACTGCAGTCTCCGACCTGCAGTTCTGGACCCCTTTGTGACAGTGACATGGACCGTGGAGTCATCTCCAGACCCCCCCATGTGCAGCGACAGCTGTACAACCCTAAAAGCACTTCTTTTTATATTTAAGCTTTATCACAAGTTCAAATAAAAGTGTTTAATATTGTTAAAGTTTAAAACACATTTCGGTACATTGTGAAGTCCAGGATAACACGGTTGCTAGGATACACATTAAGAAACTTTTATGACTTTCATCATGTGTCCCTGTGTCGGTTCTGATGGACTCACTCAGGTGTGGTGAACACGGAAGATCATCTACTCCACGCCACCGTGATGGACCTAAACATCACCTCTGTTCAACGCTCCATCTCAGAGACATTCAGAAGATCTTCGTTCCTGCATCCATCAAACATTTTAACTCTTCTGTAAACGCTTACAGAGCAGCCAGACAGATTGGGTTCAAACCTTTGACTACACCTGCTTTAACAGGTTGTGTTCTGCTTATTTATGCCCAGCAGGTACTTCCATCATCGTTAGTTACATTTAGGTGAATTAGTGACCATAAGGTGGCGCACAGTGCTCAAATAAGCTGTTGTTCAGTGCGGTCATCATTTGTAATGAAGTGAAAGGCTGTTGTGTACCATTAAAAAGCAGCCTGGTGTGAGACATGTACGGCCATGCTCCAGAACATGTAACATGAATGGGCGATGAGGTATGAGGCGGACACTTTGTCTGACATGAATCGAGTCGTTAATAAAAACCTCTTTACTCTGAAGTCTGTAAGGATTTATTCTCAGATCACTTTAATGTTTAGGGGGAAAAAACAAACACGTTTGTCAACGTTGCAGAAATAATTGTGTTCAGTGTGAACAGATAGACAGGACGAGGACATCATCAATGAAACGTTGGTAAAATCTGTTTGGTCTTGTGTGAGTGAAGTGACCTTATTCCAGTTGTGACTAATAAACAGGAAGTGTCCTGTCTCATACGTAAACATGAGTTTATGCCCATTTGACCTTTATTCTGACAAAACATTTCCACATCAGCATGTCTTCACCTTTCTGCTTCTCCATGTAGTGATAATAAAAAAGCTCTTCAGATCCGAGTACGTTTCTGCTTCCTGGTTAAAATATCAAACATATTTCAGATCTTAACCACTAAAAACAGCTTAAGTAGCACCTCCGGTTCATAATCTGAGCCGAGAGGTTGAAAGACATTCTTCATAGAAGAGTCTGAGCCCTGAGAGGCAGATTTACACCCAGCAGCAGGATTTATCCTGGAAAAAGATTTTTCTACAATGATCTATCTTATTAGGAAATAAACAAATTTACACATAAAAAAACATTTAGACTGAAGTCAGTCTGAGGCAACATTAAAGGCACGATGGAGAAAAACAAAGAACTTAAGTTTGGTCTCAAAACACACACACACACACACCAGAAAGGTTCTCTACATGGACCGCCATGTAATACATGGACCACTAGTAATAACTAGGTTTAAATTAACACCACAAATCAATAATGTAATCTGAAATTATAAATCACGTCCACACAGAAACACCGAGTTAGATAGAAAAGGTTCAGTTGGCCCATCATGTCATGTGACCACGCTGCATTCATGTCTCCTGGGAAGAAAGGAGATCCGGAAGCACCACATGGCCCCTGCTGATAACAGCTAATCACTATTATTAATCTGAACAGTTTAAATGAAAAACGTGTTCAGGGCTCGCAGAGCTGAAGGGTTTTAGTGTTCAATGCAAACAGATGTGATTCCTGTTTTAAGAAGAACTTTTACAAAACGATCGCTGACCCTCAGCTTTTCCTCAGGTTCCTCTGATTTTTTTTAGTTAATATGTCCTCTACTTCTGAGATCTTCTGACCCAATGAGCTGCAGTCAGCTTTGATGCAGGAAGTTCACAGCAACAACCAAGCCAGAGCATTTTCCCCCCATCTGGATCCCTTTGTGTCAGAGGAGGGTCACATTTGTAAAATGTTTTATCTTCCTCTGCAGAGTTTCAGCTCTAAATGATGATTTCATCACAGTTCCCTGTCAAATCAAATCCCACATGGAGAAAATAACCAAACAGACACATTTCTATTCGTCTGATCCAGCTTTGAATCAACCTCAGCACAGCTTAAATCTAATCCAGATTAATGAAGAGATGAAGGTATAAAACCTTCCTGTGTAACTCAGCTCCACCGAGCTGATAACAGATATAAAAGAGGCTGAACCCTTGGAGGTAAACATCAATCCACCACCATCAGAACCTAAAACATCCCCTGAATGTAGCCTGAGCATAATTCCAGTCCCATTAAACCCAGTCTGACCCCTGAAGGAAACCCAGGACAGTCTGATGGTTTCAACTCGGACGGCATTGAAGCTTTCACAATGGAGAAAGGTCAACCTTGTTCTCTGACAGAAAAAGTTGGGTTGGAGTGTCACCCAGTAAAACAACATCCTCCTTTTTTCCTTCCATTGCTCCAAGAAGTCCATGTGATGAAAACCAGCCAGTCATAAATAACCAAGCTGTTCCATCTGTGATCCTGCTCAACCACATCAATCACATAGAAAGATTTTGGTTTCTCCACAAATCCTGAGAAGATTGTTGCGTCTCAGCTGGTGGAAGGCCAGATGGGCAGCGGGTGGGCCTCTGTGTTGAACACATAGTGGTCCAGACTGACCAGGTCTGGGTCATCTGAGAACAGCAGGTACAGATACTTCAGGGTCTCTCCCAGGAAAAAGCTTTCCATCTTGTCTCTGGGACTCGGATACTCCGGATCTTGTACGTTGTTGATGGACGTGTAGCCTCCAGAAGACACCTGAGGGAAACACACACACATTGGTGATCACACAAAGTCCAAATGAGGAGGACATCTGAGAGATCAGTGGTTATGTAATACCTTTGCTTCATGTTGATGTTTTTTATCTGGTTTTTCTCCCTCAGTCTGATGTTTATCATCACCAGGTCAATGTGTGTTTAATGATGTTTTTCTTTGTTGTACAAAGAATCTTGTACATCACAAAAAAACATTCATTTCCTTTTGATATTCACACATTTGGAAGGAAAATTACATTGTTGGATGAGAGGCAGAGTTGTGTGTGTGGGTTTAAACCCATTAAATGTAATAACCAGCACATGAATTAATCTTCCATAAAGGAAAGAAACATGACTGATTATACTGAGCTGATCACGTGTCAAACTCAAGCCCTAAGGGCCACATCTGGCCCGGCATGCAATATCTGGCCCAGCAATATGAAGCACTGATAATAAACTACACATCCCATAATGCAGTGCTTTAGTTACCTTGCTGAACGTTTCCCATGTTAATCAAGTGTAGCTTCCGTTGCTGCAAGTTATTGTGAAGCTCCTGATGATGTGCAGCGTCTTTATGCTACCTGCTAAATGTCAGCCTGAGCAATAAAGCTGATCGAAAGCTGAGTGAAAGAAGCTTTATTGCAAACTCTCGTGCTGTGAGTCACTGCACACCAGCCATCTGTGAACCTGGACAAACTTATTGGACTTACAGCAGATGGAGCACCAGCTATGTGGACTAGTGGGAAGATAACTGTACTGGTGAGTTACCAGCATATCACTGCATCGTACACCAGGAAGAATTAAGTGGCAACATCCTGAAGATAGACCATGTAATGAGCACTGTAATGCCGAGCCGGCAGGTTCAGTGTGGGAGACAGATCCAGATGCTGCAGATGTTTTTGGCACTAATCTTAGAAGGAGGTGGTGGAGGAGAGGACTTTTCCATCCATCCTTCCATTTTCTATCCTTATTTCCTGAACGGGGTCGTGAAGGGTGCTGGAGCCAATCCCAGCTGATCGGGCGAGAGGTGGGGTACACCCTGGACAGGTCGCCAGTCCATCACAGGGCCAACACACACAGACAAACAACCATACACACACACTCCTATGGACAATTTAGAGTCTCCAATCATCCATCTATCCATCTATCCATCCATATATCCATCTGCTTGCAGGCAGAAGAGTTTTCCATGTTGTGGTACTGACCTTGGTGAACTTGTTGAAGCTCTGGAGTACCTCCCAGCCCCAGTCCTGATATTTCTGGTCGTTTGTGAACCTGTACAGGTAGAAGAGACTCTCTACCATCTCTGGTCGTAGGAGGTTGTGTCGGTCTGCCAGCTGCCATGAAAAGAACCAGCCAACACAGAGAAGAGTCTTACCACCCTAAATCCTAGCGTGCTCATACGAGGACATCACACATTTGGTCGTTTGCACCAAAATAAAATACTACATTCTGTTTAACTGGAACATGCTGAGTATTTACACTGCCCTTTGGTGGTGTCACAAACATTACCCTCCCAATGGAGATATGCTCTGTTATGGAACCCCCAGTGGATGAGGGGTGAACTTCAGCATAGGCTTCACTTTTGTCTAACCGAGGTTCTCACTTAGTTCCTGCTAACCCTAAATAGCTAAAGACACTTCTAACGTGAGCCAAGCTGGAGTTTGGTAAAAGGTCATATCCAAACTCAATAAACTTTATTTAAAATCACAAATGACTCACCTTAACCTCAATGTCTCTGATGCTGCCCTGGTGCATATTGAAATGGACAATCTCTGGACTGAGTCCTGTCTCCATCTGAACATACATCTTATAGCAGGTCTCCATCAGCTGTTTGGCCAGCTCCATGTGCTCAGCGGGCAGACCGTTGTGGGATCCGAGGGCCAGAGTACCAGGCAGGAAGCACACCAGGTGGTCCTGAAAAAAGGAGTCAGTGATTAGACCAGATGTGTTCAGCTAATTATGGATTATCCACAGGTCAAGAACTGAACAATGTGTAGAAATGTAGAGCAGATCTTTAGATGGACTGTCTTAGAGACAAGGTGTGGAAAAGTTCCTGTTTATTAGCAACATGCTAATCATGATTATGACTAAGTGGCAACTGCAGGTTGGTTAAAAAAAAAAAGCCTATGCAAGTGCCAGAAAATGCAGTCCAGCCCTCATCCACTAAGGACTGGATCCCAATCTGTAAAGACCAACTTCACAGCAGAAATGAACATGTTTACAGTGTGAAGGGAGTTTCTGAGGCTCCTTACTTAGAAAAAAACTCTCTGAGATCCTGTTTGTGTGTATTGCAGAGACAGAGGTGTGTGTGTGTTGGATATGTGGTTGATGGGCGAAGGCTCTTGGGAAAGTATCAAATATTTTAAAATCTGGAGACGTCCTGCCAAATCTCAGATGGCCATCTTGGAGAGTCCTGTTTGGATTCTAATTTCTAGTATATTTAATGTTTCTTCTCCCCCAAATTAAAGACCAGGGATGCAAAACAAGGACAGCTGGGATTGGCTCCAGCCCCATATTCCATATTCTTCATTTCATATGAAATTTTCATCTGAACATTCAAAGCAACACCATATTTTTTATTATAGTCCTATGTAAAACTCACAAAAGCTCTTCATTTTCTACCTGACACTATGAAGAAATGCTACAGGCTCTGGGACATTATCGTGGAGTCTGGAAATAACATGACAGCAAATTCCCTCTGTGACACACACACACTGGTTGGCTCAGGTTTTATAAACCCATGAGCCGTGAGCACAGCCGATGGTGTGAAATCAACTCTCTCATCCATGAGTACGGTCTCCACCCCTCACTGAGCCTGTCGAGACCTTCAGCTCAGTCAGTTCTCTTTGCTACCTTAAAAACTATGACGAAAACTGACACCGTTCAGCGCAACGTAACAACTTCCCGGCAATGTCAGGCTGTGGGATTGCATGTAAAACGCTCTTTGGAGCCCCCCACCATGGGTCACTCTGGGGGTTACTCTGGTGATGGCAGTAAGGGCTCTGTCCTGGCTCGTGTTCATGGCAACACATGCACATCTGCCTGCTTTAGAGCATCACTTAGAGAGGTGGCGGGTGTGTTTCCTGGACAGATAAATCAGCAAGGGGTACACACTGCAATATGTGCAATGCCAACTTTCATACCCCAATCCTTCAAAAACACAGGAGACAGCACTGCGACTGTTGAGTCCTCTTTTATGTGGACAACCTGCTTCTACTGGCCCGGTTAGGAAATGAGACAGCAGTGCAGTCTGAAATGGGTAAACTGGGAGAAGAGCTCACACACACCTTCTCCATCAGAGCAGTGTACATCCACAGTGTCCTGAACAGGGGAGCAGACACCATGCCCCTGACAGCTAGTGGAGCCTTCGCCCCAATCTAATTGTACAAATCTGGAGCTGGACCAGCAGGGTGAGTATTGACCTGTTTGGTATTTACAAGAACTCACAGTGCAAACTCTTCCTGCCTCCATGTTAGCTGCCTGATGTCATTGTCTTTGATTAATAATGCCATCATGCACACAGACAAGGAACATTCTCCATATTTGCTCCATTGTGGTGTTGTTTTCTTTCCTTACCTTTACACAGGTTTTATTTTGTTGCCAAATGGCGCAAGAGGACATGCTAGTGTCCTAGATGGCTGTGTCACATTGGTCTTTATCAAGGTTCCTGACTAATGTGGGAATGCAAAGTGAAATCGCTTTCCTGGGAAAGGGCGGTTCGTGGAAGAAAATTTATGGTTAACAGTTCAGAACTGCGTTCTTAGAAAATCTCTGTCCAAATGTGGCAATTTTCTACCATTTAGCTATTTCATTTTGAACCTAAATTCATCCACCATCAGAACAACGTTGATGAAAACGATCAGAATCGTTGGGATAATGTGGGAATATGAGTTTAACTGTGACTGACCACTCTGAAGTATCACTGACCATTTTAGGGCTGAACTGTCCGTGTGAGAGCTCGCCAACAAAAGTAAGGCCACTGGGAGAAGATTTCTGCAGCAGGTTCTTCTTTACACCCTCCACCGCGTCCAAATAGTCTTCCAGGAATCTAAAAGTCACACATGAAATGCACACTTGTCATGAAAGCATCTATTTTCAAATAGTAAACCGAAATAAAGAGTTTTTTTCAGGCACCAAATATTTAAATATTCTCAGTCACAACATGCAAAAAACAGAAACCTGCATCAGCTGCATCGGGCAGATGAATCCTGGAGTTCCACCGGGCACTGATATCTGCTGAACAATATTAAATAACTACACATTTTTACAATAAAAACGACTAACATCCACCAGTAGAACCAGGTTGTCTCTCCATTATGCAGCAGTTTATGAAACATTGTCTCTTCAAGGATGTAGAGCTCTCAACTAATTTAACCTTATCAAGCTAACAGAAGAAAAGTTAAATATGTAATGTATCATTTACAACCAGGAATAAGATGTACTAATACAGCCAGCACCAAAGTGTTCATTTAAATTCAATAATGCCAATAACTAGACGTACTAGCGATGTCTACAGAGACTGTAGTCTTGTTAGCTAACCATACGTAGTTTCCATTGATAGCTTGTTGATCACACAACTAATTAAGTAAAACTGATGAAATGAAACAAGTGTTGACTAAATTTGTTGCAGAATATTCAGCTAATGCCTCAAAACGCCAAGAAATGTTGATTTCAGCAACTTACCAGAGAAAATGCTTCCACAACACACAGAAATGGTGAAACTATCACTGTTTGTAATTTACAGCAGATCCACAAACCAGGTGACTTGTGCTATCTATTCTTTCTACAGAAGTCTATGGAGGTGTTGCCACTCTCATTGGAGCACTCTGGTCCTGACCACCATGTCATTACTCCTTCACTGAAACGCCACAGTTCAGTTCACATAACTAATGACCATGTATCTTCACTTCACAGCAGGGTGACCTGAATCAGGTCTGCTGGTCAGAGAAATAACTGATTAATTTTAACAAGAGTGACGTAAATGACAGGAAGTTCAGTGGAATATGGGGACCAACTGACACTTGCACGTCTTTATTGTAGTGTGTGTGCCGTTTTATCAGACACTGGAGAAGCACAGTATGATGTAGAAAGTGTTATAAAGAGGTAGGAAGAATGGATGAGACGTCTGTAGACTCACTGGTTTTCCTTCTTGCCTCCTTGGATCCATTGTTTTAGCAGGTACTCATAGTAGCTATCAGCTCTGGCTCCCAGCGTATAGACACCTTGGTGGGTGAACTGCCCGCTGTTTGTGTTGATGAACATGGGCACCAGACCATCCAGTTTGCCGTCAAGCTTGTGGACCTGTGTTGTGACTTCAGCCACTGCAGACTGGACATACGACAGGTGAGTCAGGATGTGAGGTGCATTAGATAGAATAAACATTAGATTAAATATCTCTGACCCTTTTCATGTCCCAGATGTTCTTTTTAAAACTTTTGAGGCAGTCAGAGTGTTTTTTACAGGAAGTAATGCACTCTGACATTTACAACTATACATTTTTCCTAATCTCCTACTCCAGAGATTCCCTAAAAGCCTACAAGCAGGATTCAGTCTGGTTTTAAAACATGAATTTGTATCTGGAGTCTTCCTCTTTTTGGGAAGTTAGGTGTAACTTTGCCCTAATCCAGTTCACAAGAGCAACAGTGTTGTTGTTATGTCTGTTAAATAGATAATTTCCAAATAAAGAAACAGATTGTTAATTTATTTTATTAGGGCCCATGTCATATGATCTGTGAAAATAAAATCTGTGAATCACTCTCAAAGTTTCTAAATCTGACTTTTACCATGAATCATGTAGTTAGAAAGAACATGATGCTCTGTTGCTCGTTGTAATCACCAGAACAGATATGTGAACAGTTTTTCCAAAGCTGGATTGTAAAGTTTCTGTAAATGACACATTTGCTTGTTGCAGTGTTGAAAGGAACTTTTACTACTAACACAAGATGATGTTAACGTGTTGTTTTTGTTTGACTCAACATATTGTTATAATACATAGTGTTGGCATGTAAAAACATCTAAGTAGACTAAAAATTGTATTTGTTTACAATGGGTTGTTTTTTGCTTTTTCAGACATGGCATATGAGGGTTGAAGGTGAGCTGAGAAGAAGCAACAGGCAAGATTTTATACTTTAAAATAGTAAACATAGCAGTAAAAATGCCAGACACCGCTGCTTTTGGCCGTTTTATGCAAACTGAAAGGAAAGAAAAGCTACAAAAGTTTTGTTTAAAAATGACAATTCATAACGGGTCATATGTGTTAACCTGCTGTGATGTTTTTGTTTAAATATTTGGAGTAGTGGTCAAATATTTTGACCCGTTTTTTGCTCTGATTTGGTAGGCTTGGGTTTAAGCTGGCAGCACCTGTTTCATTTTGGCTGTAATAGAAACTTGAATTTCCATCTGGGGATTAATAAAATAACTATCTATCTATTCCAGAAAGGAGGTTAAACAAACTTTGTAATAAAGTCAGAGCTCAAGCTTGCTTAATCGTGTTAACCTGCCTTGTTGGTTCCAAAACTCAAGCGATGAGGTCACTATCACATTACCGGGTTTGTTGAGCCAGATAAAACACATGATAGGAGAATATACTTTAATAATATTTAATAATACTTTCACATTTAAAATGGTATTTATAGTAGTTTATGAAGTCATTATTTTTAATTTCTGTTCATTTTATTTAGTGTATTTTAGGACATTAACACTCCAAATAATGTTTTCCTATCTGGCATAATGTAGCAGTTTTTATACAGGAAGTAGAAATCCTAGATACCTCATGTAGAACTTAATGAGAGCAGGAGCCTGAAGGGGATACCACACTTAGGTTCCTGTCAACAAACACAGCTAACTGAAGGTAGATCAGCTTTACGTTCACGTCCTTTAAACTGAGCTGAAAGTCTGACAGCATCAGCACATCATATCCCAACAAGTTTACCAGCTCAACATGTTTCTAATGGAAAACATGCAACGGCTGAGATCATACCTGATATTCGGGGTCCTTGGTGAGGCGGCTTAGCTCCCTGAACTCCAGCTGGATGCTTGTAACTTCTGCAACAGTGCTGTCTGAGGTCCAGCGAGGGGGGTGGGCCGTACCTTTCCCAATGTTGACATCAGAGTAGGGGATTTTGGACTGGGTGTTAAACGCCGGCATCAGCCGTGAGCCGATGTCTTTCTGTGGAAAAACATCACATGGAAACATGTATCTGACCCGACTGTTCAGATTATCAGCCTACAAGCAGAAACTCAACAAGACTCATGTCTGATGGTGATCAAGGATGTTTGTTTGATGATAAAGGACCCAGGATATGACGTGACACCCCAACAAAGCTGAGAGGAGATTTAGAAATGCCAGGGCCACGCTAAAGGCTCAGGGAGTGGCGAATCGGAGACACCTCAATCCATCAATTCCCTCCGTTATCATGAGGCATGTGAACTACCTGCTAAACAAGATGGACGAGCTATGTGCAACCAGTGGACCTACTGGAAAAGCAGCATGATCATCTGTACAGAGACATGGCTAAACCAGCTTGTACTGGATGCCAACGTGGACTTGCTGGGATTCACAGAGACACCAAAGCGAGTGGAAAAAGTAAGGTTGGGGACTCGTCATGTGTAATCCAGGACATGTCTCCGTAAAGACAGTCTTGTGTTGGCCATGTTCTCAAACTGCTAGCTGTTAGCTGCTAGCCTATCTGCCATTTCAGTCATGTGATCACCATCTGTGTTTACATTCTCTGAAAGCGGATGCAGCCACTGCAAATGAGAAGATCCACTCTGTCACAGCAAGGCTGCAGACTCAGAATCTATTCTATTTATTTTATTTTTCTTCTTTTGTATTGAAGAGTCTTCCTTTGTTTATCTATAAGCTGCTGGAAACCAAATTTCCCTGAGGGAGTTAACCCAAAGGGATCGATATAGTTACGTCTTATAAATCTGTTATTGAGTGTTATTAGCTTTGCAGTGATCTGCTGGGGCAGCGGCATCAAAACCCATCAAACCCTGTCCCTCTGGGATAAATAAAGTATTTTCATTAAAAAATCAAGATTTTTACAGTACTGAGGAGCATAAGGGACATTAAACATGTGAGTTAATGTGTTTCTCCATGATTACCAAGTTAAAACCACAGAGAAGGACCCAGAGAGACTCACAGCTTTGTCCAAAAACAGGGTGTCTCCTGTCAGATGGTAGGTGCTCAGCAGGCCTCCCAAGATGCGGATGGTGGTTTCAAACAGATTGACGTCAACATTTTTGTTGAACGTGAGCTCTGTGGCCACCCACTCCTTTGCTTCTTCAAACTCTGAAAGACACGGCCGAATATTCAGAAGAAATGTTCAGTGTGTTCAGCAGAAGTTGTTACAGAAACACTTGACCTTTACAAGAAAACATAAGCAGAAAAAAAGATAAACACAAATGCATAAATCCAGAAGCTGATAAACACGTTAATCTAGAAATAAAAGCAAATATGTGAATCCAGAAGCAGATGAATGCAAATAAAGAAATCCAAGGTAAAAACATGAGCAGGAGCTGAATGCTTCAATCCAGAAGAAACACACGTATGTGAACTCTCAGGGTTCCTACAGATTTTTAGGTTACATTTAAGACATCAGCAGTTACCAGTCCTTTCATCGACCTGGCTGTGTCTGTGAACGATTCGCTTCAATTAAACTTACTGATTACAGAAATGTGATTTTTTAAAAATTGGTTTTAATGTGTATAAAAAGCTTGAACAGGAAAAAAATCATCTATTCAAAAGGCAACAAATAAAAACTAAAACAAAAGCAGACAGCACAAAAAACAGTTTTTTAGATCTTACATGTTGACAAAGCTGAAATCAGACTAAGAATGACAGTAGATTCAGCTTGTTCTGCTGTGAGCTTTTCTGCAACAGACGTGAAGTTCTCGCTATAACATTGCAGCAAAATGTGTTTATGTACAAGCTGCTGAAACATAATCATCCCAAATGGATCAATAAAGTTATGTCAAAGTCTAAATTTGCTCCTCATTGCATTAAGTCTTTCCATCTTCACCTCTCTGAGTGTTTAAAAAAGAAAAAATGGGTCTAATTTTCAGTTTTCAGTGCGTTTGCAGACACTCTCTCCCTGGATTAGTTCATCACTTTGCAGTTTGGGCATTTCTCAGATAAACACACACATGAATCCAGAAGCAGATAAATGCATGAATTCAACACACCTTGTTTAAGCCCAAGAATCCACATGGTATCCAGGGCGTCGATGAGTGTCAGACCGAGACCAAACCATTCACTATATGACTTGGAAATGGGCCTCAGCTCATCGTGGCCCCAAGCAAAGTCTTTATAACCTTTCCATGCATGTCTGAAAGCTTCCTGCACCATCTCCTGCCGACTGCCTGCAGTAGCAACAATAGCAGACGACAGAAATCTGGTTACACACATCATTTCATTTTCATTATTCACAATATGATTATATTATTATTTACATTTATTATTATATTATTATTTCTTGTTCTAGTGTAAAAACTATTCAGAACCAGGTTAATGCAATCAAAGATCAGTTACCAGATTTATTTTCTGCATCCTTTGCACCATCCGTGTCCTGCTCTGGGTTGATCACTGCTCCATGCCAACTTAACATGACCAGAAAAAAAAAAAAACACAAACATGACAAATAATTAAATACTTTATTTGCCTGAAAGCTGAAATCAGAGACAGGGAGCCTGAAAAAGGCGTCACTCCATCGATCCGCCTGCCGATCTCACGCTCCTCATAAACGAGACTCTGAGATAACCTCCCACTCCACCCTTTTTTAGGCTGAGAACCATGGTCTCAGATTTGGAGGTGCTGGTTCTCATCCCGGTCGCTTCACACTCGGCTGCGAGTCGCTCGAGTGAGAGCTGGAGCTCAGGACCAGCTGGAGATCAGGACCAGCTGGAGATCAGGACCAGATGAAGCTAACAGAACCACATCATCTGCAAAGAGCAGAGACCTGATCCTGAGATCACCAAACCCGATCCCTTCAACACCTCGGCTGCATCTAGAAATTCTGTCCATGTCTGAACAGAATCATACAAAGAACGAACAGCTCGTACAAGGGGGTCCGGCCCCCCGTACTCCCCCCCACAGAAGCCCCTCCTCAGGGCAGGGTTCCCTCCAGGACTACTAAATAAACTTTTCTGGGGAAGTTAAGGAGTGTGACTCCCCCCCAACCCTTCAATCTTTTTTCTTTTTTAAGTGGAGGACTACCAGTGTGCCAGTCCACTGTAATACTACTCTACTCTGTACCACCAGGGTCTCTGCCCGCATCCCGGCTCACACTACACCCAACCCTCACAACAATGACACTATAATCCCACAAAATCTTTTATCTTACTTCAGTTTTTTACTCGCATCACTTTGCATAAAGTACATGGTATTTTGTGATGATGATCAAAATAAATGTACAAAATCATGTAAAAAATACTAAAACATTTAAGCCTTTATCAGCCCAAACAGCTGTGATTTACATATGTTTACTCTGAGTTGTTCCCATGAGTAAGAAAACAAGTGAATATGAACATTTTGTTTTTAATGAATGAAACATAGTTGTTACTTAGGACTTACCTGATGACCCCCCCTTCCCCAAATCCCCTTTTGCTGGCGCCTGCCTTCTCTTCCACCTCTGATGTATTTCCCTTGTTCTGAAAACGGTTGTGGAGAACAGGAGGTCCTCTCTTGTTGTACAGTTTCCTCTGTAATAAACGTAAGACAAGCATCATCCATTTTCATTAAATATGAAAAACTGGGTCCTCATCAATTAAACTTCCCGTAGAATCTCTACTACCTGCACCAAAGTGCAAGTTTCATTTACAAAACTTTGCTTCCCTTAATAAATCACGCCCTTCCTAATAGTTTCAACAGGTGAATTTGGTTGACAACCCGCCCCAACACACCCACTTCCTACCATACATGTTCAATGCAGAGTAAAGGCTCTGAGGTCAGTGGATCTAACACTGGACCCAGTTCAGCACATAGATGTGAGAGCACAGCTCGTAGGAATCGAAATCTTCATGGTTCAGGAGATCTTTGTGCTCCTTACTCCCATCCTGATCCTGCTGATGGCATCGTCTGCAAGTAGCAGAAGCTCATCCTCTGTGAAGCATTACGCGCGTGTGTCACTGCAATATTTATATGCTTACACAGTAATTGCATTCATTGCTACACACCCTCTCACAGTTCATGTACCAATAAGCACCATAGTGACATTTTAATTAGTATGAACTGAGTTCTGATGCTTAAATACATATTTATGGAATAAATACCTCAGTTTTGGAGCCTGTACATAATATTCCATGTGTTTTTTATTATGAGGATCAGCTTAAATTCATCCCATCAGCTGTGCTGACAGTTTTTCTCTCTTCAAAATGTTACTACACACAGATTAAAGTCAGAGCAGCGCTACACACGTTATTCCATCAAGTTTATTTTTATAAATACCAAACTTTGCACAGAAAAGTATGTGTGTGATTGGCCCTGTTTGTGTGCAAGCAAGCATTAAAAAATGAGGCCCCTGCTCTCTGGCTGAATAAAAACATTCACTCGTTCACAACATCAGTTCAGTTCCTGACCAGCTTTTAGACAACTAAGCTGATGGAAAATCTAAAACTTCCTGGTGCAGTTGGGAATAAGACCCTTCACGACAGATCCTGCATCATTTCTGCTCATCAGCTTTTGGAGTTTTTCTTTAACCTGAGTAAATCTTTCCATCATTCCCACAATTTCCCTGAAAACGTTCCCAGTAGAGAGGTTTCAGATCAGTTGGAATTCATAAGGGGAATGACTCGGATACTGCGTGTAAACTGGTACGCAACATTTATTTTACAAACTTAACTCGATGTTTTTATCATTTGAAAAGCTGTATAAGGGAATGAACATGTGGTTCAGGAACGCATTTACCAAGAACAACTTTCAGCTTGAAGAGTGCACAGCTTGAAAGTCAAAGAGTGGACTACAAATGGCAGACATGGAGGTGGGACGCAAACAATTTAGAGAAAAGTTAAAGAAACTGCAACAATAACCAAGAAGCTGAAGCCAATATAAACCATGGTAAATATATTCCAGGTAATAAAACCTCCGGGGAATGTCAGTGATGTAGTTCTCTTTGATGGGGGATATAACCATTTACATTTCCTACTGTCTTCCAGGTGAATCCAACAGTCACAGATCTCTTCATTCAGACACTTTGTAGTAATCACACATGTCTAACTTTCTTTTGAGGCCCAGATTATTTATACAGTCCTCGTAGCTGTGAAGATATACTTCATGTAGTTTGGGTGTGTCATTTCAGAAGGAAGTAAGAGGATGTAAACAATGACCTGACAGCTGACCTGACTCAGCTTTCTAACTGACATATACAGACCTGGGAGGGCTGCTCGGGCAGTGGGTGACGGCCTTGATTGGAAGGTTCTGGTAGCTCATGAGAGTTGAGGAAGATACTTCTATCTGAGTCCTGCTTTTTTTCTGTAAGGCCTGGATGCAGGCAAGAACACATGAGGTATGCAAACATCATTTAAGACTGACCAGTAACCATTCAGCTGACTTATAGCAATTCAAGCTCCATGACTGCCAAACACACAGCCTTACCTCTAAGCTGTTCAGTCACAGTGGGATAGGAAACAAGTCCATAAATAAAGAGAAGGACGAGGGTGAAGAGGATGATGCTCCGCTGCAGTCTGGATAGCTGCTTCCATTTCTGCAATGAGGATAAAGAGCTTAATTATATCCACAATATCTGAAGGGTTTTCATCTGCAGCTTTTATGCCAACTTAACAAGCAACAAACCAAAAATCTCAAGAAAACAATGACAGGAGCTATTCTGTGTAGCTCTATAAGAAACCATAATGACCACACCTGCACCAGGTGTGTTAATCATTACATCCTGCAGCTTTTACACCTGAACACATTCAGTCTCATAAAAGCCAACATTAAAAGTTAAAGTTAACCCAATGTACTTGTCAGGTGGCATGTTTGCCAGCCAGACTTATTTACACCACAGAGATGCTCAACAGCTTCAGATAAGCTGACTTTGACACCTTTAGGAGCAGCTACAGGACCAAACACTCACCACACAAGCTCACCCACATTTCCATCACCAGAAAACACAAACACTTACCCTCCAGAAAGACTGCCTCCTCCACTGTTTACTATTATTGTAGCTTCCGATTCTCTGCCCGGGAAGGTTTATAGAGACATAATCGTGACGGGACGGTGGATGCATGTTTGTTTTCCAGCCCTGGAAGGACAAAAAAGGATGGAGGATGGAGGCTGGGGCATCGGAATGAGATTCTGGCTGGAAGTAGCTGACTGTAGTTACACTCCTGTCAATTTCACTTTTATTTATTCATGCTGTCATAAATGTCTTAATCGTAGGTTAAATTTCTCTGAGTAAACCTTGTTAGCATAGCTCAGGTAGCTTCCCTTAGCTAGCTAGTATGGAGAAGGTGCTAGCTATCAATAGGCTAACCAGTTAATTTAACCGAAACTATATAAATATTTAAACACCTAATTAACTTGGGATGACTCTTGCATGGGGTATAACTTGTCAATACTTAAAGAAGTTATTACCCCATTCATTCAACAGGTAAAGTCTGGTGGAACCACCGCAGCGGCTGCTTCACCAACTCGCCCCCGCTTTAATGCGCATGTCGCCGCGTTCACTTTCTAAACGTGAACCGAGGCATGTGTCGAGGCCTACAGAGCAACAGCACTTTTCACATATAACAGACAAAATATGGACTGTTATTTACTATTAATTTAAAGAAAAGAAAACCGTGTTATGACTGACATCTCCTCACCTTTTAAGGAGTTAAATATAATCCACTTCCTGGAGGTAAACCAGCAGTCTAACAGCAAAATACCCACGTATGGAGAAACGGCTTCGGGGGTCTCCCCATGTTTAAAACAATCAGTAATATCATTTAATTACAAGCTACGAACAGTGTAATAATTATTATTTATTTACACAAAGACCATATAAAATCCAGCTGTCACCCACTTGTAGCTGTGAACGTGATAGCGCGCGTAAGACGTTCACGGACCTCCCCCAAATATGCCGTAAATATGAGGACTGAATAGTTTGATTACTCAAAGAAACATACATTAGTTTTCTTTACGGCTTAGTCCAGTTCAGGGTCGCGGGGAAGCTGGAGTCTATCTATCATAGGTCGCCAGTCCATCACAGGACCAACACAGAGGCAAAACCTGGGAGCAAACCAGTTAGCCTAGCCTAGCACGCAAGTGGGAGAAAACCGGTGTTACAACAAAATCTGTGACCCATCAGAATCTGTGACCCCAGGACGCGCTCTGTACAAGTAGACTACGTCTTAAAAGGAGAGCAACGTCTTGAAAATGCTTAATACTTTCCACAGTGAAAAGTTTTTCAAGCCTTCCAGTATATTGTAAAACATGTATTATGCACATAGACTGTATAAAAAAGATTTTATGCAGCGAAATGTGGACTAGCGCCCCAGGTAGTCAACAATTCAGATGGGTCACAAATTTAGTTGTAACACCGGTAAGGACACATGCACAGACTGTGGTTGATTTCATAGCACAGGAAGGTTCAGATTATTAATGAAGGCAGTTCTATGACAATGTCAGTGTCATACTCTAACTTGCAGAAGCCAGAATTATGGTCATAGGTTGATGTGCATAGGAATTCTGGTTTCTGTCGTATAAAAAGTTGTGCACACTGGAAGCGGTATCAGAAACTTCTGTGTCCTCTCAATAGCAACATCCAAAAAATTAGACATGTTGAGGGTGCCCACTGAAAAAGCAAATACAACAACTTATCACTGTGTGTCATAACTGTGTAGACAGGACAAAAACTACTCCTGTCTTATCATTTTATAGAAAATCTAGGTCTGCATATGGATAAGGCCAACAGTCATATTAAGATGTATAGTGCCAAATCACAACAAGTCATCTTAAGACACTTTTATTATTATTAATATTATTATTATTATTATAAGAAAAGCCCAACAAATCCCCCTATAACAAGCATTTGGCAATAGCAGGCAGGAAAAACTGCCTGTAAAAGCAGAAAAAACCTGACAGTCATGACTAAACATGTCACAAAAAGCAAATGTTATATACAGAACAACTCAAATAAAAGTTGGTTCTAATTATTTAAAGTTTCTTAATGACACTGTGTCAATTATATGGATGTTAGAATATGTCAATGTTTAACATCTATCATCATCAGGTGTGCCTTGTAAAAAATGGACATTATAGTTTAAAAGTTGATTATTTCATGAACAACAACATGAACCGACCCTGCATTGTTCAGCTGAACTAAATAAATATATTGCAATGTTTTGATTTTGTTTTTTTGGTATTATGAAGTGAGAGTTATCCTGTATACACAAAGAAACAATCACATTCTTTAATAATACCACTTGCTGGTGAGAAGTAGCTGCAGAATTTGATTAATAAAACACCTCATGACACACTGCGTACTTGTATAGACATACAACCATAAACACTCACTCCTATGGACAATTTAGAGTCAATCCCATATGTAACAGGTGAGAGAATAGGTTTTACTGGTAAATGTCATGATAAACATCAGATTATTTGTATATAAATGTCATTTTTAGGTGACAGGGCTTCGCTGGTAGTGGGCCCTTGAGGCTTGGGTTATCACAGTGATAGCTGTTTAGCTTGGCCTTATGGTTTAGCTTTATGATTGTGCTTTTACATGCAGCAGAGACTGGAAACATTGAGCTTAATGATGTCAGATTAATTTTATAATAATGTGGGTGACAACCTTAAAGCATATCTCTTAATTTTTCACAGTATTACTCTGCTTAATAATGTTGAAAAATGGTTAAGTGAAAACTGAACCCACAATCCTGGGCACAGTAACAGCCCTGGCTATACTGCACAAACATATCTGCTGTTTTTGAACATTTCCATGCCAGGGCTCTAGAGTGCGACTGATTTGGTCGCACGTGCACCCTAAATTTTCAATGGTGCGACCAAAAATAATCTCAG
>JBAMHV010000012.1:25956931-25967078 GCA_037177535.1 Pseudomugil gertrudae
CTGAGATCTAACAAGATAAGAACAGACAGGAGTCCTTTATCTGAGGCCAAGAGAAGATCATTAGTAACTTTCACCAGCACTGTCTCTGTGCATTGTCTAAAGCATGACTGAAATTCTTAAAACAGATTGTTTCTGTTCAGATGGACACATGGTTGAGTTGAAACTATTTTGTCAAGAATTTTAGACATGAAGGGAAGGGTGGATGTTGGTCTGTAATTAGCTAACACTTCGGAATTGAAAGCTCTTTTTAAAGTAACAGATTTTTAACAAGATTAAGGTACATATGCTTTTAATAGAGATATATTGATCAAATTCAGTACAGACATATCACTAAGGAAAATACTTCCTTGGATAATCTGGTAGGGATTGGGTCTAAAATGAAAGATGGAGGTTTAGATTAAGCTTTAATTTTGGTTAACTCGGAGAGTGACGGAAATTGCCCAAACAAAAAACAGGTTCTGCAGAACTTCTGCAGATCATCGTCTGCATCATCAATAGTGGGAAGGATATACTGGATTTTCCTCTCTAATATAAACTATTTTGTTTAAGAAGAAACGCAAGAAGTCTTCACAGCTAGAGAAGCTCGAAACCTGGGATTGTTCTTGTCCTCTACAATGATAAATAATAATGTGCTCCTAGCCTTACGCAGGGCTTTCTTAATATTAAACTTTCTCTCCAGACTAATTGAGACTCTTCAAGACCAGATAAACTTCAAATGAATTTTGAAGTGCCTTGGTGTTTATTTTAAAGCACTAAACCGTGAATTAAACTAAGGAACCTGCCTCTTAAAACTACTCATCTTATTTTTGGGGAAGCAATATAGTCTAGTGTTTGTTTCATCCGGACCTTATTATCGTAACAACGGAAGTGAATGTGCTTTAAGATCGCATCTTCTGTTAGCTAGCATTTCTGTTCGACATGGCTATTTCTTTAACAAGAGCTAGTTATAGGTGTCATTAAGATAGTTTTTCCTTCTTTCTAACTGCTGTCAGAAGTTTGTTAAAATGAGGACTGTTTTGATGGTGGCAGAAAAGCCCTCCTTAGCCCAGTCCATTGCCAAAATCCTCTCCAAAGGTAAGTACAAGTTTTCATTTACAACTCTCAGCATTGCAGTGTTATTTAGAAAATGTCTCCGTTAGCTGGGGGAGACAAATTTGTCTTCAAAACAGAAGGAATGAACGCAAGGTGTAGATGTGAACGGAACTTTAATAAGTATTGATGAGAATTGTCATCTGGATCCACAGGTAAGCACTGCTGACATCACAGCTATCAAAGCTACCACAGTATTGTCCTAAAATCTCACAGTTTGGGTGAGATTTCCCCAAACTGTGTCCAAAAATACAAACGGGGTTATTTTTTAAGGGACACAGCTGTGTTAGTCTTTACGTAGATTACTGTGATGCAATAGAATGACTTCAAATCATTGGTCTGTCTTTTTAAGGATTAATACTGTAGGTTTGGTGTCTGGATAAGTTTTAACCATGAGATCTTTATCCTTCACGTAGCTTGTAGGAGGAAATATAATCTAGAAGTTCACAGACTGCTGTATTACCTTGGATTCACCTACAACCACAGCTCTATGAAGTAATTGTGTTGCTTTTATAAATATATTCTTCTTTTTTGGCCTTTAGGAACCTGTTCCAGCCGAAAGGGGCTGAACGGAGCATGTTCAGTGCATGAATACACTGGCAGTTTCCGTGGCCAGACCGTCCGCTTTAAGATGACTTCTGTTTGTGGGCATGTGATGAGTCTGGATTTCATTGGTGAGTCGTTGGGGCATTTAGTCAATTTTACACAGCATCCTTACATTTATAAAATTGGGGTTGTAAAGTAGGTTTTTCATGGTGAAACATTAGCTTCAGGGTGTGCTACGCTGGCTACAGAGTGTTCTTCATACCCTACACACTCTAAAAACACACACACAAAACCTGAAAATGATTTTTTTTATGACAGACTGGAGCCGGTTATTATTATGATTATTATTGTTGTTGTTATTATTTTCCTGAGTCACATAATGAAAACATGTGGAGGAGACGGCTCTCTTCAGGCTAAGAGTGCAGTGAAGCTATCTTTTCTGGCTGACAGCACATCCTGTCAAGCTGATGTTAACTTCTGTAAAAGATAATCCTGGTCAGACGCATGTGGGACACAATGCTGCTACTGTTCCAGCTTGTTTGCTTGGAGCCAAAAACAGTGAGAAACACCAGCCCCTGAATTGGGACACAGTTATTGAGATGCTCTTCATAGAAAGTGTGGTTGTAATGAAGTTTAAATCATACATGACTTACTGCCCTGTGACTTCTGACGGATTTTCAGAGCTGTATGATTGAATCTCCTTGTGGATAAACAGTGTCTAATAAAACACTGCTGACTTCCTCGGGCTTGGTGTGTTCTTTGTGTGTGTGTGTGTGTGTTTTTCACATTTATTACAAAGTTACTATTACAGAGTTCATGGGCTGCAGCAGTAGTTGTGCTACTGAATCATCCCCCAAAATGTGTTCTTTGTCCTCATCATGTGATTCAGTTAATATCACAATAATGAATGTTATGGATGCTGTAGGATGATGTTCAGGTCTAGGTGTAAATACGAGTTGCAGGTGCTCTGCAAACCACTTTCGGCCACACACACAGAGAGGTGGAGACACATAGGGAACAAAATACTGGCTGGATAAAGAGAAAATCATCACTGAAACTGCTGCTTCTATCATTTTTAGAGGTTTGAATGTATTCTGTGAGACAGAAATAATCTCTTTCCAGGTATCTTTCTAAATGTACTCATGGAGATGACGTATAGTTGACGTCCCTCATTTATCTTAAAAAGAACTGCAACAGAAGCTAGAAGAGAACAGAGTTAAATGACTAGGTCCTTTTAGTTCAGATGTGGTTTATGGCCTTGTCCTGACGGCCCATCTGGCTTTTTCCAGGGAAATATAACAACTGGGACAAGGTGGATCCTGCAGAGCTGTTCAGCAAAGCTCCAACAGAAAAGAAGGAAGCCAATTCAAAGCTCAACATGGTGAAGTTTCTCCAGGTAGGTCTGTCTTTCCCCCGCATCCCCCACACTGCACTGAGTCATGTCAGGCCATCTAACACAGGTGTCTGTTATTCTGGCAGGTTGAGGCCAGAGGCTGCGACTGCGTGGTTTTATGGTTGGACTGTGATAAAGAAGGCGAGAACATTTGCTTTGAGGTAACATATCCCAGGAACAACATCATAGTCTGCTCTGATAGTTCTACCTAAAGGAAGTGTATTTTAAAATCATAGTGTTTCATTAAACACCAGTATGGAGCAACGATATGTGCAGGGGCTGTGGGATCCAATTCACAGCCTCTGAATGGTTGTAAATGTGATGCAGTAAAATGTGGAGCAGGAGGAACAAAATGCTGGATGAGTATTTGGTACATGTAAAAAGAGCATTTGACTAATAATTAGGTTATTTGGCAACAGTAGGTAACGTAACTGGTTGTGAAGAAGCGTTTGAAATGGAAATATGGACGGAGCTTTTTCAGTCTGAGACAAACTGGGGCTAAATTGTGACACTATCATCTAAATTTTCTTCAGACTTTGAAGATCTATTAACTATAACCATCAATAGATTCAGAGCATCAACAGGAATCTCTGTGTGCATGCGACAAAGATGGCTGCTGGTGATCTTATGCATAGACGCATGCATGGATTCAGACTTTTAAATATATCTATATATGAACACAATTCACCCTGAAATCCAAAGAAGAAGCCACATGTGAGGAGGATCCAGAACCACCACGGTCTTTAACCCTAACCCTTTTGTTCTATGTGATAAACTGGATGCTTCTGCTGGTAACATGACAGTTTACTGGCCTGACTGCAGGTTTTTAAAACACGCTTGCCTCTCTTCATATTCAGCATGAATATTTCTTCCACACACTGAACACCCTCTATGTATTCATGAATCTCTACCTGACGATAACCCGATGAGCCCAGATGACGACTCCTTCTTGATCTGCTTTTACTTTCATCATTTCCTCCCGCTCCTGTGACCTGCCTTTCCGGCCTTTTATTCTGTGTGCTGCATCAGACCAGATGGAGGATCTGGATGGAGATGAGGAGAAAGCAGGTTTATCTGCTGTGTGCGTTGTTGCTGTGGTGACCTGCTCTCTGACGGGAACAGCATCCCTCTGAGTGCTGCATGGCTGGTCTTTGATCAGAAACAAAAAATACCAAACCGTTGCTTCTTTTAAATATGAATCTTGTTTTTTTCTTTGTTTTTTGTAATAAAAACTGTGACATAATGTAATCAAATCAGCATTTAAGTGGTTCAAATAATTAGATTAATAATGTGTGGCTCCACTTAGAAACTAGGTCCATTAGACCCTAGAGCCTTGGATAAACAATGCCACACATGCTGCCAGGTGTGAATGCAGGCGAGCCGAGCAAAAGTGGAAGAACAAGTTACAGGTGTCTTTTCGGATGTTGCAAGACGGCTGGCATTTAAATCAGAGGACTGTGAAAGCTGCTAAAAGCAAGCATCTCTCTGACATCATTACATTGAACTCTCACAACCCTTTTGTTCTGTTTAAAACCATAAACTCTGCTCTTAATCCCCCACAAACAACCTGTGACAGTGAACTGACTGAGGTGTGTGAGGGCTTCCTGAACTTAATAATAAGGTCACAAGCACAATGGCTCTTATTAGCCCCCCATTCTTATGACCCATCAATCCCTGCTTCATGCTCTGCTGCTTTCCACCAGTTTGAGCCCGTCAGTCTGCCCTTTTTCATAGACATAGTTTGTCATATGAAGCATACTGGGTCTTCCCGTGAACCACTGCCACCTTGTTTTTTTTTTTTTTTTATGAAAAGCATGCAGTGGTGACACTGGACTTGACCCATCTGTCTTTAGGACAGTCTTTAAACTCTCTTAACTGTCGAAGATTCTGGAGAATATTTTTTATGGACAGCTGAATTAATTTCTACACAAGCACCATATTCTTCAGGTCTTCCAGTCTGGGTTCAAAGCCCGTCACAGTACTTAGTCTGCACTGTTGAGGGGTTTTAATGATATATTTTTAGCCACAGATTGATCACTGTGTTGTTTTAGTTCTGTTGGACCCAACAGCAGCCTCTGACACAGTGGACCATCAGATCTAGTCTCGTCTGGAGAACTGGGTGGGCATTCAGGGTGGTGCCCCACAGTGGTTCAGTGGTACCTCATGTAGAGCCCCTTCTATGTCTGTTTTGGAGCTGCTGACTCCTGTGCATTGCTTCTCACATGTGGAGTGCCTCAGGGTACTATACTCGGCCCTTTTCTCTGTACCTCCTTCCACTTGGATCTGTGGTTAAGTCCAGTTTTTATCATGCGAGACAGATATCCAAGGTCAAGCCGTTTCTTCCCAGACATCACCTTAAAATGTTACTCCATGCTTTTTATTCCACCTGTTTAAATTACTGTAATGCACTCTACGCCGGGCTGAGTCAGTTAAGAGTCAGTAAACCTCTCGGTTCCCAGGTTCTGGATGCCATTCTGCCTGTGATGAACAAAGGGAATGTCAGTGATCAGAACATTTTCCGTGCAAAGTTCAGCTCTATCACAGACACCGACATCTGGAATGCCATGAACAACCTCAGGGAGCCTAACCGGAATGAGGCGCTGTCCGTTGATGCTCGACAGGAACTGGATCTGCGTATCGGCTGCGCCTTCACCAGGTAGGCAGATCCACTTTACTCGTACCACGGCGGCCGATAATTCCCTAAACTAATCCTAAAGCTGTCTTCCAGGTTCCAGACCAAGTATTTTCAAGGCAAATATGGCAACCTAGACTCTTCCCTGATCTCATTTGGACCATGCCAGACCCCTACACTTGGTTTCTGTGTGGAGCGCCATGACAAGATCCAGTCGTTTAAACCAGAAACATTTTGGATCCTCCAAGCAAAGGTGAGGACACCTCATACTGCTGCCCTTCCACGATTAAGTGGGCTGATAAATGATGGCTTCTTCCTGCTGTGTTTTATCAGGTATTTAAAGGTAAGGACAGTCCATTGACCCTGGACTGGAACAGGGTCAGAGTCTTTGACCGCGAGGTGGGACAGATGTTTGTCAATCTGGCCAAGACATCCAAGGAGGCCCAGGTAAGCGATATCTGTTTAAAGGGAACTGGCAGTCTTTAACAAGACAGTTTATAAATGTTAGAAACAAGACAGTTTATAAATGTTAGAAACAAGACCAAAAATGAAGCCGATTGAATTATATCAGCAGTTTTTTCTCAGGAACGGTGCAGTGTAACCTTGTGTGGTAAATTGTGATGGATTTATTACCCTCCAGATGATAAACAGAAGTTTTCCAGACAGATTAACAATCCAGCTACAAAATATAGTGTTATTTAAAGATTATATGATATGATCCATCATAACGCCATTATTTATCCCAGTGTTTCTCATGTACCCCTGCATGTCTTAGAGCCAACCCTGTTTTAACACACCTGAATGGAATAAATGCTCGTTAACAGGCTGCAAAGAACTTGATGAGAAAGTTAATTAATTTGAATCAGGTGTGTTAACGTAGGGTTGCCTCTAAAACATGCAGGGCAGGGTGTAGTTGAGGACCAGGGTTGAGAAACACTGATTTATCCCATCTTCATCACTGTCACTACTATGTTGTTAAAAGATCTCTATTTTCACCTGGAAATGATGAAGACACTTTCTGGCATATTTTACACCAATCAGAGAGCTTAAACTGACAGTAATGTCCAATGAGGACGAGCCAAAGCTCAACAAGCGAGCATGAAGGAAGTCAAATGTGTTTTTTTCTGGCTGGAATAAAGCCAGGAGGATGTTTTAGAAGGAGCTACGTTGAAATTAGTTTTGTGGGGATAGAAGGCAAATAGTAGCAGAAGGTGAAATGAGGAAAATTGTAAATATGTAAACAGTTTCTGTTGTGTGTTTGTTTTTTGCAAATGTTTTTCTCCTGAAAACCAAAACTCACATGAGAAAAGGTTTGATCACTGATCTATGTTGTTTTATTATTATTATTTAATTATGTTGTTATAAGTTGTGTTGATAATAAATTCTATTGTCTTTTGGGTGGCCTTTATGCAACTATATCTATTGATACATTCATTTACATCAGTTTAAGCTTGTAATCAGAACTGAGGCTGAATACTGACCGAGGTAAAAAGCTTCTTCATTCAGTTGCATATTAAAAATGACAGGCAGAGCAAATATTGACTTTTAAAAAATGTAGTTTTAAGGGGTATTAAATGTACAGTGAGCTACGAGAGGAGCACCCACACCTGACATGAACTAGCAGATTACAGATCATAGATCCTGACCAGTAGTCACCTGACCTGAGTCACGTTGCAACCCTCCAGACACAGCTGGTTTCTGCTGCTCATACGTGTAGTATTTACTGATGTCATGGGTTACTCTTTACCTCTTGAGATGAGATCTTGTTGGATATGTCGTCTGATGCAGGTGGAGTCAGTAAGCAAGAAGGAGAAGACCAAGCAAAGACCTCAGGCTTTGAACACAGTGGAGATGTTGAGAGTGGCCAGTTCTGCTTTAGGTATTCACATGTCATTAATTCATCATTTCCTTTCACACTGCTGTAATAACATTTGTAATTCTCCTCTGGTTTCTGAAGTTAATGAGATTTATGCTTCTTTTGCATCCTGCTGGGACTCCTGTAAAACTCTGCATGCTGGACTTAACCAGACCCCCCCTGACTCACCTACAGTTAGTCTAATGTGCAACTGCTATTAAAAAATAAAGGTGGCTGGTGCCAGAGCTGAAAAAACTCAAACTGTGGGGATGAGCACCACACCCAGTGCAAAGTGGCACCCTCCCAGATCAAACTGACCCCTCTTTAAGTGCAGCCTTTTCATTTGTTCTAACCTATTTGTCTAATTCAATTATTATAACCTGATCTGAATCTGTTAAATTATTTTACTACGTCTTAATATTTATATTTTTGTAGTTTTTTAAAATGTTACTTTAGTATATTTCAGATATATCAGTGGATTTTTTTATGTAGTTTGAGTACAGATTTGTTCAGTGTTGAAACTGTTTTGCTTCATACGTACAGCACACTTTATTTATAACGTGCTATAACAAAGGCCCTGTAATGGAATGACAACCTGTGCAAGCTGTTCATGCCTCTGGCCTGCTAATTCCTGGGATAGACTCCAGCTTCCCCACAACCCTGAACTGGAGTAAGCTTAATCGGAAATGAATGAGAAACAAAAAAGTTTGGATACCTGGGAACATGAGCCAACACTAAATCTTCTGTTACTCACAGATGATATTTAGATTTAACACTGTCCTTTTCATCCTGTTGTCTTTCCTCCACATGCAGGCATGGGTCCCCAGCATGCCATGCAGATCGCAGAGCGCCTGTACACACAGGGCTACATCAGCTACCCTCGTACGGAGACCACCCACTACCCAGAAAACTTTGACCTGAAGGGAACCCTGAAGCAGCAGCTCAACAACCCCATCTGTGCAGAAGAGGTCCGGGCAGACACTGACACTCTAAATCCCATCCTAAAACTCTTAAACTAAATCCCAGTTTAAATGTCATCATACTGAGAGTTTAAATTAAAAAGTTAAATCTGCTTTAAAGAAATGAAAAATTACCTAATTACAAATTAAAATGACAATTCGGAATTAAACTCCGAAGTGTCTGGTTTATTCTCTCTGTAAAAGTTCATTCAGCTTGAAGGTAATTCTGCTTGTTCATGCTTGTGTCGCACATGAGCAGTCTTCAGCTTCTTCAGTACATTCCTACTTCTCCTCAGCTGTTAAAAAAAGTGAAGTGGTATGCACATGTCAAGCTGGTACTTGAAAAATATATTTAAAATGGAAGCAAAAACTCTACTAATATAGTTTTCCATGGTATAGCATGAAAAGACTAGAAGCAGGAAGTACCATTTGTTTATTTAGGACAGGGTTGCTCAAGTCCGGTCCTTGAGATCTACCATCCTGCAACTTTTAGATGCAACTCTTTCTAACACACCTGAATTACATAGTTGAATTTCCACTGCTGCATGTCATCCAGCCCCACAGAGGCCTGCTAACGAGCCATTTATTGGATTCAGCTGTGTTGGACAATAGATGCATCTAAAAGTGGCAGGATAGTAGATCTTGAGGACCGGACTTGGGCACCCCTGATTTAGGGTATACGTATGTGCGTCACTCCTGCTCTATGGCCAATCAGACCCCTTCCCAACCCTCAGATCTAAAGTGGAATTAAGAGAAGACAGATGAATGTGTTTCCACGTGAACCTTAATTCAGAATAGTAAATTAGAAGGTGAATACTTTAACTCAGAATAATTCATTTAGAATAAAACATATGTAACTGAAGCCACTGTGGGTGTTGGTGTCTGTAACGCTGCACGTGACCTACATGCAAACATATCCAATATATATTCACATCTTTTTATAGGACAGCTGTAGCTCAGGAGGAGTTTCAGTTGTCTTCCAACTGAAAGGGTCCAAGCTTCCACTGATTAAGTGTCCTTAGGCAAAACACTGAGCCCTACATTGCCCCTTGGTGTGCCTGTCGGTGCAGGAAGTGTGTGTGTGTGTGTGAATGGCCGAATATGACATGTAGTGTAAAGTGTTCTGAGTGGTCAAGCCTGACTAAAAAGTGCCATTTATCATTTACATGATTATTAGGAGGGATGCCCAAATGCCTAAATTCATGTTTTTGTGCACTTCTAAGTGTTTAGGAATGCAGAAAATGTAAATATAGTTCCTCCTGATGCTGCGCTTATATCTTTATATTCTTTTTAGTCATATTTTTCAGTCTGTTTAGTTTTCTCTATTATGTTTTTTTTTAATCTATTACATCACAGTATTTGCTGTGAGTCTGTCAAATAAGGTCGTGGACTTCCTGTAATCAATTTTGTGAATGGGATACATTTTTTGTTATTTACACTTATTCCCAATAAAATGTTTCTCTGCCGGAAGATTAGCGTATTGCTGCTATCAAGCTACAAACATGGTGGAACAGGGTAGAGTTACACTTCCTGTGACCTAGAGGGGGGCGGGGCATGACGGGTCTCGTTCACATTTAAAGAGACAGCACCAAAAAAAGTCGCTTTGAAGACACACCTCAGAACAGGGTTATAAGGTGTGTGTGGAGCGATACACACCTCAGAACAGGGTTATA
>JBAMHV010000012.1:26097827-26113627 GCA_037177535.1 Pseudomugil gertrudae
ATAACCATAATCCGAGCTCCAGGTAAAAAGTTACCATGAAGTCTTCTATCTTCGTGTCGGTCTTCTTCTATGGTATTTGTCTTCTTCTGTGGTGTTGTGCAGACTCCACGCAAAGCGTCTAGAAACTCGTGTTGTGCTGGGGACCCCTCCCACATTAGAGGATCGTGACTTGTAATGGAAGAGCAGTCCAGTACAATATAGTACTGCCCGGGCCGGTAGAGTCGTGTCGTGCAGGTACAAATGGAAAAGCGCCCTAACTGTCAATGTTTGGTTTGTTTAGTTCCTGTTTTACTTTGGTATTTCCTGTATTTTGGTTTTCATGTGTTTCCGTTTAGCTTTGTTTACTGTTTTATTGGTTTCACCCGGTTTAATTTAGTTCATTCATCCCACCTGTGCCTTGTTTCAGTTTGTGTGATAATACCCCTGGTTTTCCGTTAATCCTCACAGTTCATTAGTTGTAGTAAGTCTTTGTTTAGTCTTCCATGGTTTGTGTTCAGTTTGGTTTCCTGCATTTATGTTCTTAAATTAAACCTGGTCTCCTGCCTGCCTTCGGGTCCACACAACTGTTCCACCTCACCCTCGTGCATCTCCGGCTGTAACCAAAACACCCTAGACAGGAATCAGGAGCATCTAGAACCGACCTGATTCACAGGATAACGGGGATTATTAATGTCAGATGTGTGTTTTGATTCCTTCATGCCTTTAGGACCAAAAACTATCTTGACCCAGTTCTAGGCCTTAAGCTGGGTCCAGATGGTGTAGAACAGGGTTGTCCAAAGTCAGTCCTCGAGGGCCACAATCCTGCAGGTCTTCCATGTATCTCTGGTCCAACACAGCTGACTTAAGTTAATCAGTCATTATGCTGAACTTCATTAGCTTTTGTGTTCATTTAATGGAAGCCAGATGTGTTGGAACAGGGATACATAAAAAATCTTCAGGACAGTGGCCCTCGAGGACCGACTTTGGACACCTATGGTGTATAATTTCATGAGCAGGTCCTGGTTAAGGTCTGAGTGTTAATCAGGCAGAATTCAGGATGTGGCTCTAAAAAGGTTTGTTCAATCTTTAATTGAGTGTTTAGCTGGTCTCCTCCCGGCTAAGAAGTGTCATCACAAAGCACACTTTGAAGACAACATGAAGACAAGAATGTCCCCTTAGAGGACATTTTGTCCAGAACTCTGGTATCTCTGAATATGTTCTTTAAAAAGAGAAAAAACAACACAAGGCTGCTGCTGCTTCCTTTCAGCATGCAACGAGTAAAAGAGGAGGAAATAAAGTACAGAATTATACGCTCCTCCATTATTAAACTGTCCTCCAGCAATCGTTGACCCAAATTGGCGAGGACCTCAGCTGGACTATCTGAACCTCTACCTCGGTTAAAACAGCTCAACAGAGATTAAACTTCTGAAGGACTCAGCTTTTCTGCAGAGATGCTTGGAGGCTTTTTATAATACTGGGAGAATTTTAACATCCTACTTCAGTACAGTTCAATAACTGAACTGAGACCCTGTCCACCAGCAAGTTCTGGGATCACAACAGGCACCAACGACCTTACGGCCACAGCTCCGGCTGGCTGCTTCAGCAATACAGGCACAGAACATCAATGTGACTACGTGTGACTGCGTAACTTGTCATTCCTTGTGATTCCTTAGTCCGGACCACGTGCAAATTTATATGAATGAAATGAAAAACAGGGGACATGATGTCCATTTTACCACATCACACATGTCAAGAGAGCAAAATGTATCTTCAAATGGGAGCAACTTCTATTTCACACAAGCCACTTTTTTCTATCCTCTATTCAGCTTTCTGCTGCCTTTTCTGTCTGTCCTTGCTATGTCATCAGATACATTATAATACTTTGACAATAATAATAATATATTATCAATAATATAATTATTATCAATAAAAAATATAAAAATATATATTTTTAATATATCCCAATATATATAAAAATATATTGGGGCGGCTGTGGCACATGTAGTGAAGCAGGTTATTACCTTACCAGCAAGTTAGCGGTTCAAATCCCAGCTCTGGTGGTCTACGTGTCAAAGTGTCCTTGAGCAAGACACTGAACCCCCAGTTGCTCCCGGTGCTGCGTCACCAGTGTGTGTTTTTATCTGAGCGTATGGGTGAATGTGTCAAATAGTGTTAAAGCGCTTTGAGTGCACTGATGTGTAGAAAAGAGCTGTACAAGTACAAGACCACATATATATGTATGTGTATTATCACATTATTATCTCTATCTTTATAATTATTCCATTAACCAGCATTTTCTTATCCGCTTAATCCAATGAAGTGAATCATGGGGTAGCCCAGCAATCATTCCGGGTGAGAGGCTGTTCATTCCATCAACCATCCATCAAAATAAACTTTGATTTTTTTCATATTGTTGAAGGTGCTGGAACCACATTTTCTTCTATAACAGAGTTTTTTTAATTAGGTCCAACGAGGGTCGCAGCTCTGCAGGTTTTTTAATTTATCCCTGTTTCGACACACCTGACTCACATTAATGAGTTGTTGAGCAGACTTTTTCTGTAGGGAAGCAGGGATACATGGAGGGCTGCGGCCCTCGTAGAACCTAATTGAAAAGCCCTGTCCTATAATCTCATAAGGGCGAATCAGTAACAACTTGTAAGGTGTAAAACTGTTTCTCTGTAACTCAGAGAAGATGATAGATTTAACTTGACATGAGCTCATACCTATAGGAGTTATAAAAACTGAGTGATCCCTCTGATTTTACATTCCCCCGCTTTAAGTTCTGCATTGCCTTGCAGTCTGACAGACACTGATTACGTGTCTGTAACAATGCACACAGCCTGTTTAACTCATTGCTCAGTTTCTTTATGTTTCTGGTCTGCATCTCTTTCAGCATCCAGCCACCACCACACGCACATTTAGCATCATGTTCATGTTCATGGAGGACAGATGTTGTAGAGCAGGGGTCTCCAAATTCTTTACATTGGAGGGCCAAAAATGACTTTCGGTGGATGATCGTGGGCCAAAACTAAAAACTTAGGTTTTAGGATATGAAATTCAGTATACTGCACCCACTGCAAAAGGTTGTCCACTTCTGATAAAGATAGAGCTAATCTGATAACTTGCCCATGTGGCATTTTCTTGTACAGTTGATGGCTGAAGTAGGGTACGTTGTTGTAAGGTTGGCTTGTCAACAGACCTTTTGCTCCTCTCCGTTCTTCGACAAATTATGAGAATGCCGTGTTTCATAGTGTGGATAAAAATGAATACTATTTTAAAACCTAAACTTTCTGCTTGCATATTAGGCTTAAAACTGCTTTAAAATCTATTTCTGTAAAAAAAGTACTCATGTTCCCAACTACTTTTAAACTTTCTTTTGTCAGTGTGCAACTGCCTTTTATGATCCATCTATTTTTACATTTGAGCATTGCTTTCCAGATCTGAGCTGATCGAACAACAGCACCACCCTGCCCACAATGTAATGCAATGTTTATTGTGGACAGATGGGGTAGTGCAACAATGAAAAAAATCATAAAGAACTTTTTACATTGCTGGAAAAATAATTACAACAAATTATGAATTAATAAAGGGACAATGGGCCAAAAATAATTACCTGTTGGCCAACTATGGCCCGTGGGCCCCAAATTGGACAGCTCTGTTGTAGAGCTTTATTGCATTCATTACAAGGACAGACAAGGTTTGCTCTAATCAGGAATAGTACCTGCTTTATTGATGTTTCTGCTTGTGTTTAGTTGGTTGATTGATGATGTATTATATACTTTCCAATTTCCATTCATTTATGATTTAATTATGTAACTGCTCAGTAGGCTGCTGCTTATTACAGGAATGAAAACATTACTTGCATCAAAGATGAGCCCACATCGCAATAGGCAAATGCATTATAGATAAATATAGATATACAGTTACCTGGACCTCCCCAGATCACAGGGGCTGCTTCGAGCTCACACATCAACCTTGTCCTCCATCAACCCAACACCCACACACCTTGACCAACACCCCCATACTTAGACTAACACCCTTAAACCTGAATCAACCTCTACACACCTAGACCAACACTCACACACCTGAAGAAACACCCACACTACTTCAGATACTTCACAATACTTTAGATCTGAGTCAGTTTTTTCTTTTGTTATGTTTTATTGTGTCTGTCGACATGTGTGTTTACGCTCTTTTTCCTTTTTTTTAGGTATTTTGTTTATATGTTCCCTTATGGCGTTCTTGGCAGTTGCTGATTTATGTCACTTTAAACCATCAAGGCCAGCTGCTGGATTCTACATGCAAGTTGGACTGAACCATCTCACCTCTGGAATTGGGTTGATCCTGCCAACAACCCTGCCATCCCTTGTCATTGAGTGGTTGGAGCTGCCATCTCTCCACTACAAAGCCAGACTGATGATGATCATTCAGGGCAGCTGTGTGTGTGCTTTGACCAGCTTGCCACTTTGGGTGTTTGTAGCAGTGACTTGGCTGTGAATATTGGTGTTTAGCCGTTTGTCCTATTGAACTTGGACTGAATAGTTTATTTGTGTTTGAGTTTTGTAACCAGGCTTTGTTGTTCTGTCCTGGGATTTGGAGTTATAACCAATCTTTGTTACACCTGTGTTTAGTTTAACTGGAAACCAGGCTCTGGTGGTTTTGTCCTGGCTTATGCTGAACATTAAATTTCTTTACTTCATTTAACTTTTTTCTTGTCTTTAATGTTGCTGCCCTTTTCCCCTAGTCGAGCTGGAGTCATAACATCTGTATATACAAATATACATGAAGATCTTCTTGACAAAGCAACTTTGCTCAGCTCAATACAGCAGCCAGACCATCATTCTGCTGCTTTAATGCTGGCAGTACCACGAACAAAGGCTTTTGGCGACACTCACAGGTGATGCTGATAAACTGCTGTGATAAATAAATGTGAAAACAGCAGTCTTCAATACTTCAGCATCTGAGCTGATCAACAGGACTAAACTGCATCTAACTTCTTTTCTCACATATGCAACAATAATATAGTTCCATTACCTAAATTTGATGTAAACTGATCAGTTTTCTCTGTTTATGTCACGTTAACGTTATCACACATCAATGATGCTGCTGTGAAGCACACACACACACATACACATACACATACATTAGTTCCTCAGCACACCCCGGCCCAGACACTAAGGAGATTCCTGCATGGTTGACGGGCCTACCATCACTCTGGAAGGCTCATCACATATTTGATGATAGCTGACAAGAGCTGAGGCCACACATCCTTTAAAATATAAATTCATATTATACAGTGACTTTATAGGAAGCTCTATCTGATTTAATGGGTGCAAAAACAGAAAAAAGAAAAACAAAGGACCTAGTGAAGTGGTAGTTGTAAAATATTGAATAAAAGTGTTGTACTGCAAGGTCACCAACCATCCACCAACGTTAAAATCACTTTTCAACAGATTGCAAACTAGGTGGCACCTTTTTACTGACTAAGTTAACAGAGTGGCACTTCATATAGGCAATATATGTTTTCTTAGCAGTGTTGCGCAGGTTAAAGAATGCTGTTTTACAAGCTTGTTTTATATGAGCCTTGAATGATAAATCTTGGCCAAATAAAACTCAGGTTTCGTACAGTAGAACTAGAGGATATACTGACACCGTTCAGGGCGATTCTCTGGTCTGAGAGGGCATCTCTCAGGTTTTTGGGGTCTAGTATGACCTTTGTTTTTTCTGTGTTTAGGAGGAGATAAATATTGTCATCCGGGTTTTTATGTCCCTCACACAGGAGCTAAGCTTTCCAACTTGGTCCATCTGGTTGGGTGTAATCGATAAATACAGCTGTGTATCATCTGCGTAACAGTGGAAATTAATGTTGGTTTTCTGATTATTCTGGTACCAGCTTCTGCAGCAGAAATACCCTAAGTGCCACGCAAAATGCCTTTTTCCAATAATCCAGCCACAATTATTGCTCTCATGTCACACTTCAATATACTACTAGGTCAAATCGTTGATTAGTGCCAGATCGTCTTTCCAGGGAAAATTGGATCCTCCTTAAATGCCTTCAAATCAAAATCGGCCATGGTGCCACTTCCACAATGCAGAAAATTTGTTAGGGTTTTTGTGTTGTTTCTTTGTGTTGTTTATTTTGTGGTTTTAACTGTTTCCTGTTTATTTGTTCACCTGTGTTGATTTGGGTTATTTGGGTTACCTGTGTCTCGTTGGTTCTGTTTGTATTTAAGTCATTTGGTTTTAAGTTCAGGTGACAGGTTCACCATTAAATGTGTTTTCCTGCTTCCACTGCCTCCTGCCTGCCCGCATTCTCTATACCACTCCGTCATATAACAGAATAAACCCGTCACAACAGGACCCAGTGGGTTAGCAAATTACTTTATTCAAATATGCATGAAGGGATGCTAAGAGGTGCCTGCCAGCTGGTTTGCTGCCCATACTTATTGTCCTCCTATATTTGTCCTCCTAAGACCAGGCAGAGGAGGCCATCTAGACTTGCAGGCAACAACCCCCTGTCCGCATTTCCTCCAGTGACCTTGTGGGAAGGCTGCTCAGGCTGGATTCAGAACTGGAGCCAGTGGAGTCAATGGAGGCTTTGCCTTTCCAAGGGATCCAGGCTAGTTATCCAGCCGACTCCATGGAGGTCCATGCCTTGTCTTGCGGGTACAGCCACCAGCTCCAAGGTCCACGTGTCGGGCACTGCCTTTGGCTCTGCTAGTCCACGTCTCCTGTGTCTCCACCAGCTCCATGCCTATCTTCTTCTGTGTCTCCACCAGCTCCATGTCTATCGTCTCCTGTGTCTCCGTCAGCTCCACACCTATCGTCTCCTGTCAGCGCTGCAGTCCGGCACTGCCGCCACAGGTTCCTGTCAAGGAAGGGTCCCCTCTCCGATGAGGTTCCAGGTGGCGTCGCTTCTCCTGCTCCAGGGTTCAATGGGGTCACAGGCGCTCGTCCTCCATCACCATTAAATAAGTTTTACTACATTTTGCTGCTTCCTGCCTCCTGCCTGCCCACATTTGGGTTCTACCCTTCATACCACTCTGTCATATAACAAAATTACTATAAATTATCATTTGAAACAAAAATATCCCGGACAAGCCCCCACTTTGTTACAACCCCTTTTTAGACTAGGGGTTTTTGGAGTTCATACAATAATTTGGGGTGGCAGATTATATAAAATCCTGTGTGGACAGCACTATTCCAACAAGATCACTGAGGTGCTTACCCAATGAAAACCCTGGATCTCTAGTGACCTGAAAAAGCTGTTGTAAATTCTAATGTCCCTCTGGGATTAATAAAGTTTTTTTCAATTTTCATTAAATTTTTTCATTCTTTAGACCTGAAGGTCTGATGATGATGTGAAATGGAATCTTTGGTTGTGCTTGATTCACATCACAGATAATGGGTACCAACATACCAGCTGTTTTGTGCACAATGCCGGATTCAGCAAAGAAACATAAATAAAGATTAAATAAAGATTACTGGAGGAAAAGAGGGAAAGAAAGCGAGATAAAAAAGAAATGGTTGTGACAAGAGTAAAGATAAGAAAAAGGTTTGTGCTGTGTCTTTAAAATTGATTTAAAGCTGCCAACATCATCTGAGATTTGACCTACTGACACAGCATCTGGTATTTAAGAGGCTGCCTGGACCCCTGCATACTGCTACTGATGTTGGAGTATCTTCTGATGTCCTGGTGATATTTTGCCATCCTGTCCTCTCCAGGGACTGATCTGTCATGAAAATAAGGTGAAAACAACCCATGATTTACCTCAGCAGTTGGATGCACATAACGTGGACCTCACAAAGTCCAGTTGCATTTCCAACAAGTTGAACCTCTCCAGTACCATAGCATGAATGACGTGTGGTAAGAATAGTTTTAAAATATCAGGAAGGTCAGCAGTAGATTTTATTTAATTTGATAGGCTCATCGTTCAAGACTTCTTCCCTGGAAAGAATGACTGGGCCTGATAAATCACTATTAAATGAAGACTATTGTGTGAACATTAGGCGAAAGGGTGCTTGCATCTTTATTAGTTTAGCTGTGTCTGCACATGTTTCTTGATTTATGACCAAATACAACTTTACCCAGCTGCAGAATTTCTAAACATGTGGAACATGAACATGTTAAATATGAAGCAGTCAGCCGGATGAGATCCAAAGCGACTCTAATCTGGTTCTTACTCCTATGCTTTGTGATGCCTCATGTAGGAATTAGAATTATATCCAGTTTTTTATTCTAGTAATGTCAATCATTCCCTTTCAAAACATTTTTCTGAGGAAGGACTTTGTTCAGTGCTCAAAAAGAAGCCGTGCCTTCACTCCTCACAATGGGAATGTCTTGGTCTTAATTTAAAAAACTGATTAAATCTTATTGAGTAAAAAGATTAACATTGAGTATTGTATAAGTATATTCTCAAAGACTCTGTGTGAATGATTAAATCATGAACTGGAACACTGAGTGTAAAATGTTTCAATGTAAGCTTGTTCCTATTATATGCTTTGAAAGGCCTGTTTGAACTGATAAGGCGCTCCTCGTGGTGTAGCAGACTAGTTGGTCTACAGAGAAAGAACTTGGAAATGGTGGTGTGTTGAATGTCACAAAAAATTAAAAAACTTCCCCACATTCACACATCGTCTTACTGAGACCTGGTTGGACTGGACCTAAAGCCAATCTGCATGATGTGTAACAAAACCTTTTTCCTTCACACAATGAGCACAACCATACCTCATCACCACAACAGTTTAGATCTACTTATTGAAACACATTTAACTAGAAATACACAATAATCTACAAAGTAAACGCTGAAAAATGTCTGCCATGTCTGTACCTGATTGTAGTTGCCCACCCCCCGATTGTTATGTATGATTGTTTACCCAATAAAACAGAAATTAAATCCAAAATCAGTAGAACTTTGCACTTGATGAGTACACCAGCCCAGATTTATGCAAGCATGTTGTGATTTTCTGATCTCACTGAGATTTATTGCACTTCGCTGAATCATGCAGGTTAGTTTAATTCCTTTCAGCCTGAAAATGCTGAAGAGCTTTCTGACATAAAAGATGTTCTTTAATCCAACCGATAAAACTGACATATTCCAGAGATCAGAGTTGCACAGATCTTCTAAAAATGCCACACATTTCCAGGAGACATATCTGCGTTTTCTGTTTTTAAGCGTAGCCGAAGACATCAATGGCTACATGGAGAGTGTTTTTCTAGCATAATCAGTCACAGTTTCTTCAAAACAAGCTCAGCTCATAAATTTGGGCATGTTAGTTGGCAGTTTCCACCCTTGGTTTACTCGTCCAGATGTTGTTTTCCTTTAAACTCTAAGCTACCTAATGAGAGATGAGAGGGACAATGAGGAGCAGCTGGGACTGAAAGCCATGAAGGTCCTGGACCCTGTGGATTTATAGATGCCGCTCCTGCAGCTCTGCAGGGTTTTACAGGTTCATCACATCTGGGACTGGATGCTGTGCGTGCCTGCAGCGGCAGGACAGGCGTCTGCATGTCTGCAAGCAGGGCGGATACATAAATACGTGCATGTTCACATGCTGCCTTCACTGTCATTCTACCAGACTGGGGGACAGAAGAGGCTATAAGGATGGTCCCTCTGAGGCTGATCGCCTTCAGCTGTAAGTATCCTCTCTTTTCCGCCGCTTCCTCCGTCTGTTTCTGGATCACAAAGTCTGCAAAGCTAAAGTCTGAACGTTGCTTCATTTCCTAATAAATATCCAAAGTTCATGGCTCATTACAGCAGTTTTCCAAAGAAGGAGCTAATTATTCTGCACTTTCTACATTTGAGTATTTGTTACCACTGAAGATGAGATGACCATCTATTCCTTCTAATTTACAGATATCTGATGGTATTATCGACCGACTTGTTACAGTTATTTTTTACTCTGAACAACAAAACATATCTCTGATTAGCTTGATGTGTGGAGTTCATCACAATTTCATGTGCACAAACCTGTGTTTTCAGTGCTGGCTGCAGCTTGGCATTTCACCGGTGCTGCGGGTAAGTTTTCCTTCAAACTAAAGACAAACTGCTTCTCAGAGTCTGAAACAAGAATATGTGAATATTTAACTACAGTAAAAGGACAAAAACTAATGTAAATATACAGCAGTAGTGTGGAAAACCAAACTAAAAAACATGTTAGTGTTGGTTTGCTGAACAAATTGATCTGTTGCACACTAGCATCTGCAACTGTAAGCAAATGGACCCTTTCATACCTAATGTCCCACACTGGACACGTGTCCACTGTGATGTCCTTTCTCCAACACATCTGAATCCATTTGTTGTGGTTTTCTCAGACTTTCCTTTGAAATTCCAAATCTTGAACCAGATTTATACCTGATGATTTCTGTGATTGTGAAAATATCTCAGAGCCTTTTCCTGTTAATTTAATTTGAATTTATTCAGAAAACAAACATATTATTGAAAATAAACAGCAGAGAACATTACAAACACTGCGTGTAGGACTTCGATATTAAGAAGTGTGAGCAGCATCAGTCTTCTCTGCAGTAATCACACCGTTTGGGCTGTTGGAGCTCAGGAGAAAGTAGTCTTTCAGCTGGAAGGTTACGAGGTCTGCTCCAGGCTTCCCCTAACTACATGCAGGACACTGAACCCCACGTTGCCCCTTATGTACCTACTGAGCTAAGGGTGTATGGATGGATGTGCCATGCAGCGCTTTGAGTGGGCAATAGTACAAGAAAAGTGCTATATAAGTACAAGTGATTTCCTTGGTTTTGTTTTTGGATTCATTAGTGTTATTTGATGAGGAAAAAGCATCAAAAGCAACCTGGTTAAAAAAGACTTGAGCCAGGATCCTGGCCACACAGAAACTCGTCTTACCCTGCCCAAGCAATCTGATATTTTAGTTGCATTTTTTATTCAGATTGAACATAAAATAAATGTTGGCTCAAAGAATTAGTTTCAATTGATCAACTGAGATAATGACTAGAAGAGTGAAGCTGTTTTTCTGTTCAGTATTATGAACTTTGGTATGAAATAAGAAAAGGAGACAGTGAGAAAGGAAACTGTCGCTCCAAACTGAACTTTATTCACAAAGCACTTTTAAACAAAATACCAGCTGACCACAGTAAATGTAATGACCTGTGTCTGTGTGTGTGTTTTAACAGAGGGAGAGGTCGTCTACGGGTGTCTGAATGAAACTGTTCACATGTCTTGTGGTAAGTTTATTTAACCAACAAACATAGATTGTGTAAAATCACCTGTGAGCCTGCAGGTTTACTGAGTTTTTTCTTCCTAAATATTACCTTCTGCTCCGTCTTACTAATACGGTTTGGTTGTGACTACTGTTTCCAACCAGCTGCAAACAAATAAGGGTTTATGCGTGATTATTTTTCATTCAAACTGATACTTATAGCAGCATTATAATAGTGGAAAAATTAGAATAAATCCCTTTTTCTTAAAACTCAGGTGGAGTCTCAAAGCTACCTGAGGTCAGACTTCCATGGTGCATTTTCCAGCTGAAATGTCATTTGTCTTTTCCAGATGTTGGCAGTAAGATAAACCTGAACCACATCTTGTACAAGGTCGGGGTGGGGACGAGATGTGGAGAGGGGAAAGTCCATCCAGATGACGGGCCTGACACCTTCTGCTCCTTCCCCTGGGCTGAGATGGTGGTGGAGGATCTGTAAGGAACAAATAAAACTTCAGATACAAAACTTCCTCCGGTCTGTTGTAGATGTTACAATCTGCTCTGTGAAAATCAAACTGAACCACATTTCCCAAAATGCATTTCACCAATCACGTCCAATCCCAGAGCTTCAAAAACATTCTCCCACTGAAATGCTCTCATTTAAACGCAACATCACTTTGATGCTGCAGCTGAGGCTCATGGGTAATGTAGTTGTTGGAAATGTAGCTTTGGATGATTAGGAGCGTCCAGTAGTTTCTTTTCTTCTTGTGTTTTCACAGATGTGGGAGCAGAAGGTCCTGCAGTGTGCCTGTCACTGAGTGGGTGTTCGGAGAGTATCCTTGTAAGGAGCAGAGCAGGTACCTGGAGGTATCCTACACCTGTGTCAAACCTCTCCCACCTCCCACACCCAAACCTGACTGTACGTATCTGTACACATTGATTCTCCAGAACCTGTAGTTTGTTCTGGCTAAAATCCTGCTTTCTGTTTGTCAAACTGTCTGATCTTTGCTGTTTTTCACAGATGAAACTAAAGAAATCTGAACACATTATGAGTCTTTGTTGCACGCTGCTAGTAAAACAGAGCATGAAGTTCCAGTTTAAACTGGTTGTTTGCTAAGTTGCCTTATGTGTCAACACAATTAGTTCATCCCTTGAGTTAGGAGCCTTGCTATAATAATTTATGCCTAAAATGGAGGAAAAAGTCAATCAGTCATTCATATTATATATTATATATAATATATATAATATAGGTATATTACTTTAACCATTTAATCCAGTTAAGGGTCACAGGGAAGCTGGAGATAATCCCAGCAATCATTCAGGGACGAGGCGGGGTACACCCTGGACAGGTCACCGGTCCAACACAGAAAGACAGACATCTATACACACTCTAACACATACACTCACACTTTAACAACATATGGACATTTAGTATTTATTACCATGTAGTAGGTCAGAATTATTATAGTGTACGCTTCCTCCCACCCACAACACATGCATGTTAGGTTATAATAGCTATGGTTAAAATGGTTTAAAATAACATGTAAGTGGCTTTGGATAAAAGCATCTGCCAAATAACTGATACAACTATGCATAAATGCACAGTTTGAACCCATCATTCAGGTAGAAAAGCTGTTTATTGTCCTGCTATGAGTTCATGAACGATTTGCGCCTCTTGTTGACAAACTGTTGCTCCACCACGAATCACCTGAATCTTTCCTGACAATCATCTTGTTGTTTCTGTGCAGGTGAAAAGGAAGTGAAAGAGCTTAACGATGCCTGAAAGAGCTTCAGCTGCTCCACACAAGGACGGGAAAAACAACAGCAACACTTTCACCTTTGAACTCTATGTTTTTATATAACATTGGTTATTATCACAGAGGCCAATATTCCCTTTAGCTTCTTTAGTTTGTTTTTTTTTTAGAAAAAAATGTGTTTCCTTTACCTCGTTACTGTGTTTCTATTCCCAAAATGTCCTCAAACAACAATCTAATAATGACTGAAAAATAATTTCAAATCTTATGTATGAAAATCTTTAATGTTAGTGAAACAAAGTTTGTGGAAAAGATGTGGGTTTTCTTACTTACTGGGAGAGTCCAATCATCCAGTCCACAAACAGAGTGTGAACTTTACTGGGCATTTTGGGTTAGGGTTAGTGCAGACAGGAGTTGGGCCTTTACCTTTCCCTGGAGTGTGCAGGGCAGCTCGTCTACTAGCTGAGTGGCATTTGTCTCTTGCCTTAAGTGCAAACCAATATAAACAAAGACATTTAAGATGTATTCAGTCTGATGAAGAAACTTTTTTTTTGCTTACTCAATAGTGTGAAATCAAACTCTGAATTACATATAAAAGTGAAGGTGTGTTTATTTCAGGCCAGTTTTGATCATTCAAAAAGAATCAAATGTCATCGTCTGATTTATTGTTTATTTGCAGTTATTCCACATGGAAAACATGAGAGAAGTAAATGTTTCTAATATTAAATTACACAACATGCAGACATGATAAATAGCCTAAAAGCCAATAATAAAATCAAATCAAATAAAAAACAATGAACGAATTACAAAAAAGGGAAAGCCGGTGTAAGGGTAGGTTGCAGGGAATTCATGAAAGCCTCAGGGGAAAAAACTTGATTCAGCCTTGTTGTGGGAGCTTTGAGGCTGCACGGCCATCTGTCTGAAGGGAGGAGGGGGGAATACTTCATGGGCTGGGTGGGTCTATCATGATGTTTGATGCCTTAGATCTGCATCTGCTGAGCTTCCCCGAACAGTAAGGAGAGTAGCAGATTGATTAATCCTACATACACCTCAGTTATACTTTATGTCTTCTGTTTTCTTTACATTATCTTTGTAAATGAATAAAAGAATAAATAAATAAATGTCATCTACAAAAACTAGATGGATGTTTGTCATTTTTGAGCAGCCTTGATCAGTCTTTGCAGCACTGCACAGTCATCCTCCAAGTCATTGCCGTAGCAATTCTTATGACTTTAAATTGACTGAATCAACATTTTTATCACCAACAAAACAAATTAAGAATGATTCCATGAAGGACATCTACAGGAGTGTAGGGGTGTAATGGCCTTTATTCTGTGAAAATCATGAATGTCAACATTTTTGTGCAATAGGGCTTGTGCGGTCTCACAGATGTAAACACAAATGTAAACAAACAGCAGCATAGTTGCACCACAAAGAACAAAATAGAACAGGAATTTATGCAATACATTAAAAAAGGAAACAATCTATCTTGTTTGCGTTGTGAGCGCCTACTGCCTACTGTTTATGTCCTGGGGATGAGAAAGCATGAAGGAGAAGTGTGGACCCACGGCAAGAAGGAGGCAGAGGCAGACGGATGCAGATTGAGGATATTTAATATACTGAAAGCCAGCCAGGAGAACAAGACATCCAAAGAACAAAGACAACTACGGTAACTCTAACAACTATTAACTACTAATGAACTGTGGGGAAGAAACAGAAACCGGGAATATATACACACACAGACAGAACTAACACAGGTGGAATGAATGAACTAAATGAAACCAGGTGAAACCAATAAACTTGAACACAAGAAAGCTAGACAAAGCATGACGGACAAAACAGGAAATAAACCAAAATAAAACTGGAAACATGAAAACACAAACCAAACTATAACACCTACACTTCGGAGCAGTAATTCTTAGTGACTGTAAGTACTTAAGTTATAACAACAGGCTCACATGAAGTTATTTTGAACTAATATTATGATGTTACACTTTATTCTCATATACATAAGTGTGGAAGTGTGGCACAGTCACAATCCAAACAAACCAATGATTCTTTGTTATCACAGACACATGTGGCTGCTTCCTCCAATCAGGAAAGTGTTGAAATGTTAAGTTATTAAGAAATAAGATACAATTAGGTAGTACTAATACAGGATGGTTTTACAGATTTAAGAGGTTTTACAATGGATACCCTCTCTATAAAAATCCTGAATTATATTATTTTAAACACTCAAGATTGAGCACTATGTTATTTTTCAGTACTGTGTGTTTATGGTTTTTGCATATTCTAAACAGGGGTCTCTTACTTTTGATTACAAAAGGCTGTTTTGATATTTCTGTGGTAGAAAGAGATAAATACATGTTTACCGACTCGCTCTGAAAAGTCACTTATAATAGCTCTAAAGTTTTTGTAAGGAATTATACAGTTTAGTTTATAATACAGTTTTCACATGGCTCTGTATTTTAGCAAAAGTTATGTACCAATACATACAGTAATGTGTGCAGCTTATATATTTAGAATAGAATTAATTCTGCCAGATTTAGGAATATAACATTATACCTGACACATTAAGCTATAAATATGTACAGAAATTGTGTTCTTCTTATGTACAGTTTTAACAGTTTTAACTAACTCAGGCTCACAGTTCTACTTTCTAACTTTCAGCTTCATTTTCTCGTCTGTTTCAGTAGAAATGAAAGTGAAAGTGAACTGGGTGTAAAAACCGGACGCTCCGGTCCTTCCTAGTCAGTGTGAACCGGGACGAGACATCAGTGTGAACCGGGACGAGACATCAGTGTGAACCGGGACGAGACAGCAGTGTGAACCGGGACGAGACAGCAGTGTGAACCGGGACGAGACAGCAGTGTGAACCGGGACGAGACAGCAGTGTGA